>JBBPBS010000170.1:5015120-5032089 GCA_037974835.1 Cicer judaicum
ATATATATATATATATATATATATATAATATTTTATTGATAAAATTACCATTACAAATTTGCTAACACTTTTAAATATTATACATTTACAAAAATTAAAAATATTAATTAAATATTTAATATTTAAAAATCACAAACACACAAACAATGATACTTTATTTATTAAATGAGCCTAATAAAGATCTAATATATATATTATATGTAAACTTAAAAATTTATTTTGAAAAATTTATATTTAGTTTTAAAATTTTAATTAATATATATTTTTAAATATGAAATAATAATTTACTAGATTATATAAAATATCATTCAACGTAGGTTATCTCTTCTTATTTATCCATTATAGAAGAATGGCTTATGAATTTTTTTTTCCTAAATCATCCATCCAAGTCGTTTTTTCTTCTCATTCTTGTTGAAATATTTTCATTTAATTTTAATTTTTCTTTTATATTTTTATGTGATTTCATTGTTATAGTACGATATTGTTTTGTTTCGTCATATTAGTGTGATGTTTTTTGGTTTTTTTGTTTTGTTGTAGTTTTCGTTTAATTTAAATTGACAAAACAACTTTCACCAATAACAAATTTCATTCAATAACTTTGACGTTACATATCTAAAGACATAATTATTTTAAATACTTAAATTTTTTCATATTTGTAAATATGCTACCGTTTTATGTTATGCTATCAACATTACACTATTAATTAATTACAACTGTCAAATAATTAAAGACGTTTAATTTTTATATAGTTGATTATGATTAATTAATAATATAAAACTTTTTATATTTACAACAACATATAAAAGTTAGGCTTTAAAAATAACATAGGATCAAATATAAAATTTAAAATAAAAAACACTTTAATTATTTTTCTATTATATTATAGACTTTAGTTGTTATAATTAAAACAAAAGTCCTCACAAAGGGAATGATTGTCCTCACAAATTTATTTTAAAAATAACATATGATCAAATCCAATGCTACTACTTATTTCAACATCTTTTCTTTATTATATTTGATATAGTCTTCTTTTATACTACTACAAGAAAAATCAGGATTTGTGATGTAGTTCTCACAAAGGGAGAAAAACAGCCATAATAGGCAAATTTGTGGCTGCCAATTAGGCAGCCACACATAAGCCAATCACAAAGGTTTGTGGCTGCCAAAGTGACCACAAAATTCAATTTTTTCTTGTTGCAAAATTATGATGGAAAAGTCCGCTACAAATTTGTGAGGACCTAGGTCGCCACAAAATATTAAGAATAAAACAGTAAGCATTTGTGAGGGGTTATTGGTTAGTAATTTGTGAGTTTTTTTTTTCTTCTATTGTGAAGATTTTTTTTGCCACAAATAACAACACATTTGAATTTTAGCATTTGTGAGGGCTTTTTCGATCAATAATTTGTGAGGTTTTTTTTCAGCCACAAAATATTTTATAAGTTGACAACAAAATAAGTGTTTTCTTATAGTGTACCATTTTAGTTAAAGTATAATGTTTGTATTATTATGCTGCATTATCGAGTCACGTTTTTAATATAATAGCGTTGTCCATATTTATTTAGTTTTGGTCTAATCTCCAAAAAATTTATTTTCAATTTCTTAT
The DNA here is from genome assembly GCA_037974835.1 of Cicer judaicum. Lineage (NCBI taxonomy): Eukaryota > Viridiplantae > Streptophyta > Magnoliopsida > Fabales > Fabaceae > Cicer > Cicer judaicum. The sequence continues at coordinate 5,016,724 of JBBPBS010000170.1, forward strand.
TTTATTAAATTTATTAAAGCATTACAAATAATAAACATATTTTTAAAGTGACAACATAATTAAAATATCAATTATATTCTATTTTTAATTTTATTAAATTTATTAAAGCATTACAAATAATAAACGATATGTTTAGAATGACAACATAATTAGAATATTAATTCTATAATGTGATGTCTTTCTCCATCCAAAACTTGGAAAACAAAAAGGACTTTTGAACCGTGGAAAGATGCCAAATGAGTCATTGTTAAGAACTTTTTAAAAAGAATTCCTTTTACACGCAATTTGTTTTTGTAGGTTTGTTGTGTGGCATGTGGTGTTGTTAGTGTCGTTGATATATGTATGTTTTTAATTAGTGTTTGTTGGTGAAGTTTCATTCTCACTTGCTAACTGGTTTTTGTACTTATATATACCATTAAGGTCCCTCTATTTGTATTGCAACTTGCAATTTAAGGTTCCATCATTTCATCACATTAGTCTTAACTCCCTCCCTTATGTTGCAAATAAGAAAATTAAATTAAATTTATTAAGTATTGGTGTATTTACTTTTATGCAAAAATAGCTTATATTAACTTGAAGATGATATTCATATAATATTAATTAGTAAATGGACTCTAAAAATTACACTCATTTTTATATATGACCCTTATAATGAGATTGAGGAGATACTATTGAAGAATTTAACTGCAAGTAATAGGCTTTCTTGGTGTATTTGATATTTTGAACAAGGGAATGTTTGAAAAATTTGATTGAGCCAAGTGAAATCTGTGTTATTGTTTAATTGATTTCATCAATTTAACCACAGTTGAATCGAATGATAAATAAATTAATTAATAAATAAAAGTAATTAAGTGATTAAAAAAAAAATTAAATGGAAGTTGTAAGGTGATTTAGTGACGTTGAAGCGATAAAGAAGTTAAGAGTTCAATTTTCGTATTTAACAAAATTAAAAATTAATTATTAACAATAATTATTTCAATAAAAATAAATAAATAATTGCAATAAAATAAAACCAGTTGAACCAACTCTAGTTCAAGTGTTCAACTAGTTAAGACAAACTACGATTCAATGTTGCGACGATTAATTCGGTCCAATTTATTTTTTATTTTTAGAAAATTTGGTCCGATTTCTAAAACATCAAGGATATTTATTGTTTTATATTTCACTTTTTAAACTTCAAAACCCATTAATTTAATATGACACATTTTAATGTTCACAAAAAATCCATTATTGCTCGGTTTATCAACGAATAACATTATTTTGATAAATTTATCATTCACTTTTTTACTTTTACTTTACAGTTCTTCAAATCACATAAAAATATTATTTCATTCAAATTATTTGATGGTTAAAATTTTTAAAACAAAATACTAAAAAAAAAATCATTTCAAAAGTTTTTTCGTCCAATTTTTTTATTTTAAAAATTATGAAAAAACAGTTTTTCGAAAGTTTTTATAACTTAATAATATTTATACTGCTAAAAAAACACACACTCAAGCATAAATTCAAAATTTCAATTATAAATTTAATTTTTTTTATAATTCATAAATCAAAATATAAACTCCTAAATATAAGTAAAAAAATGAAAAATTTAGAACAAAGTTCAATATAAAAATCAGTCATACATACAATTTCATCTATTTCTGACCAAGAAAAACTTAGCCAACATAAAAAATAGGACAAACCAATTAAAGAGGATGAAAGTTATGCCTCCAACATGAATCTCACTATGTCCCTCTTTTCCTATATCAACTAGGATTTCGATACTTGATCGGAAAAGGTACGGTAATTTTGAGAAAGTTGCATTTCATATCGAAAAATAAATTATATTTAAAATGGAGAGACAATGATGAGTGAGAAAATAATATATTAATAATTAAATATGTAAAATTTTATATATTTTTTAAAAGTTATTAATGTGTTCATTTGAAATTATTTGATAAAATAATAAATAATTTTTAAATTTTTCAAAAATTTGTGAAATAGATTTTTCAATAAGTACTTTTGATTTTAGAGTTGAATTGACGAAATTCATAATTTATATTAAGTTATTAAACGGAATAACTCATTACTTAATTATTTGAATGAAATGAACCACACCTATATCACCGTACATATATAAATATAGAGAAAATGTAGGAAACTAAGATCTTCAAAATTACAAAATCATTGTCTAAAAAATAGTGAATTACTCAATATCAACATAGAGAGAGAGGGAGAAAGACACAATAATTATTTGTAATGTGGTTCATCAACAAAAATTTGGAATTAAGGTTTAAAAGGATTAAACAAATGATAAAATGAAAAGGTAAACATATTTTTCCCTAGAAAACAATTAAGTACACATGTATGCAAGAAAAAGAAATACATGGTTATTCAAGTGTCAAGCCATTTTAAAAAACATATCATATTTTTCTCAGGGGATGCAATTTTTAATATACCAACTTAATTACTTGTTTGAAATGTCATCCAAGAAAGTATAAACCATATCATATTTTTTAGCACATAACAAAAACAAATAAGGGCTAATAAATTATGTTATATATTGTTTTCCAAATACACTAATGCAAACAAACATAAAATATAATGGTAGAAAACATACCAAACATAATCCAATTATGAAACACACTGGTTGGACCAAACGTAAATCAAATGAAAATCCAACGTAAAAGAAAAAAAAAAGACATAATGATCTCCCTACATTACAATAACCTAAATGATAACTTATATATTTATAGCATATACTACTTACTATCTTACACTAAACATCTCCATAGTCTTTTTTATTTCTTCATTTCTACTACCTTTGCACCATAGTTATGGACGCCTACTTTTTTTTAACAACTGGGACATCTAATTAGTCATGTGCAAATTTTTTATTAATTCAAATGAGTAGATGATTACTTTTTACATTAAAAATTATAATTAATATTTTTTTTTATCATAATTCAAATTTATTATTTATTCAACTGAATTGATTATATTTTATAAATGATTAACTAGATGTTGAGTACGTGTGAAAAAAAAAAAAGATGTTTGTGTATAAAAAAATGATGTTTCAATCATCCACCACAAATCGAGTTGTGGTTCCTAAACCATTTCCATCATGGAATAGCAAACGAGCTACATTTTTACAGCTTTCACAGCTAAGGTGAATTATCTATTCATAAATCAATGATCCATCATTTTTAGCCTTAAATATTTACTGTCTTTGTAAGTTTGCATTTTTTTAATTAAATCTTATATGTTTAATTTAATTTTAAAATTATTTATGTTGTTATTTGATGTTAAAAAAAGTTGTGTTCCACGGAGGAGTGACATGGCATAATAATAAATTAAATAATTAAAAAAATAAAATTAAGTAATTAAATCGATTAAATAAAATAGAAAAAAAAATAAAAAAAAATTGAAAGTGTTATGTTTTAATTCCTACATAAAAAATCAAAATCACCATATCACCATTTTTAAATCACCGTAATTGCATTACTAATAAAACATTGACAAACTATAAGAGGTCTACAAACAAAAATAAAAAATTAAATATTATACATAGTAAATGTAAATTATAACTACAAAGAATAAACATAAAAATAATATATTTAAGAAAAATTATTCATATCTTTAGGGGTGTTCATGGGTACGGGTAAATCCATGAACCCGATCATCCAATTTAATCCAACCTGCATTTTGACCAAACTCATTCAAGTTCGGGTGTAAATTGAACTAATATATTGAAACCCAATCATGTTCGGTTCGAGTAGCAGATTTAACTTTTTGAACTTATGAACCCGCGAACTCAATCTATTGATGTGACATATATGTTTTATTTATATTTTTATTATTAATGTATACTTAAAATTTAGTTGTTGGACTATGTTTGAGAATTTGTTGCTAATTTAATTAACGTAAGTGTTTTGTTGTGTTTGTGTATGTATTTTAATTATTAAATGATATGTTGTGATATAGTTTTATTATTTTTTAGATATTTAAATATTTAAATTTAATTACATATTTTAAAATAATTTTTAATTACCTGTTTATCCAACTCAACCCGTTCATAATTGGGTTGGTTTGATTCGAGTTTGATGTAATTGGGTTGGTTTTCTATAACTATATTTAGATAATTGAAAACAAGTTGAGTTTATTGCAAACAAAGATAACTCATGGTTGAACGAAGAAGAAGCTCTTGAAAATTCGAAGATGGTGGTGATTAGATGTCAGTGAAAATAGGAGGGAACCATAATCCTAAAACTATTTTTGATTTTAGATGGATAAACTAAAATATAATACATTCAACTTTCTTTCATTAATTTTTTTAATCAATTTTATTTTTTTAATTATTTATTTTATGATTCTACCATGTCAGTCATTCATTTACTACAAAAGTTTTTTTTAATTGTAATTAATAGCAAAAATAATTTTAAAATCAAATCAAATTAAAATTAAAATTAAAAAGTTACATAAACAAAAAATGAAAAAGACGCTAATTTACGTATACGAACTAAATATTTAAGTCTCAAATTTTATTAGTAATTGAAGACAGTTATCCATCTTGATGCTTTTGGCGTCTCTTGGTGGAATTCCATTGATTCTTGATAGAGTTTTTACTCCTACCAAACATTCTCCTTGCAATTTCTGCCCATTTGTTTCCAACTTCCCAACGAGATCTTATTAATTTGTATCATGTCTTCTTTAAGGGTCCATGTATCCTTCTACATTAATAGAAAATAATAATAAAAAGTGTAAATACATAATTAATTAGAGTATATATGAAATGAATTGAAATTTCATGTGTACATTGTCGCTAACACTAATTAAATAAAATCAATGTGTCAAATATATTTGACTCAAATACAGACATTTTATTAAAAGTGTTGGTACTATATAGAGTTTGATAATCTTATAAATTGGACGCACCTCATTGTACACACTAATTAGACTATTTCATCATAATCAAATTTTGTATGTACTATGTATTGAGTCAAATTATTTGTTTATTTACAAGATTTGTCCGTCTAAAAATTGTTTTGTTGATTTTTTTTTTCTTTCTTGATTGTTTCATTGTGAAGGACTTAAACACTAATGAAGTTTTATTGCAAGGACCACTTAAACAAGATCTCTACCATTTCGATCTACAATCACCACCTCCATAACTCCTAAAGCACTCACCACCAACAGCAAATCCATCTCAACATGACATCATAAACTAGGTCAAGACATTTGACATCCAAAATTATAAAATATTTGGCCAAAAATCATTACATTTCAATAAGGTCAATTTTATCAATGTAGGTCTTTTCATAGTGTTAAAAGTCACACACTACTTTTTTTTTAATAATTATTTTGATTGTAAGAAATTACTCAAAATAGGTGAAGGAATTAGGAAAGAAAGAACTAGGGTTCAAATTCTGGTAAAAGAAAAAAAATTTACTAATATAACTAACATACATGTGATTCATCTCTTACTAATATTTTGATTGTTTATATCTAATACAAAGTAAAGAACCAAAAAATAAATTGTTCAAAATATTGATCATCAATAAAAAATGTTATCTCATATTGTTATACTAATTATGCATCAATAAGAAATGAATGTTCTTGTAAAAAAAAGTGAATATCCATTATAAGTTTTCATAGACAAACATGCATATACATGGGAATTGACAAAAATCTATCCAATTACTAGCTTAGATATTGATCAAATAGTTTTTTTTATACAATTTCAAAATAAAACAAAAAATAATTATACAAAGTAAAAAACCATAAACAACTCATTAGTGGGAGCATGTACACAGGAGGAAGAAATAATAAAGTTTTTTTCTTTCACTTTAATATTTTAAAATACGCCAAAATACATATTCAAATTAATTAATTTTTAAAAAAAATTAAAGTTTTTTTAAGAAGACTTGAAATAAGACAAGAAACTTTTGAAATAATAAATCATTGTAGCCTACAATTTGAGTTTGGCCCAATCTGAATTGTGGTATCCATTTCAACAGTTGGGCCTAAGGCGGTAAAGGTAATTTTGGGCCAAGTGAACGTTATGGAGCATCATGTTTTTAAAAAGTCACATGAGGGTGTTGTCTTTTCAATTATATATATATTGTTCATATAAAATATAAAAACAATAGAATTATAAATAGGTGTAGCAAAAACTAAACACTTATCATTTTTCACAACACACAAATTGACACAAACACTTTACTTTTATATATGCACGGAGTTATTGCTTTGTTAAACAGAAAAAAAAAGAAGTTAATATACATGTATATTGTCCAACAAAAATTAAAAAATAGAAGTGCGAACAGACAAACACATATATATGTTTTGCAGAAGATTTTGAAAGAATAAAATTGTATAAAAAACAATTTTCCTTAAAACCTTATGTTATAAATTTTAATTGCACATACTTATTAATTAACATTTTAAAAAATAAATAAATATTTTATAAAAATTTATTTTACAAATCTATAAAAGTATTTATGAAGTTTTTTATCTTAAAAAAATTCATAAATTTTATTATAATTAATTCATACAACTACAAAGTCTGAATTCAAATCTAAGACTAGATGTTAGATTAATAAAATCTACATTTATAAGTTGTATTAATATTTTAAGACAAGTATATGAAATTTTAATTGCATGTACTTAATTTTTTTAAATTTATTTATCAAATATATATCAATAAATATGGAATTCATATTAATGTTTGGGCGAAGATGATTGTGCCATCTCTCTCGCTCGGCACTGTTTTCCAATCCATATTGCTCAACCAAATTCACAAGTTCCCTATATAAAATTAGAAGGATGCCAGCATACAATTGAAAAAACTTGTCTCACATAGGATATATTTACACAATCTTAGTGTATAAAAGGTGGAAGTTCAACTATAACTATTGGAGAGTGTCTATATAGGGTACGTGGTTTTGTACACATTTAATACATGGATACGTTTGTCTGACACATGCTAGCATGCATCTTCCATGCTCTAATATCTGGCTCCCACAATCGTTTGTTTTTCAATGGTCATTTGATACGATATTTTTATTTTTTTTTAACCGTTTTACTTTTCAAGGCAAGAAATAGAGCGTTCTAATATTTAAAAAATATACAATAAAGTTGGATACATTTTATATATTTTTCTTTTCTCCACCTTCTCCTTGATCAACTTCTAACTCACATATCCTTTTTCTTTTTGTCCTTTTAATTTTAAGAGTTTTTTTATTATCTATTAAGTTTTAGATTGATCCTAATACCAATCCTTTTCGGTTTCAGAGCAGTCTTGATTTGTGAGCGATCTTAGTTTCATATTAGATGTGTAATTTTCGAATGAGTCTTGCAATGCATTAGGAGTCTGATACACTTTGACTAAGATGTTTTATCACAAGGACGTCATGGTTTATAGTCTACTTGCACAATTTTAGGACGTGCAGTGAAACAACTTAAGGAGAAAGACTTAGTACGCGACTCATCTCAATAATATCTTCGGTGACAATAATGATTTTCAAAATAATTTTATTTCAAAAAGAACATTTCCTTCAAAAGGTGAGTTTCAATGGTCTTTAAATGTGAGAAATGAAATGGAGTTGAAGAATGTAGTGAAGGTGGTGATGGTTGTGGCGGCTAGACACATAAATTAGCTCAAGAATTCTTGTCACTTTTTGAGTGGTGGTAAATATTTCCATGGAGCACTTTTCCGATCATCCCCATGATCGTGGATAAGTTGTCACTAAGTAAACATTACCCACAACTGTCATTGATTTACAAACGGCTTTTTGTCATAGATAAATACCGAAATTTTTGTAGTGAATATCATTATCCCTTCAGTTTTTGAGTGGTCTTTGCACCATAATCCCTTCGATTTGTGAGTGATCTTAATTCCATATTAGAGGTTGTAATCCTCGAATGAATAGGTCCTACAATGCAATGAGAGTATGATACAATTTAACTAAGTTATTTTCTCTTGGAGACGTTTATTGATAGTCTACTTACGCATATTTGAAAAATATCACAACACGTCTTGCACATATTTGAAGTAATTTCTTGGGTAACAAAAATGATTTACAAAATAATTTTATATTGAAAAGAACACTTCATTCCAAAGGTGAGCTTCCATGATTTTTAAATGTAAGAAATGAAATGGGAATAGAGAATGTAGTGAAGGTGATAATGGGGGTGGAGGATGGACATATCAAGATTTCTAGTCACTTTTTTGGGCCTTTTTGTCTTTTCTTTTATAAAATAGCATTGGCCCAATAGCATAAATTCCTTGATAGCTGAGAAATATTGGTCTCTTCTTGTTTTTGGGTAATGAGGCGTCCCTTGTGGTCCTAGGATATAGGTGCCACAAATAGGGCCCACAATATGCTATCTTGCTATTTCACTAATGGGAATAGAGAATGTATTTTATTTTTCCAAATATATTGGTTTTTAAATATATTTTTAATTTTAATTTATATAAAATATTGGTTTTTAATATATCTCTATAAAAGTTTAATATTTTAATTTTAATTCATATAAAATAAAAAATATAACTTTTAGTCTATAAAATTATATGCATGTAATTGTATTCTATGTTAAATATCAACATATATTTTTGAATGATTTTTTTAGAGACATATTTACAACACTATAAATACTTTTTCTATAAAAAATAAATTTTAAATTTAATTGTTGGGTTTATATTTTTAATACTTTTAACTTGAAAATCTTATATTTTAAAAAATTATATTTAATTTATTTAAAATTAAAAAAAGTTAAATTTTTGTAAAAGAACTTTTTATAATATTTTAAATATACTTATAAAAAATTATTAATAGCATTAAAAAAAATAATAAAATATATATAGATTAAAATTATTTGTTGGATAAAATTGAAATGATGGAATTTTATAGAAATTAAGAACATATTTACCATTTAATAAACTATATGTAATAGTATATAGGCTAAGCTTTTCCTCTAGTGTTGATGCACTTCTGAATCACAGCTACAACTTTAGGATTCATAATTCTCCAATCTTTTGTCAATCTTATCTTTTGGCATGTTTAGTTTGTATTGGCTAAAGCAAATCCTTGCTGTATATATGATCTTCCATCGTCGTCTTCCAATAAGAACAATTAACACAATTAGATTGAAAATGTCTCCATCATAAGCAAATGTTCCCTCCATATTGAGTTGCATAGGACAATGACTTCTCCAACCAATTATTCTGATACTAAAGTGAATTTAAAAATGGATAAAAAATAGAATAGAATAAAAAAAATGATACCAAAGCTTTTATGTAGAAATCTTCGAGAAAAATCATATGACCTAATTCAGTAAAATAATATTTACTATAAAGTAGAATTAAAATTTATTTTTTCAATAGTTGATAATCTCTTCCCTTAAATTGTATGATTAAACTTTTCACAAACTCTATTCTATTTATCGAAAAGACACATGACTTCGTACATAAATATAATTAAAATAGATAAATTAATCTTACAATTACAACAAATTCTCAAAACTATAAATTCACTTTTTTATGTTGAATGTGTATATCTCAAATTTAAAGAATAAATTTCAAGATCATGGAATATCTATCCTTTTTTTTTCATGTAATATAACTATTATAATAATTTTAGAAAAATGCTAACAAAAATCCTAAAAATACTTTGTTAGGAAATAAAAAAAGAAATATAATATTGAAAACATGTGTGCATTCAATACATTGAAATTATAAAAAGTGACGATTTCTAAATACTAATTTTTTTATATCCTTTTTCATTATTTAGCAAGTGTCCATAGAATATTTATTAGTATAATCCATAACTTTAATATAGTGCACCACAATTAAGGAGAAATTCCAACAAGATATCCTAAATAATTAATTTAGCTTATATGGCTTTTCAGGTTACTTACTCCCATTGATGGAAATGACAAATAAAAAAGACAATAAAAAACTATTGTTTGATAAACAAAGCTTTTTCACAATGCATGCTTCCTCCCCAACACTAATTAGGTTGGTGGGTGGGGTGTCAAGGTGCCTCTCACAAACAATGAAAATATATCAAACCTTATAATAATTAATAAACCCAAAAGCAATATGTGTTGGTAACACCGAAAGATATGTTCTTTATGCAACTAATTTATTAAACTCCTAATAATTAATTTCCATGCTTTACCCAATCATGCATGGTTTGTGGAGTTATATCAAATCAGTTGATGCAAATTAAATTAGAGTTTAATGGATATTCGATTTTACTCCATAATCAATATAAATTATTGATTAAGTAGTAATTTTACTATAACAATTGTTGAGTGAGCTAATAAAATTAATAGTTTCTATTAATCAAGAAGAGTACATGGTCCTATTTCTCGTTAAATTAAAGAGAAAAATGAGTTTTCTTATTTGTACGATGAAAGAAATTAACTTCTTCGTATTTGTTTTTATAACAAAATTTTAAGATACACTGAGAGAAGAATTAAGAGTTCACTGAATATTTATAAAAAGATTTATCTTTGTCTTTCTTTAATGATACTAATGGATACAAAATGATACTAATGGATACAAACTCTCAAACTTATGAGATCTAATAGTTATCATTTTACTACGAGATCTAACTATTATCTTCAAATATGATAATCTCATTCAAAATTTTAACATAAGCTCAAATGGAAGAGTGTAATTCGTACTATGAGACCATCTTTTGTGCTACTTAATGTTCTTGCTAACTTTCTATGTTTGAGCCCTACCCCTCTTCTAATATATATATATACAAAAAACTTAAATGAATGTTTTACAGAATATATAAGTGTATATTTCGTAATATTGAAAAATTAAAATTTAATGAAATATAATTTGTTTTTCAAAAAATACTGTACAACGCAAATTAATTGTGTTTTACGGAAAACTATAAAACTCGAATTTTGAACATTAAAAAGTTGACTACTATTTACTATTAAAAAAAAGTATTTTATAACAAGTATTTTTATATCGACTTAATCAAAACCCTTTTAATATTTTTATTTAAAAAAAAAAAAGAAAACAGAAAATTATTATTAATAATAGTGATACAACTATTCTGGTCGGGATTTGAACCCATTCTTTTGAGACTACAATTTACAATGACAAACTATAATCATTGAATTAGTATATATAAATTGTTTTTTCCAAAGATTGTCTTTTTGAATCAATTTGGTTTCAACTTAGAATTTAAATTTTTTAATTATTTGAGTTCAAATCACTGACTTTTTATTTGTTTTTATCCCATCACACTCATTTTAAATATAAACATTTGGACACAAAATTCAAATGTATACATCTAAATGGCTTCAAAAGTCACTTCTTTATTACATAACACCCAAATGTAAACTCCTTCAAAAACTTATTTCAAGAAAATTATTGAAAAAAAAGGTATTACCACCATATATCAATTAGGCTGCTACGCAAAACAGAAAAACATTGTGCACCTAATCGGTCCATAGTTTTTTACTCGGGCCCATAATGAAACTACTTCAAAATTATTTAGCATCATGTAAAAGTCTAGTTATTATTTTATTTAATAGTACTTAAAGTAGATATATTTTATACACATGTTTTTTTATATTTATACTTTTTTGTGTCATAATATAATTTTTTAAATATCATATATCTTGATTTAGGAAAATACGAGTGATTATCTTAATTCTAAATTTTAGTGTAAATTTAAAATATTTGATTTTCTTTTATACCTTTAAATTTTATATCTCTCGATCGCTTATATTTATGTGGAATTGTATTTGCTTTCAAATAATTAACTTTTTTCATCACTCTACATGTTATGAGTAGTCTTCACGAGTTGACCAAAATGTAGAAATTGTTGTATGAGTTACTCGATAGAAATGATGGTGAACGACTGAAGATAGAGTCTTCTCTTTAAAGAAGGTGATATTTGCAAACACTTTATCGCTCAAGTAAGCATTTGAGTATGAAGTGAAAGATAAGTGGACTAATGAATATATGTAGTTTGATAATCTAAATACCTCCTTTATACATAAAGAACTAAGTCAAATTCATAGAGATCTAAGGATGGAATTTTGGCGATATTCTCTCCCCTAAAATTAATGTTTGGTTTGTCCATTACATCTATGAATGGAATAGATCATTAATTATGAATTAGGTCTTGACTTTATGGATTCTTTGTTTGTGTGACTTCGTGGAAAATGTTTACATTCAAAATTATATAATTTAAATTTTAGCAATATTATTTTCAAACAAATTAAAAACTATAGTTAAATCTAAAATTAAAATTTCAAAACAAAATACAAGATGCAAGAAAAGTATGTTAGCCTATTTAATGAAAAGAAGTACTATAATAGAAATCCCTTCTCTCGAAAGTAACAAAAATCAAATAGAACATACAAGAAGTTATTAACCCTTTTCAAAAAGTAGTAGCTATATACTTTACAATATTCTAAAGGCAACTTTAAAGAAGATCACATCTTTAAACAATGTTATATAAAATTAATAGTGGATTGTGGGCTGTGAACATGAATCAAAATTTTAAATAGATGATAACTACATATAAATACTTTTTCTTTAATTTTTTATATTTTATAGGAAAAATATTAACTAGTGCTATAAATGTGATAAAAAAATATTTTATAAAAATTGAATATTTAAATATTTTGTTAATTGGACCTAAGTTGGTGTATAATATAAAAGAAAAATACATCAACAAGTTGACTTTTTGCATAAGTATAGTACACCATTATATTAATATATTAATGACACTATATAATAAACATAAAGTATTCATACATCCTCTGCAATTTGTGGTGTGCTTGTTCTTCCTATCTTCCACCATCCAATCCAAGATGAAGAAAAACTTTTTCATGTTTTTTGTGATTTTTGTTACTTTCTATATTCTCTATGTCTCTGCTATCCCTGCAACAAGTAAGTTTTTTTCATTTGTTGGTTCTCTTTAGATTTTTGTGCAAAATATATATATTGAAACATTATTAATTGAAATGATTTCTTTAGGAACCAAAAGTTTGAAGAGTGATGATTCATCTGTTTTTCCTTCTTTAACTAAGGTTAGTGTTTCTTAATTTTGATCTGTTTTGTGTTCTTGCAAAGTCAAGGTTCTGTATTTTGGATTTTTCTCTCCAATATAGATAGATGAAAAATTGTGGAATTTAAATTATTGATAACAAAATCAATTGTTATTTCTTTTTTTTATGACTAAAATAAAATCATACAGTTGAAATTGTTTACTTGAGATCATATTTTTTATAACAAAAATATGACTATTGTGTTTATTAGGAAGAGTTAGATTACTCAACTTGGTGAATTAACAAATTTTATAGTTGTTGAAAAAAATATGATTGAAAATAAAATTATCCTCAATTTTTGTTAACAATTTGTATTTTTTTTTTTTGCCCTTGTTCATTATTTGCATAATTTGCAGGAAGAAGGTTCATTAAAGTTGGAAAATGGTGAAGAAGTTATGGAAGATATGGATGAAAGATTAGAGAGGAGGATTGATTTGGATATCCAAGATTATGGTGGGACTGGTGCAAATAAAGATCATGACCCAAAATCACCTGGAAATGATGGTAATTGATGTGAAAAATATATTTAGATTAAATTAATCACATCCTAAACTTTAGAGAAGGATCTAAAATGTGTGATATTGTTTTCTCTTAGAATCAAATATATAGATTATGTGTGGGTTTTTTTTGTTTTCTTGGTGTTCTATTATATACATGTAACTTGAATTGTAATATCAATAAGGTAGCAAAAGATAAGTTCATAAGTAATATTCATAAGTGTATATTGGTTGTAATTTGTTAAACCAAGTTTGGAACTAGAACAACAATGAAAAAGCACTTGGCAGCACTCAAATGCTGTTATATATATAAGAGAAGAAATCAATTATAGAATTATAATCATTTAATAATATTATATCGTATTTATAAATTTTAATATTAATTTATAATTATTTTCATATGTCTCTTTAGATTAAAGCTAATAATATAATTATATATAACATTAATTTTAATAAATCTTGAAAACATAATAAATAATTATAAATTAAATATATATATTATAGTAACTTTCAATCAAACTGCTAATTTTAAAAATTATTTATCGTACTCGCTTTTATTAAATGAGTATAATTTTTAGTATAAAAAAATAAATAAATACATTATTAAAATTAAGGAATCTATGTTATTTTATCTATAAAAAAAATCAACAATCCTTGTTTGTCGTTTGTCTTTGTATAATTTAATGGTATCAACATTAGTTGGGATAATTAATCATTTATGTCACTACTTCCTTCTTTGATTAATAAAACAAATCAATACAAAGATACAAAATTCAAAATATAACTTAAGATCAAACAACACACCAATCTAAAAAAGATTGTAAACTACAAGATCCTCTTCAATGAAGTAAATAATGTTTTTTTTTTTTTTAACATACAAACGTTAGAAATTAGTAATATGTAATGTTTTTTTTAACATACAAACGTTACAAATTAGTAATTAGTGGTTAAATTAATTTGAATTTGAGTCATTATATTAATGTTTTTATTTACTTATATTTTTAGCTTATCAACCGAATTATCTATACAAAACAAGTAAATAATGGTTTATATTCAACAATAAATGTAAAACTAATAAAATCTTTAAAATTAATAAAATATATAATGAAATTAAAATTTTGAATCACATTAATAAGTTTGGACCCGGCAAATTTAATTCCCAAGATTGCCCCGTTAAGATAAACTAATATAATTAAATATTTTCAATTAGTTGTATCTTTTAAAAAACCGATTTAATTATATTTTTTGTCAATCTTTTTAACATATTTACAAAAATTATCCTTAATTTTAAAATAAAATACTTTAGTTTCTTTTTTCACATTTGTTGCAGTTTTAAGCTCAAACTATAATATTAACCTTCAAAAAAGTTTATTTTTAACCTAAAAATGGTCATTCATAGTTTCAATTTTAAAGAGAATATAATTTTTAGAGAAATAATTATCACTTTTTTTTACTAATACTCACCATTTTTAGAGTAAAATTTTATTTTGAAATCAAAATTATATTAAATAATGTTAAAATAGTGAAATTAAAAAATTCAATTTTAAAATTGAAAATTATTTTCGTGAATATGATAAAATAGAAGAGAAAAAATACAATTAAATCTTAAATTTTTTAAACAAATTTAATTTCTATGTACCAACTCAATAAAAAAAAATAACAAGTCAAGAAGGAGATGAAAGGTTGGTTTCCTGATTTGGATGAAAAAGTTATATAAATAAAGAGATTATAGGATCACCCTTAACAAAAAATACTTATAGTATTAACATTACTAATTAAAAACATTGATCGTTGT
>JBBPBS010000170.1:5032382-5079907 GCA_037974835.1 Cicer judaicum
AAAAAAAAAATATATATATGAATGATAAGTAATGTGTTTTTAACTTATTACACAATATTACAACACATAATTAAGATAGATATATGTTGTGAAATATAGTAGAATCTAACAAGAGAAATAATTAAGAAAATATTAAATTATTTAGAATTGATTCAATAGAAAAAAGTTGATTACAATGAACATATGATTTAGTGATCAACCAAAGTAATCAATCAATATTAAATTACTTAGTAGTCAATATTAAAGAATTTATAACTACCTATAACCAACTTGAAACAATATTTAACAGTCTTATAAGTTGAAAGTATAGATTAACATTTTCAACTTGGGATGAACAATACAATTAAAGAAAAAAAAGACAATGTAACTAATTAATAAAATACAAGTCGCTAACACACCGGCTAAACAAAAATATCTATGTAGAAAGTAGTAGAGAAAGTAGTAGAGGTCGATGTCCTTAACTCATAGAATTTTATGGCCTATTTTTAGGCCTTTTCAAACTTCTTTCAATGTCTTCACAATACACATTCCAATAGAATCTTGATATACTAGTGTTTAATTAACCACTACAAGGTAAAAACACAACAAATAAAAAATTGGATAACTACCATAAGACATAACCAAAAGAAAAATGTTTAACTACCACAAGATAAAAGCATATTGAGAATGGACAATGCAACTATCATATAATAGAAGCATATAGAGAATGAACAATGCTTAACTAGCTACTATATAATACAAACATACAATAAAACTAATAATGGCTAAACAACAAAGAATCATAACACCAAATTATTTGACATCAAAAACCAAGAAAGCTTCATATGAACAATAACAATCAAAGAATCATAAATCCCAAATTTGTCTTCAACTTCAGTATCTTCATAAAAGAGTATAACCACAAAACCAATCATATGTGCAACCATAGATCACAATTGGAAGATTCCAAATGGATCTTAAGAGAGAAATTGAAGGCAAGGTTTCTCTTTTGGCATTGCTCAAGATACGAAAGAAGCTATTGGATTTTTCTCAAGAGTTTACTTAAGAGTTTTTTATTAATTAATTTACTTTACTTCAAGAGTTTTTTATTAAAGTAAAATGAATACATATTTTAAAAAAAAAAATTACAAATTGTTTTCACAAAAAATAAACAGAACTTAAATTATTTTACACTAATTAAATATATATAAATTAAACATATTTTTTCAACAAATAGAGAAAGAAAAAATTATTTTTACTAATGATGGTATTAATGACTAATTTGTAATTGTTGGCTTTAGATTACCAAATCAAACTTTTTACTTCTTCAAACTCTTATTAAATTAACTTACCAGCTATAGCTACCTTCTAAATTGGTCGATGACAGTGATGCACACGTGATATACAACAATTTTTAGGTTCTTTTTAACATTTAATTAATAGTGGATCCAGCTTCACAGCAATTTGTCTTCACGTGCAAGAGCAATTACATTTTCTAGTTAATGATCATTGGATGCAATTAATTAAAGGCACAAGTAGCATGGCTTGTTCATCATTTTATCAACACTTGATTTATAACTTCGAGAGATAAAATTATATAAGACCATGAAAGTAACATGGTTGGTTAAACAAGTATTTTAGTTACTAAATGTGGGAGGTATTGTTAATATAATTCTTAAATGTATTAAAATTAATTGTAAATATATTTTTAGTAACTCTTTTATTAATAATTTTATAGATTAAATCAACAAATAAAAAATATATTTGATTTTTAAATTGATTAACTAAAGATATATTTAATGATCAATAACAAACAAAATATATATTTAAATATATTCTTGTAATTTTAATTTTTATTACAATTTTTTTTAAATATATACATTCAAAAATTAAAATAATTGTTTATTCTAACAACATTATACTCAACATATTTTTTTTATCAATAAACAAGATAACAAACACCACATAAAACTCACATGCAATAGTAATTGAAAAGTGTGAACAAGAGCCTTTTACCATAGCACTTAGAACTTTATGGCAATCCTTATGAAAAGTGGTTGATAATAGATTAACAATGTCGACATTTATATGTGGAACTTAGAACTTTTAGAACTTTAGGGCAATCTTTAATTTGGAAGTTTTATATATCCGCATGAAATAAAAGTGTTAACAAGAGCCTTCCACCATGGCACTTGATTCATTGACACTTTACCAAACTTTCTTGTCGGTTAGAATCTTCTACTAATTAGAACTCTTTGTGCATAGTCATTTCCTAACAAGCTTATTAATAAACTAGTCTTTTGAGATTTTATTTAACTCGCACTTTGAGTTCATACTCAACAATAATATAATAATATAACTAGAGAATAAATACTATTTTTAGCTTCTTGCACCTTCTAAGGGTCAGATATATATCATTTCTACCAACCACTTAAAAAACAATTAACTAAAGTTGATTTTAAATAGGAGTATTAAGTCTTATTTTGATTAAAAATAGTTAAATATTAAATATATAAAAATGGTAATTCATATATTAAGATTTTAGGTGAAGATATAGTGTCAAAGTTTTTGATAGTCTTAGAGTATTTGATTCATTGTTGCTCTCGATCAGTATTTGCTCGAACACCCCAATAAATGATATTAGAGTCCTTGTTCGACTTGGTGGAGAGTAGAGTGGATCTTGGTGTTGGATCGTTGTATCGAAAGTCTTTATAACGATTTAGTCATGAGACAAGTCCTATTAATAATAATGACAGTACAAATATACATGATGTGCGAGACTTCTACTCGATTGTGTGATTTTTTAGTTCAAATTTGAGTGGTTAAGTCTGATAACTCTTCATCATATGCATATTTTCCCACTGTTTTAGTCTTATTTATCTTCAATCATCAGTTAAATTAAGGATTTATTTGATACATTCGGTTTATTTTGGTTCTTTGAATTTATTATTATGTTATGCTTGTATTTCAGTGATTAAGTAGGAATTTTTCGTAATTTTACATTGCGTTTTGTTTTTAAGTGCAGTGCTGAATTTTGGTGAAAAATCAACATGATATATGTGGAGTATTTCAGCCATATCTGGAGTTCTAGATGTCCAATTAGTGTCACTCCAAGTGCTAATGAAAGCTAAGATCTACATCTACAACTTTCATGAAGACACCGGGACCAAATTCAGACGCGAAAGATGAGACAAATGCAAAATACGTCAGACAGCAGATGATGCGTGCCTGGAGCGCGCCCTGCATGCCTGGAGCGCGCCCTGCACGCCTGGAGCGCATTTCACATGTTTCAGCTCTGCCAACGCGCGTGACGCGCATCAGCAATCATAAAAACGCTAAATTTTTACTGTTTAGGGATCTTTTTGACTCTTGGGAACTTGGGAGACTTGTGCCCTAGCATAGAAACTCAAAGACGGTTGTTTCTAATGCCATTGAAGCAGTTTTATCAAGAATCATCCATGAATCATTCTTGTAATTCTTCTTTAATCCTTATCTTTTGTATCTCTGCCATGAGTAACTAAACCCTATTTGTTAGGGATGAGTGTAACCAGATGAAACCCTAATTTTTCTGATTTGATTTCTAGTTATATGAATGAGTTTATTGAATTGTTTTTCTCATCTATGTGCTTAATGCTTTTTATTGCTTGATCAACATTAAAATGTTCTACGATTTGTATTTTGAAACGGAAGTGGACTTTACAAATGCTTGAGATGAGAAATTCATGAATTTATAGTCTAGGGATAGATGTAGGTCATGAAACCAATTAAATTATTTGCAAAGCAATAATTTACAAGAGAATTTCTATACGCTAATGCTTAATTCTAATCTTAAATCTACTAAGGAATTAGGGGTTGCTTTGAAATTAAAGGTTTCGTCACTAAGACATTAGGGCAAGAATAATAAAGAGAATTCGGTAATAATTCAATAAAGGAATTTAGTAACTAGGATCAAATTAGACACCAAGGTTGGATTCGAAGTGAAAATCATCCCTGACATTTTTCTCATTATAAAAGATCAATTTTATTACTGCTGTTAATTTTAAATATTATTTCAATCAATCTGTAACCTTTTTGTTCAATTTTAGTAATTAAATATAATTCAATAGTAAAACGCAGTCTTTGAGTTCGACACTCGGTACTACCGTTTTATTATTACTTGCAACGATTCAGTACACTTGCTGAAACGCTATCAAGTTTTTGGCGCCGTTGCCGGGGATTGCCATATCACTATTGAGTTTAATTCATTTACTTAATTGAAATTTTTTGCTCTGCAATAAATTTTTTGTTTTTTTTCTTATTTTAAAACTCTTCAATACTCACAATTTGTCTAACCTTGTATGTGAGGCCAATCTTCAGCTGAGCTTATTTTTGATCCAGAAATTGAAAAAACAGCGAAAGCACATAGAAAGGCAGCTCGAGAAAGGAGACAAAGGGAAAGACATTTAGTAGTGGAAGAAGAGGTTTTAGGTGATTCTGTCATATTAACTAAAATGGCCGAACCACCACCACCAGAACGTACTCTCGGAGAGTATGGGAATCGAAATAGAAATCGTGCTCGATTACCCATTCATCACCAACCGGTTACAGTCAATAAGTTCGAAATAAGTCCTGCTCTATACCGAGAGTTGAGGGAAATTCATTTTGCCGGTAGACATAACGAAGACGCCAACAGACACCTCACAAATTTCTTTGAATATTGTGAAACAGTGAAGGTGGATGGGTTGTCTGAAGAATGCAAGAAATTGAAGCTATTTCCATTCTCTTTGATAGATGATGCTAAAGAGTGGTTTCTTTCATTCCCCGCCGACAGCATCACCACATGGGATGATCTTGAGGATAAGTTCTTGTAACAGTATTTTCCCCCAGCCATGTTCATTAGAAAGAGGCAAGAAATCACTAGTTACAAACAGAAAGAGGGGGAATCTCTTCGTGACACTTACAGGAGATTCAGAAACTTACTAGCCGGATGTCCTAATCATTCTTATGACGAAACTGCCTAAATGCAAATATTCTGTAATGGCTTGAGGCCGAGCACTAGAATTATGTTGGATGCCACAGCCGGTGGTTCTTTGAATTACAAAACCGCAACAGAAGCACGAAAGATTATTGAGATCATGGCATCAAATGAACAGATGATGTTGTATGACAGAAGTGGTGGGTCAATAAGTGGTGTGATGTAATTGAATGTTATGGATGGGTTAGCTCCAGGCAGGTTTATATCAAAGATGGAAGAGGTTATCGCCACTGAGATCAAGAAGGGAATGGCAGCTCTAAATATACAACCCCAAGTGGCCCCTGTTAAATTACTAAAGCAGACTAGTTGTAACCTTTGTGGAGGAGCACATAAAACTGGAGTTTGTGAAACACTGGATGACAATGAGGTAGAAGAACTAGAACAGGTGAATTTTGTGAGTAACAACAACAACAGGCAGAATAACCCCTACTCTAGTACGTACAATCCTGGTTGGAGAAATCATCCAAATTTTTCTTGGAGAGATCAACAAGGTGGATCTCAGGGTCAACAAGGAGCTCAACCAAACCAATTCCCACCGAGAAAGGCTGCCTGGGAGAGCGCTATAGAGAAACTAGTTACAAGCACAAGTTCTTTCATTGAAGAGTCAAGAGCCGTCCAGAAAAATCACTCTACATCAATAATGAATCTTGAAACGCAAGTGGGTCAACTTGCTCAACAAATGGCACAAAGAACGTCCAGAAATCTGCCTAGTGACACAGTTCCGAATCCAAGAAACAATGTTAATGCAGTGACCACGAGGAGTGGCAAAGTGAAGGAACAAGTACCACATGAAACCAAACAGAGTAGAAGTACCTTGACTCCAACCCACCTGGAGGAAATGGTCACACCAATATCGGGTGAAAAGCACATCGCTATTGAAAAGGAGGAAGAACCTGTGGTACAAAAAACGGAACCACTGCCAAAACCAGAAATTAGACTTCCATTCCCTCAAAGATTAAGGAGAGAAGAAACTGAAAAACAATTCGGTAAGTTTCTTGATGTTTTTAAAAAATTGCATATTAACATCCCCTTTGCAGAAGCACTAGAGCAGATGCCGCGTATGCTAAGTTCATGAAAGAGATTCTGTCGAAAAAAAGAAAAATCGGAGGAGAAACAGTTATGCTTACGGAAGAGTGTAGTGCTATACTACAAAGGAAGTTGCCACCGAAGCTCAAGGATCCTGGAAGCTTCTCAATCCCGTGCGCTATTAGAAATAGAACTTTTGGGAAAGCCTTGTGTGATCTTGGAGCTAGTGTAAGTCTTATGCCCCTTTCAATATACAAAAAGATAGGCATCGAAAAAGTCAAGGACACACAACTGATGTTATAGTTTGTGGATCGTTCAATGAAACATCCCTATGGAGTAGTGGAAGATGTGTTGGTTAAAGTGGATAAGTTCATTTTTCCAGTGGATTTCGTGGTACTAGATATGGAGGAAGACAACGACATTCCTTTGATTTTGGGGAGACCGTTCTTAGCAACAGGGAGATCTATGATTGATGTAGCAGATGACACCTTAACCCTGAAAGTAAATGAGGAAACCATCACTTTTA
This sequence comes from Cicer judaicum, assembly GCA_037974835.1. Taxonomy (NCBI): domain Eukaryota; kingdom Viridiplantae; phylum Streptophyta; class Magnoliopsida; order Fabales; family Fabaceae; genus Cicer; species Cicer judaicum. Next base: position 5,038,928 of record JBBPBS010000170.1, read on the forward strand.
ACATTCTGAAAGCCATGGAACACTCAAGAGAAAGAGAAGGGTGCAATCGAATCAAGATTTTAGATGAGATAGTCAATGAAGAAATAACGCATCAAACACCCAGCCTGCCATTAGAAAGAGTTTTATGTCTACCCCAAGATGTCGTTCAAGAAAGTGAAGACCCAAAGATGAAAGAGGTGTTGACCATGTTAGAAGCATCACCATCCTACTCCCCCCATTTTCCTACTAGGTGGGAGAACTTGAAAGGAAATGAAGACAAGTCCGCGGAGAAAAAGACACCACTGATTGAACTCAAGCAACTGCCTATTCATTTGAAATATGTATTCCTGGGTGAAGAAGAAAAAAATCCAGCCATAATTAGTGCAAGCTTGAGCGAGTTGCAAGAAGAAAAGTTGTTGAGAATTATGCGGAAGCACAAGGGTGCTATCGGTTGGTCCATTGATGACTTGAAGGGAATAAGTCCGACTTTTTGTATGCACAAAATCCTCATGGAGGACAATCACAAACCGGTAGTACAACCCCAAAGGAGATTGAATCCGGTAATGAAAGAAGTGATTAGGAAAGAAGTGGTAAAGCTATTAGAAGCCGACCTCATATACCCAATTTCAGATAGCTCTTGGGTGAGTCCCGTCCAGGTTGTACCAAAAAAGGGTGGAACGACTATCATCACAAATGAAAAGAACGAGTTAATTCCTACTCGAATGGTTACAGGCTGGAGAGTATGTATTGATTACAAGAGATTGAACAGTGCCACGAGGAAGGATCATTTCCCGCTCCCTTTCATTGATCAGATGCTTGAGCGGTTAGCCGGACATGAGTATTATTGCTTCCTAGACGGTTATTCAGGGTACAATCAGATAGCTGTAGCACCCGAGGATCAAGAGAAAACTTCATTTACATGTCGGTATGGGATGTTTGCTTATCAAAGAATGCCATTTGGACTGTGTAATGCGCCGACTACATTTCAAAGGTGCATGATGTCCATATTTTCTGATATGATTGAGAAACATATCGAGGTATTCATGGATGACTTTTCTGTATTTGGGTCATCCTTTGATAATTGTTTGATTAATCTATCTCTTGTATTAGAAAGGTGTGAAAACTCTAACTTGGTCCTAAATTGGGAGAAATGTCATTTTATCGTAAGAGAGGGAATTGTTTTGGGCCACCGGATCTCCCACAAGGGGATCGAGGTAGACAAGGCCAAAGTTGAAGTTGTTGAAAAACTTCCCCCTCCTACCAACGAGAAAGGCATTAGAAGCTTTTTAGGCCGTGCTGGATTTTATAGAAGGTTTATAAAAGATTTTTCAAAAATTGCAAAACCACTTACAAACCTACTTGCGAAAGACACGCCTTTCAAATTCAATGAGGATTGTTTGCATGCCTTTAACAATTTGAAAAACCAGCTGATAACTGCCCCCATTATCACTGCACCTGACTGGTCACTACCTTTTGAAATCATGTGTGATGCAAGTGACAGTGCTATTGGGGCAGTTCTGGGACAAAGAAAAGACAAGATGTTGCATGTGATCTACTATGCTAGTCATGTTTTAAATCAGGCACAACACAATTATGCTACAACTGAAAAAGAATTATTAGCTGTAGTCTATGCTTTTGATAAATTTCGATCTTATCTATTAGGATCGAAAGTTATTGTTTACATTGATCATGCTGCTTTGAGGTATTTGTTTACTAAGCAGGATTCAAAACCAAGGTTGCTTAGATGGATTCTATCACTTCAAGAATTTGACATTGAGATCCGGGATAAAAAGGGGTCAGAGAACACTGTGGCTGACCACCTATCTCGATTGGAGAAGGTCGAGGAGAATGAGGATATTAGACTGATTCGAGATCAATTTGCTGATGAGCACATCTTCGCCATTACCATGGCACCGTGGTTCGCCGACTTTGCTAATTTCAAGGTGGGGGGTACAATCCCATCTGATTTCACTTACCAACAACGAAAGAAGTTTATCCAAGATGCCAAATTCTATGTATGGGATGAACCCTTTCTATACAAAAGAGGAGTGGATGGACTGTTGCGAAGGTGTGTGCCCGAGGAGGAACAAGAAAAGGTAATGTGGCACTGCCACGACTCCGAGTATGGGGATCATTTCAGTGGTGACCGAACTGCAGCAAGAGTTCTACAATCGGGGTTATTTTGGCCTTCATTATTCAAAGATGCATTCAACTATGTGAAGAAATGCAATTGATGCCAGCGCCTGGTAACATTTCAAAACGGGATGAGATGCCGCAAAATCCTATATTAGAAGTAGAAGTGTTCGATGTGTGGGGTATTGATTTCATGGGTCCATTCCCATTGTCATATAACAAAGTTTATATTTTGGTGGTGGTGGATTATGTCTCAAAATGGGTTGAAGCAATAGCTACTCCAACAAATGATTTGAAACAGGTTATCACCTTTCTCAAGAATAACATATTCGCTCGTTTCGGCGTGCCTCGAGCCTTGATTAGTGACGAAGGCACCCATTTTCTAAACCGGAATATGAAATACCTTCTGAAAAAATATAATGTGCATCATAGAGTGGCAACCCCATACCATCCACAGACTAGTGGGCAGGTGGAAGTCTCCAACAGGCAGCTTAAACGAATCCTGGAAAAGATAGTAACTGCCTCGCGAAAAGATTGGTCAACGAAACTTGATGATGCACTTTGGGCCTACCGAACAGCTTTTAAGACCTCCCTGGGTATGTCACCGTATCAAATTGTGTATGGTAAAGCTTGTCATTTACCTCTCGAACTTGAGCATCGAGCATTTTGGGCGACGAAGTACTTGAACTTTAACTTGGGGAAGGCAAGCGAGGTGAGAATTCTTTAACTTCACGAGTTAGAGGAATTCCGGAATTTTGCTTATGAGAATGCCAAGATATATAAAGAAAAAACCAAGAAATGGCATGACAAAAAAATCAAGATATATAAAGAAAAAACAAAGAAGGAGAACTAGTTCTCCTATTCAACTCAAGATTGAAGTTGTTTCCCGGAAAACTAAAGTCAAGATGGTCGGGCCCTTTCAAGGTAATCAAGGTATTTTCACACGGTGCCGTAGAGTTGAAAGATACACACTCCGATAGGAACTTCAAGGTCAATGGACAAAGACTCAAATCGTATTTCGGGGAAGAGTCAAAACTTTCGATGGAGTCCATCCATCTGGACACCACTTGAAGAGTGAATTGTCAAGCTCAAGACACTAAACAAGTGCTTGTTGGGAGGCAACCCAACTTCATATCCTTTTCATTTTAGTTTGATGTCACTTCATTTACTTTCAATTTTAGTTTTTAATTACTAATTTTATTCATTCTTGATGTTTAATATAAGCAAGAAATCATAAAAATGTGTTGGGGATCGTTTTTTTAGTTGAGAGGCAGCAAAAACGCGCCTGAAGCGCAAGCGACGCACCTGAAGCGCATTTCAGGATTTCCAGCCTGTGTAACGCGCGCCTGGAGCGCGCCCTAATGCGCCTGAAGCACATTTCGCAGTTAAGCTACTACCATACACGCGCTTGGAGCGCGCCCTGATGCACCTAAAGCGCATTTCCCAGAAAAGCCACTGACTTACGCGCGCTTGGAGCGTGCCCTGATGCGCCTGAAGCGCAAGCTACGCGCGCTTGAAGCACGCCCCATGCACTTGAAGCGCAGTTTTGGGCTTTAAAATCCCATCCTCTCACATAAACCTTCCCTCCTTCACAAACACCATTATCATTGAAGGTAAAGCTCCCTCTCTTCACACAATCCCGAAATGGTTCTCATCCTCAAGTAAGTTTCCCTCTCCTATCCAACATCCTCTCATCCTCAAGTAAGTTTCCCTCTCCTATCCAACATCCTCTCATCCTCAAGTAAGTTTTCCCCAACTTCTACTATCAACTCATTCATATGGTTGTGAATTGATGCATGAGGTTTTTTTTTTCTTCTCTTAAGTTCGAATCTGTGCTAATATTCAATATTCTGCATACACACATGTTGGTTTTCTGAGATTGAATGTGGTTTATGTTGCAAGATTGGGGATTCTTCATACATTGCTATGCTTGCATTCCAACTGTTTGATAAAATGTCACAACCATATTAATGCTTGCATTCCAACTGTTTGATAAAATGTCACAACCATATTGATGTCTGCATTCCAACTGTTTGATAAAATGTCACAACCATCATCATGTTTGCATTCCAATTGTTTGTTAAAATAACACAACAATTGCAAATGCATCATTATCACTTAGAATGTTAGTGGACAAACTCATGGCCATGTCTGATGTTATTTCTCCAAGGTCGACCGTGCTTAAATTAATTAGCTCTAACTTGGAATATTTTGAACCTTGGGAGTGATTACTTGTGTTGCAGGACCAAATGGCAACCCAACAAAAAGAAAAACGAACTAAGGTTGCAACTACATCCTCTGCCCCACAGCACGATGCATTCCTATTTAAGACCAGGGAAACACAGGAATACCATGCCAAACTCCCAGCAGTCCACAAGTTCGTAAGTGAAAAGAATTTTCAGTTGGAAAACGACGAATTTGTTGACATCCAGGCTATGATTGCCGCCAGAGGATGGGAGAAGCTGACCACATTTGTCACCGCAGCTAGCAGAATTCTACTCTAATGCCTCCGATCTAAAGTCTGACCAACCATTCCCACTTGACCAATTTGTGAGTTATGCGAGGGGAAAAAGGGTGTCATTCACACCTCAAGTCATCAATGAAATTTTTGGCCTACCGAACTATAACGATTGTCGCTTTCTAGCTATGGAAAGACAACTTATAAGAGCAAGCAGTCGGGAAATCCTACGCACTTTATGCAGACCAGACACAGATTGGGTACGAAATAGAGATGGCTCAGTTCGGAAACTACGCTCAGTGGACCTCACCCCGATTGCCAAAGCATGGAGTACCTTTGTCCATCATACACTGATGCCATGTTCGAATGTATCTAATATAACATTTCAAAGAGCATGTCTACTACTTGCTATCTTAAAAGGTGACAGAATTAATGTGAGCATGATAATGGCCAATGACATTCGGAACACAGCCATTCTTGATCCCCGGACAGGATACTTCCATCATGCCTCCCTGATAGGCAAATTATGTGAGTTGGTGAGAGTGGTACCAAAACAAGGAGAAGAAATGTTGAAACCAGCTACTCCAATCACTGCCAGATGGATAACAAAACACTATATGATTCCAACAAACTATCCTATTGCCCCACCAACAGCAACGCCAGAAGAGGAAAATATTGAACCACATGAACCACATCACCAACCTCCACACCCACCCCAACTCTCTAACGAAGACAGAATCGGTAGATTGGAAACTATGATGGAACGAGTGATGATTGATCAGCGAGATAGACACGCCAGATTAGAACTGGGGATGACCAATCTCTATCGAGCATTCGCCTCTTCTCAATAGACACCGGGAGGCATGTTTTATGCTGATCTATTTACACCTCACCAGTACACAGGCGACCAGAGCGGCACAGGAGCAGATGATCTAAACGAGGATCCTTGAATTGCTAAACTAGAGAAGTTTTCTTTCTTTTGTTTTGAATTTTTTTTCTTTTTTCTCTTCTTTGTTTCTTTTCTCGTTCTGCTTTGTTTTAGTCTAGTCTATTTGCGTTTCTTTGTTTCTTCTTGTTTTCTTTGTTTGATGATGAAAAGTTGTAATAACTTGCACTTGATCTTAAAGTTTCTGTTTGGGATTTCGAAAGTTAAACTCTATTTCTTAGATTATGTTATTGCTCAAGTCAATAAGTCTCCCTAATGCACACATTCTTGATTACGAAATGGTTGCAGAAGGCTAATAGGCCATCAAGTTTTTCAAAAATACAATTTTAACTTTTTGAATGCATGTTTGGCATGATGTTGATTGTTCATACTCTTTCTTATTATCCTAGCTGTGAGCTTTTGAGCCTAAACACTTAAATATTTTGTTGTGTGATTATCCAGACGTGTATTATCCCTTCAGAACTTGCACTAATTCTGACTTGTATCACTTGTAATTTATGCATACATTGAGGCAATTTTATTTGGTCGTTTGAGCCTTTGCTATGAAAATGTTATCCTTTGCTAGCCCCTTTGAGTCTTGCCCCTTTATTTCGGTTACTAGCCACATTACAAAACAAAAACAAAAAAAACCATACTTCAATTACATCACCTTACTTGGAATTAGGTAGAAATTTTTTGTCTTGTCTTGATCAAATTCTAAGTTTGGGGTTGCTCATGGGATAGCAACCTTTTAAGTTTGGGGTGGTAATTCTCACAAAAAAAAAAAAAAAAAAAAATGAATGCCAACGTGTACAAATCTTGTATTTTTTGTAAGCAACCATAGAGTACGATGGATGTTTTGTAGTAGCTGAAACTTTGAGAATTGAGTTTGATTTGAAATGAGAAATTGAGTTTAAGTTTGTTTTTAACTGCACCAAACATGAAATTCATTGTTGCTTGGGGACAAGCAATAGATTAAGTTTGGGGTTGTGATAACTCTTCATCATATGCATATTTTTCCACTGTTTTAGTCTTATTTATCTTCAATCATCAGTTAAATTAAGGATTTATTTGATACATTCGGTTTATTTTGGTTCTTTGAATTTATTATTATGTTATGCTTGTATTTCAGTGATTAAGTAGGAATTTTTCGTAATTTTACATTGCGTTTTGTTTTTAAGTGCAGTGCTGAATTTTGGTGAAAAATCAACATGATATATGTGGAGTATTTCAGCCATATCTGGAGTTCTAGATGTCCAATTAGTGTCACTCTAAGTGCTAATAAAAGCTAAGATCTACATCTACAACTTTCATGAAGACACCGGGACCAAATTCAGACGCGAAAGATGAGAAAAATGCAAAATACGTCAGACAGCAGATGTTGCACGCCTGGGGCGCATTTCTCATGTTTCAGTTCTGTCAATGCGCGCCTGGAGCGCGCCCTGCGCGCCTGGAGCGCATTTCACATGTTTCAGCTCTGCCAACGCGCGCCTGGAGCGCGTGACGCGCATCAGCAATCATAAAAACGCTAAATTTTTACTGTTTAGGGATCTTTTTGACTCTTGGGAACTTGGGAGACTTGTGCCCTAGCATAGAAACTCAAAGACGGCCGTTTCTAACGCCATTGAAGCAGTTTTATCAAGAATCATCCATGAATCATTCTTGTAATTCTTCTTTAATCCTTATCTTTTGTATCTCTGCCATGAGTAACTAAACCTTATTTGTTAGGGATGAGTGTAACCAGATGAAACCCTAATTTTTCTGATTTGATTTCTAGTTATATGAATGAGTTTATTGAATTGTTTTTCTCATCTATGTGCTTAATGCTTTTTATTGCTTGATCAACATTAAAATGTTCTACGATTTGTATTTTGAAAGGGAAGTGGACTTTACAAATGCTTGAGATGAGAAATTCATAAATTTGTAGTCTAGGGATAGATGCAGGTCATGAAACCAATTAAATTATTTGCAAAGCAATAATTTACAAGAGAATTTCTATACGCTAATGCTTAATTCTAATCTTAAATCTACTAAGGAATTAGGGGTTACTTTGGAATTAAAGGTTTTGTCACTAAGACATTAGGGCAAGAATAATAAAGAAAATTCGGTAATAATTCAATAAAGGAATTCAGTAACTAGGATCAAATTAGACACCAAGGTTGGATTCGAAGTGAAACTCATCCCTGACATTTTTCTCATTATAAAAGATCTATTTTATTACTGTTGTTAATTTTAAATATTATTTCAATCAATTTGGAACCTTTTTGTTCAATTTTAGTAATTAAATATAATTCAATAGTAAAACGCAATCCTTGAGTTCGACACTCGGTACTACCGTTTTATTATTACTTGCAACGATTCAGTACACCTGCTGAAACGCTATCAAAGTCACACATTGACTAAAAATAAACTAAATATAATAAAACTTTAGATAGAGATGTATTCTCAAAAAAATTTATAATATTAAAATATTTAACTCATTGTTGCACTTGACGCTTACCAAACTTCCCATCAAATACTTGATTCGAGGGTTTTCACGTCAAATAAGTTTTCAACACAAAAATTTAAAAGTTGTAAAATTGCTTATTTATCAAAAACATAATTGTTGTATCCCACCAAAAAATTGAATGTTGGAGTGTATATAAGTAGGGTAAGTTTGGGCATACGACCAAACTATTTTATTTGAATTTATCATATATTTGCTTCACATTGAGTTGAAAATTTTAAATCTATACCACTATGATGAGTATGTTGGTTCGGGTAGCACCACTCTGATCAAGAATTATCACTAAATATAAACAGTTCTTTTATAAAAGAAAAATAGAAAAGAAAATTTTATTTATTAATTAAAATGACATTAAACAATAAAATTTAAATTCAATTATACAAAATTAAACTCTTACCACGTCACACTTGAACAAAGATTCATACTCAAGTATGTGAAATCATAAACCAATTACCCAAACTCAATTATTTCGAGTTTTGCGGGTTATTTGAGTTCGATCCAAACTAAAAAAAACCGACCAATTTAACGACATGTGTTAGTTTCGATCATTTAATTGATGGAGTTAACTTTACTGTAATATAAACTACTAAATAATATTCATTTGATCTCATAGTAAATGTCGTTTAAAATTTATGTATACGTATTAAATATAATAATTAAAAAATGAGAAAAACAATTTTATCAAAGAATAGTATATTAAAAAAAAATTAAAATTACATTAAAAATTATAAATAACATTTATTTTGAGATAATTTTTTTTTATCACAGTATCATTAATTTTAAGACAGATGAAATAATATATTGCATCAACTACTTTATCATCTTATCATTCTTGTCCTTTCAAGTCATTAACAAGCATAAGTCTAGGTGCTTTCCAATATTGTTCTTAGGTAATACTAAAAAAATATATTGAGAGGAAAAATTATAAATAGATGAAACTTCTTCTAGTGTTTTATTGATCTTATTTGAACCTCTATAATTGTGATTTTAAAATAGGCTTAATATTTATAAGTTATTTTTAGTCTTGATTTTTAAATAATATATAATTTTTTAGTGTATCAGAATAATAACTCTTCAATTGAAACCAACGAATAAAAGAGTCTGATAATCATCACGCGTAACTAAGAAAACTTTCTTAGAGCGGTAGTATTTTGACTTCAAGTCCATAACACCATTTTTCGAAACATCACGTGTAACTAAGAAAACCTTCTTTAAGCGGTTATATTTTAACTTCAAGTCCATAACACCATTTTTCGAAACGTTAATTTGAGTCTTATACAAATCCTTACAATTTTATTCTTAAAGGTGCTCAATGAATTGAAAAGAATAGAGTTAATAAAGTATTTGTAACATAAATTTTTGAGTAATGTAGAATTTTATATGTACCGAAACTTATATAAATAAATAACATACAAGATTGTATTGTTAAAAAGAAGTGTCACTGTTGTCAACGATAGAAAATGTCAGTCTTATACCGAACATTAACGAACACGCGGGAGATTTTTGGAAAAGATAACGCATGATGGTGTCAAGCAAACTCGTTTCTATTATAAGAAAACAATTCTTAAATTTTAATTATTATTATAAAAATAATACTTTTGCTTTATTTTTAGTATCTCCATTAAGAGAAATACTTGGATACACGCATAAATAACTAGTGTTCGAACATATTCATATAAATAAAGATAAAAATAAAATAATCTGTATTTTTAAAATAATTAAATAATGTTCTATTTATAATGAAGTATAAATAAAAATATATAATAATTAAAAATATTTGGTTAAAAATTAATATCACATACGTTGATTTTTCAATTAATCTTTTTTATATTTCATTCTTTTCAGAGTAGTTTTTACTTTTATGTGAATGTATAATACTATTTATTTATGTAAGTGCTCAAGTGTTTCTCATCCATTAGTGTTTCAAAATTACACTCCTCTACCTCTAAGTGGATTTTATGAGTTGGTTTACATTTTTGTAGTGGAAGCTTGCCCTACCAAATGAAATTTGGTCAACATATTTCATCATAAGCATGTCAAAATCATGGTGGCTTTTGGACTGACCCAGTTTCCTACAATGCATATCGTGAACGAATTGAATCCCACACAAATCTCAATAATTAGGATTAGTTATAAAAGCAATATTTTAGATAAGGATGAATAAAATATAAACATAAATATTTGTTAAAATTAATGTATTTGATTAAAAAATTAAGATAATATATATCAATTTTTTAATTATTTTTATTGTTTATATTTATTTCAAAGTAGTACTATGTATCTTCTTTATTATAAATATTCATTTTTTAATTTTATTAAAAAAAATTAGTAAAGTAATTAATGTGTTCTTTTTATGTGTTAATATTTTTAAAATAATATTTATATTTGAATGTATTAAAATTAATTTTTCATATTTTAAAATAAATTAGTAATATTAATAAAGTATGTTTAGAAAAATAATAATAAATGCACCTAATAAATTAAAATAATATTTATATTTAAGGATAATTTTTTATGTTGATTATTATATAAAAGTACTTTATCAACGATTATAGGAAGCCATGATCCTAATCAAGCTTGTTATAGAAACTAGACTCATCCCTTTATGGATCATCCCCACAACTACAATATCATTCTCCAATGTTTTTATACTCTTAAACAGAGATTTCAATAGTTTCTCTATAATTATATTTTTAATCACTCTATTTTTATTAATTTAAATAATTATTTTTATTAATTTAAATAATTAGTCTCTTTAATTTAAAAGTCAATAAATTTAATATATTTTAAAAAAAAATTAATTTAAAATAATAATGATTTGACATATTTTAAATGACGTAACATATAATTATATGATATAAAATTATTTAGATGCATTAATTATTCATATATCATAAATTAAATTAAAAATATGAAAAAAAATTCAAAGTTACAGCGTTTTATTCCAATTTTCACGAATGTTAATTATTGTACATTATTGTTGCATATGTCATGAATATAAGTTTTTACAGCGTTTTATTCCAATTTCGATTTTTTACTCATGAATGTCATGAAAATTGGAATAAAACACCGTAAAAACTCATAAATGTAAAAATTCAAAATATAAATTTTTACAGCATTTTATTCTAATTTTCATGAATGTTAATTATTGTACATCATCGTTGCATATGTTATATTGTTTAAAATATTTCACATCATTATTTTTTAGTTAAAAAATTATAAAGAGATAAAAAAAATATCGACGTGTAAAATAAGAGGACCAATTTCGTAAATCAATAAAAATAAAAGACTAAAATTACAACATATTGATGATCCATCGTATTATTGAATTTTTTATTGATTTAATATTTAAAATATATTAAATATCAATTTCTAACAACATAAGTTTGGGGAAAATATATTTTATATAATTTTATTAAAAGATTGTATTTTCATGTTTTATTTTAATACAATTGCACATATAATAAAATATTATCATATTAACTTTTTTTACTAACGGAGTGAATAATCATAGAGAAAGAGAATAAAAGAAATATACTTGAAAAAAAAAACATGAATAGTTTGGGAACAAAATAAAAATGATAAAACATAGAGAAAGAGAATAAATGAATCTATCTATCTTTTTGAAAGACCTTGCCGTATGCTAGAGCGTATTATAACCTCAATTTAACAACAGTGTTTGAAACAAAGTAATTGTAAAGAAAATTCTAATAACTGAATTAGTTTCTAATTTCTATCACTATGTTCGGTATCTCGAAAGAAAATTGCTGAAAGTTCATTATCTCAGTATAAATGTTGAACATAATAATTCATTATTACAACAAACAAAATAAAACAAATAGTTACATACACTTTCAAATTCAATAGTCATGTACAGGGAATCATATGTAAGTAGATAAGTCAATATTATTTGAGTCTTGAGATTTTTTTTGATATGGTGGATTTCTCGAGACCTATCTTATCAAACTTTTATTCAATAAAATAACAATGTGTATATTAATATTATTCTACAAAAAATACATGTCTTAGGGAAAAATTAAATGAGAATAACTCAATATTATATAACTTGATTTTAAATTAATTATTAAAACTATCAAACGAATTTTAATTCTTCAAATAAAATTTCAATATCCAAATCATAAGAATTATTATTTTTAATAAGTTTTAAGATGGTTACAGTATATGTTTCAAAAAAATTATCAAATAATGATCTAACATTTTAATGTGCACAAATTTTTTTTAAAAAATCATTTGTATATAATTTTTTTAAATAAAATTGTTTTTTATATCTATATATACTAACTAATATTACTTTAATAAATAAATAAATTAAGGTCTGAGTGGTTTGTCCATGTCAACCACGAGTGTTCAATAATGATAAAAAATAATGGTGATGATGACGACGACTTCTTTCATATTTGGTGAAAACTATAAAAGATGATGATATATGATAGGATTACTAGTCAAGTAAGGCTTTCCTATTAGGAAGGTGTATGAGAGAAAAGAAGGAATCAACTTTAATTTTTAGGTTGTTAGTTTTGTTAACTTTTGAGTTGTGCCAACTGTAAATCCTAATTGATTAGTTATGATGGTTAATATAAATAACAAAAGCTTAGTCTTCAATAGGAGGCAGTTAGAGAGATAATTGGTTGGGACTGAATTGTAGGGAAGCTCAATTAGCAAATCTGTAATTACTACTCTATTCATTGTTGCAAATTTCAATAATACATTCTTGAGAGAAACACTTATGGATTTTCTTTCTTTCATCTTTTCGGTTCATTTTTCTTCAATTTTACATCCAAGATTGCAGCCATGACGTCTTGGCCTATTCCTACGGATGTGAAGGGTCTTAGGGGTTTCCTTGGATTAACAGGGTATTATAGACGTTTTGTCGGAGGTTATGGTAAATGTAACACCCCGATTTTCAAAGCGATGGTGTATTTTTTTTTTCTTTCAAAAACGTAAATTGTAAACGTACCACCTATCACGTGTCAGTACTTTTTACCGAGGTGCCGCCTATCACGGGTCAACACAATTTACCAAAATGAAATGCATTAGCATACACTGACTCCATCCACAACAATCGTTAAGCAAATGCAGATATTAAAAGATTCTCCATTTTTAATACTCATTTAACTTAAACGACTTTCACAACAAACATTAAGTAAACAAGACATTAAGAGATTCTCGATTCTTAATACTCATTTAACTTAAACGATTTTCACAAACACACATTAAGTAAACAAGACATTAAGAGATTCCCCATTCTTAATACTCATTTAACTTAAACGACTTTCACAACAAACATTAAGTAAACAAGACATTAAGAGATTCTCGATTCTTAATACTCATTTAACTTAAACGATTTTCACAAACACACATTAAGTAAACAAGACATTAAGAGATTCCCCATTCTTAATACTCATTTAACTTAAACGATTTTCACAAAACACACATTAAGTAAACAAGACATTAAGAGATTCTCCATTCTTAATACTCATTTAACTTAAACGATTTTCACAAAACACACATTAAGTAAACAAGACATTAAGAGATTCCCCATTCTTAATACTCGTTTAACTCTAATGATTTTCAAATTCCACACAGAACAAACTCAAACCTATTATCAGATCCAATCCACAACTCACACCAAAACATATCAATTCATTTCTCCACAAAATCCAACATACACATCAAATTTCACAAGCATCAATTATGAATACATCAAATACGATGAACACAATCAACACAATATAACATTCAAACACATCAAATTTCATTTACTCAACCATACACAAATGAGTTAAATTCATTTTCCACGAAACATCCATCAATATCGCCAAAACCTAACTCTAAGATTTTACCCATAAAGCCTTAGATTCATTTTCCCCAAATCAACACTTTAACCCTAACAAAATTATTTTCCACACAACCACATATAAGTCCCTAAATGCAAACTAAAAGTTTGGAAGAAGATCTTACCTTCACGTTAGCTTTAACGTGCGATTACGGTACCGCGAATAAATCCGATAAAATCTCCGCTCGCAACGTCGCTTCCAAAGTTGGTTCCCTAGCACCGTAGTGTGGTAGCGAGCAACTTTCCCTTCTATCTCTTCGCAAAACGAAGCTTAGATCTAGATGAAACGGAGAGGTTTGTGTTTGACGGTTTTGAAATCCCTAACTCCGTTTTCGAATCCGGGAAGAAGGAAGAAGTTGGGAATTTGATCTTTCTCACCCAATAGGCCTTGTGTTTCATTTCTTGAACTAAAAGGACGAAAAGAAAACAAATGAGGAAGAAGAAGGGAGGGAGGTTCTCGCGCGCAGGGAGGGAGAGGAAGAAGCTTTTCTGTTTTCTTTCCTTTCCTTTTTCTTTCCTTTTCTTTTTCTTCTCTTTTTCCTTTTCCTTCCTTTATATTTCCTTCTTTTTTTTTCTCCAACCAAATATATATAACTATATATATTAATTATAACTTAACAAATATCCAGATATTTATTAAAATTACCATTTCACCCATAACCTCTCCAAACCACTTTTAGTTAAAAATATTTACTATCGTCGCAACTCAATTGACAGGTACAATTTTCAGCAACCTAAGATATTTTTAACAAAATTGTCTAGTATTAAATTCTTTGTAACCTAATTAAATTATTCTACGACAAATAATTTTAATCCAATTTCCAAAAATATATTTTTAGTATTTAACTCACTCAATACCAAAAACTGGGCTAACAGCCTAAGAAATTCCACACAAAATACCCTAAAATTGTATAATTTAGGATTTAAAATTAAGGGTCTTATAGTAAATTAGCCAAACCCTTAACTGAGCTTTTGAAGAAAGAAAAGTTTTGTTGGACTGAGGAAGCTACATCTGCGTTTCGTGCTTTGAAAACAGCGATGGTTGATCTACCCTTGTTGGTTGTACTTGACTTCATGAAGGTCTTTGTAGTTGAAACTGATGTTTCTAGTAAGGGGTTGGGGGCTGTTTTGATGCAGAAGGGTAAACCCCTAGCATTTTGGATTCAAGGCTTATCTTTGATACCTCAACAAAGATTTGTTTATGAGAGGGAGCTTATGGATTTGGTTCAAGTTGTGACCAAATGGAGACACTATCTTTTGGGCAATCATTTCATTGTGAGGACTGACCAAAGGAGCCTTAAGTTCTTGACTGACCAACGATTGTTCACTGTTGAGCAATTTAAATGGGTTGTCAAGCTCATTGGTTTGGATTTTGAAATCCAATACAAGCCAGAAAATGAGAATATTGCAACAAATAGCTTGTCTAGGAGAGATATGTATGATGCCCTCTCAGTTCTACATGTGGAAGATAATGATTCTTGGGATGAGAAATTGCAATAAGACCCTAAATTTCCACAGTTGGTGCATGACTCAATTGTCTCTCTTACTTCTCATTTTGGTTATGAGTTCAAGAAAGGAAGGCTTTTGTATAAAGGTAAATTGGTGTTGCCTAAGGGTTCTAACAAAATACCGTTTATCTTGGTTGAATGCCATGATTCTCCTTGTGGAGGGCATTCATGATTGTTCATAACTTTAAAAGGGTCTCTAGTTTCTTGTTTTGGGAAGGCATGAGGGGAGATATCAAGAAGTTTATTGAAGAGTGTGATGTATGTCAAAGGAACAAGTACTCTACTTCATCTCCGACAGGACTACTTCAATCATTGCCTATCCCTTGCCAAGTGTGGCAAGATATTTCTATGAATTTTGTTGGTGGTCTTTCAAAAGAATTGATTTCAAATCAACTCTTAAAAATAAAATTTATCTAATCTATATCTCATCATATTTTCAAGGATGAATATAAATTCAATCATAAAACTAATTTAAATATTAAAAAAATAATTAAAATTTATTAATAGTTATTCCACTCCAACTCAACCCTTACTTGTCCTTCTTTAGCCCAGACGCGTCCCCAATTTGTTCACATTCAACTAGGAGTGTCATGGTACAAAAACCAAGTCGCATTAAACTACATTAATAGTTTAGTTCAGTTAAAAAAATCACTTTTAAATCAAATTCAGTTCAATTATGAATCAATTTAAAACTAATTTATTAATATAAACTAATTTAATATTTTGAATAAATTTTAATTAAAATCAATTTTAAAATAGTTATTTAAAAAAAGAATCTTAAAATTCTTTTGATAAAAAATATCAATTTTTTGAAATTTTTGTTTTTGGTTTTTTTCGAGAAAAATAAATATAAAAAAAATTTTGATTTTTTTTCAAAAAAACCATCAAAGACTTTTTAGACAAAATGTTTTCAAACTTTTTTTCAAAAATTTTACTATAATAAAATTAAAAAATATTAAAACCGCATTTGTCTATAAAGAGAATATTATAATTTTTAATATATAAAAAAAATTAAAAATGACTAATATTACTAACGTGACAAATTTGAGTGCAGAATGGATATCAAAGCTCCAAAACCTGTCCCTGTCCTTGCCCTCGAGTTTTAATTACGGGGAAAACTTGCACTAGAGTCACTGAATGCCATGGCAAAAATCATAATACATATGGAAGTAACTTTTCTATATAAAAAATAACAGTAACTTGGCTGTAGCAGATGGGAAACCAGGATAATCAGACTATAGATTTATCTATTAATGCATTAAATGGAAATTATACAAATCATAATATATTCCGTAATAACCCCAAGCATCCACCATAATCAGGAGTGATACACAAGGACATCCATTGTACATAGACTTCAACACCAAAATTACAACTGATGACAAGTTTCATTACTCCCTCTGTCTGATTTTGTTTGACGTTTTAGTCAAATATATGTCTCATTTTGATTGTCTTTTTACAATGTCAATACAACAACATTAAATACCTTTTTTTTCCTATTATACCATTGACTTGAAAATTTAAATATTAATGGTATTTAAAAATTACTATATCAAAACCTTAAACGTCAAACAAAATAGGACGAGGGAATAGCTATGTTCACAGAAGTAAAGGGAGAACCAAAAAGAATAAATGGAGAGTAATGAATGGATTCAATTCTAGCCTGTTGGATGAAACCTCAAACATACCCTGATTTTTGACAATCTTTGGTACCCTTTGGGTTGCCACCAATGTTGATTAAGTTCCAAAAGGTCAAAAATAACTATAGTAGGTAGAGCTTCTAGTACCCTTTAACTAAAAACCATCATAGCCATAACCGTCGTCCTCATAGTCATATGTCTCATACGCATTTTCTGGATACAAAGTATTATCATACTCTCCATCCATATCACCATCTGCAAATTTGTCGACTGATCCCAATTCATCCTCCTCCATTTTTTTGGCCTCTGACTTCAACTCCAAATTATCGTCATTGTCAGAGGGTGACTGAACTCGTGCTTTCTTGAGATTCTCTGGAGCTGTCTGTTTAAAACAAGCATTTGTACCACAAAAAAGTGAGTATTTCTCATTTTTCTTTAGGAATGATAGAGGCTACCTTCAAGAGACGACTTTCAGATACCCAATCATTACTTACCAAACTACCAAGTAAATAAATATTGAGATATTAAAAGCTAGAGATAAACAAAAATCTTATTACAAGTAATTAAGTAATTTAGAAAGGTATATGATAACCATGGCCTTACCAAACATAGACTGTTCTATTAGTCAAAACAAGTTTCAGCGTCTAAAGAGGGAATCAAAAAATTATCATCATTTTTTGTAGAAAATTAAAGAAGAAACAAAAAGCAGGTAGAAATGACCATAACGGTTGCAAAGAGGCTACTTATTGTTACTAGGATGGATATAAAAACAGCTAAAACACAAGAAATGAAACAGCAATGGAGAGTAGAAGATTTATAGACCTATGCTTTAACTATTAAGAATTGGATTTTAAATTCAATAACATGCAAATGACAGAAGATTGAGATAGCATTTCAGATATATCATTAAAATATTCATGTTTGCGGAACTCATAAAGAATCAATACATGCATCAGAAAGAAAAAACAGTTAAAGGAGAGAATTACAGGTTCAGCAAATAACTTCTCCAATCGATCAAAATTGAGTTTGGAGCTGAGCCTCTGCAAATGATCGATGTAAAAGAAGTATCATTAGTAATATGATAGATGTAAATAGCCTAATTAACAAATCGTATTTATTGCTCAAAGTTGACCAACACAATTACACATACAAAAAAGAAATATGTAAAATAGATGACACCTATGAATCAGTGTGTCAATCGCGGATTGTGGGAAATAGTGGTTCGCTCAAATCCTGCTATGCTATAGTGCTAAAGCACCACAATAGCAGCTATTTGACAAAATTTTGTACTAAATAGTGTATTGCAGAGCAATAGCAATTTGCTCAAATTCAGCTATGATATAGCGGTTATTTGACAACACTGCAACGAATACCGCCTTATCACACAAAAAACGCTTAAACCCTAACTTCCAAGAACCATCTTCTTTATTGATAGTTACTAGGTGCAGTATGACCTATTCAAATGAGTTTCATAAACAATATATCTAAATTTGCATGTACTTAATAAATACCTTTGCTGTCAACATTCGCCGAGTGGCCTCTGCAGCAGATTGAGCAGGACCCAAACTTTTTGCCTCTTGAGCTCGCCTCTGCTTCATTTCCTACACATGCAGAATAACAGTATTGAAAAAGTTCTATGACCTTTATGCCGAGTTATGGTTTATGCAGCATAGTTGCACTGTGAAGGAAAAATAATAAAACTAAAAGGCCATATACTTGAAAATACGCTACTTGACCTATTGAAACAATTTTAAACCCTCAATGATTATGTCATCACTGATTCAGTTCATTTGTGACACGGTCCTAGAGAAGTAAATTACAATGTATGAGTTTTACGTAGTGTTGAAAAAAATTATTCAGGGAAATAGTGTGTAGGGAAGGGGGGAACCCTCAGATCCTATATTAACTTGATTGCATTCAATCAGTGGAGCACAGTTTGTGTAACAGACAAGAAGAGCAATAATTAGGTAGAGTGCACCTTCAAGGGTAAACAGCTGAGTAAGAATACTCTAGTAGTTTCACGCACACACAAAGAACCTCACCAGAAAATTGATTCAAAAGTTACCTTTCTGGATTTTGCCACAGCATTAGTAATTGATGCACAAAATTCTCTTTCTGCTGAACAGTTTTGGAAATTCGCCTCATTTTTCATTGCAGCCTCTGCTTCCTTGGCAGCTTGTTCCTGTAAAAGAATTGAAGGTTGAGTGAGATCCAGTACAATTAACCTTCCACACAAGCCAAACTGTCAAATAGCAAACAAGGGGAAAACACAAGTAAAGGTGAAAACAGATCAGGCCTATCAGACCAACCTATTAAAGTAAATATAAATAAATTATTATTATTATTATTATTATTATTATTATATTAAATTGCACATTTTGTGTTAAATCATTAATTAGCTAAAATTTTCTATAATTTAAGCAATCTAATCTACATCAATTTTTTATTTATTTAAATGTATTATAATAAAATAGAGTTTAGATAGATGAAATACAAAGTTAAATTAACTAATGTCATGCTAGATCTCAAAATAGAACGTAATACCATGGACTTATTAACTTGTAAGTTTAATTAAAGATGGATTACATTATTTATTTGAAGAAATTAATAAGAAAATAGGTCTTTAAGTAGGCTAACACATCATACCCAACTTTCAAAAAGGTTAGATAAAGGCCTAAAATTAAGCCTATGACAAGTAACAGTCCAGACTTAAGCCTTGACTCTTTTTATTAGATTAGGTACTTAGGCCTTGCAAAAAGGCTATCTCGGTCTAGTCTATTTTTACCCCCTAAACACAATACAAGAATGTACCAACTTCAAAATTAAAATAATGATGGGATATAGAAATATAAACAGGTAACTTTATCTAGCAATATTAAACAAAAATTAAAAGAATTAAATCATTGATACCTCAAGATACTCTCGATTATTATATTCCCATATAATCTTCTTACGTTCTGTTTCCTCCTCGTTGTGAAGGTAGACACCAATCTATGCAGCATACAACATTTTAGCAAGGGGCATGATAGCAAGTCAGACAACGTGACATGACATAAAATAATTGACAAAACACAACATTGTTAAGAACTTAATAAAAAATAGAGTATTAAAATTTCCTAGGGATCCAAATCAAGCTACAAGAATAACAAGATCTCAATATTGATTCAATTTCTTAAATCTTCTGAAGAGAAAAAAATAATGATAAATATTAGGAAAGATGAGCATGAATGCTAAAACAAGAAATGGGATTTTTGGTGTTAAATATCAGGTATGAAAGTAAGGTTTGTTTCTAAGTCCCTTATTCTTTCAACTAGCAAGAAGTCATCAAATTTTGCGATCAAGCGAATTCTTGAAGACGACAAAAATTGGGGATTTATGTAAGGAAGAAAGACAAACAGAAACATCAAAAAGCAGATAAAAAATCTGCTGCTATCCAATGGTCCTCGCAAAAGTTGACATGAGAACTGTTACACACCTAAATGAAAAACAAACAGTAGAAGGTATCACAATAAGTAACCTGATAACAATTAAAGCATTTTTCTACCATTGCATGTGTTGGACATAGGTTCGTATAATTTGTTACTAAAAGCTAGTTATTAGTAAATGACGTAGTTAGTAATTAGCTAGTTGTTGGCAGGTTGTTATGGTTGTTCTGTTTTTCTGTTTTAGTTGTTTTTGAACCTTTCCCCCCTCTTATTGAGTGTACATGGAACTCATTAATAAATAATTCATCCCCTATGAAAAGATCTTTTGAAAACATTAGAATTTTCTAACTGGTAATTCCTGTTGAGAGTGTATTTGCTCGTGTATCTTTTCTTTCAATAAAATAGTTGATTCTTTGGAATCCAATTATTGGGTTCCCAACAGCACGGATCAAACAACACCTTTTCTTTCATGAATCATCTCTTAAAATAGACCATTTATATCTAAATCTCTTTTGATGGTTTAACCAAGATTATAGTAAACTTTTGTCTTCTTTTCCCAACTATTTGACTATCATCCATCGGTTACCCTCCTAACTAGCGCACGCTTCTACAATTTTATTCACATGGCCAAACCACCTAAAACAAGGCACTACCATTTTATCTACACTGTGAGCCAATTTAACTTTCTCCTTGATGACTTCATTCCTAATTATCTTTTGCCATACCTCACTGCTCATCTAACATAATATTCTCACCTCTTCACTGGCCTTGCTTTCTTGTTGATTTTTACCACCCAATTTTCAGATCATATAGTTGTACAATAAAATTTATCTTTAAGCTTGGCTGCTACTTTTCTATCCTAAATTATACAGCTTAAGCTCTCTTCCATTTCATGCACCGTACTTGGATCCTATTGCTAAACTCTTCCTTTATCTCCCCATCATTTTGTATGATGGACTCAAGGTTTAGAATTGCATATCTTAAAAGAGAGTCAAAGGTGGGATGATATTTTATGGACTGATATGAGAAGATGGGACTAATGCACTGATACACCGCCTAATTTACTCTAAATCATAATTTGGGTAACTAGAAAGCAAAAGGAATGAGATTCCAAAGTTAAACCCCCAAAAATGTTTACCTATCATAACAATATTTTTGAACACTTAATTCAATAAAATGTCATTACACACTCAATTTAAATCAAGGGTATTTTAGATTCACTAAAAACAGGGAAGAAATTGGGATTGGGATATATTTAGGACTAGGGTTTTCAGAAAATTCTGTTTAGCTTAAATATGTCAAAAGCTTTCTTAGAAACAAACCCAAGGTAGAAAAGAAGCCTTTTTAGCCCCAAAATAAGCTAACCCAAAACACACACTTAGCAAAATATATTCAGATACTAGTCCCAAGGCATAATCCACCTTACTACATAGACATGAAATACTTTGTTCCACTAAGACTATGTTTGAGAGAATTCATATTTCACATAGATTTCTCTAACAATTGTTTGCATTAAAATGAACATGGAAAAAATGCTAACATCAATCATGGCAAAACAAAATAACAAAAAATTAGCCAATGATGAACAATACCATCGTGGCTAAGAAAAGCCAATACAGGAAGGATAAAGAAATAAGATTATTCACCTCCTTATCATCAATATCAGAGAGACTTTCTGATTCATCAACAGCTTTTGCGTTCATATCATCTTCTCTATGTGAATTATCGTGCACGCCATTTTTACTGGCTACACATTCTTCTTCATCCCCTGAAAACATTTTAAGCAAACAAGATTTAAAAACTGTAAGCACAGAAATTATACTAGACATCATTAAGAGAAATAAAATCACCCACCAATACTTTCAGGCTCAAAGGCATGTAACTCTACTTGGCTCTCGCATGCACCATTTGAATCCTTTGCCAACTAACCAAAATAACAACAACAAAAAAACGAGATTTCTAAATTCTGTTAGTTGATGGTTATTTGAAGGTTGTATGGGTGTTAGATGCTCATATATGCGGTGTTACTCATGATCATGTAAGTAAAATGTTAAACACTTCTACTTCATCACAATTTTATAAAGTCAATTTCCTATAACTCTCGGAGGTATTCTTGCGGAAGATGAGTTGACAAGGGGTTACAAATTTTCATGGTAGTAACAAGTCAGTGCTAAAATGCACTTAAAAGTAATATGACCTATGAAGTACAGACATCGGATACGACACCGACACTAACACGTAGACATTGGTAATAATTTGAAAAAATGGAAGTGATTAAATATAACCACGTGTCAGTGTTGCACGAATGTCCAGCACTCAACACGCTTTCAACTTGAAGTGTCAGTGCCACATAGAATATGACATTTATTGTCCAACATGAATCATGATATCTAAGGAACTTGGTACTCACTTTATCGATGGAAGATTCAGTTAAACAAAATTATAATACCTATAAATCATATTAGTACTTGAAAATGACGGGCATGATATTCTGGTTTGATATTGGCAAATGAGAGCACCTGAAGTTTGTGCCTTTGTGGTGCTTACAAAAGTAAATGCATACTTTCATAAAACCTTGTTGTACTTACATCATCTGATTTATTAGGATTTTCCTTGGAATGTGACTTCATTATTCTATCCCTCTCAGCACGCTGGAATGCTGGAGGATTTGAACCACCATCAAGTCCACCGGAGAGTTTGTCGAACTGCAATAATCAGTAGAAAAATAAATGGTAAAACTAAGTAGTAAATCAAAATTAATGCATCAGGATGAAATTACTCACATCCCTGTAACACGTTTCACATAATCCAAGTGCAAAATAGGGCACTCCAATACTATCCTTGTGTTCACACAGTAGATCCTTTGAGGTACAGTTGTTCAGTTCACCATTTGGTATTTTAATTGGATCGTTTTCATGCTCTTTTGCCATTGCATTCAACTCATCAATCTGTAACCATAACATATTGATGAAATTTTCCATTAACTTTTAAAATGAATAGAAGTGAGAACGAAATAAAGAAGACCATGAACTAAAACATAATATATCAAAACTGAATTGGACATAGTTTCTTCTATTTTCAGGTTAAAAAAGTGAATTTGCTGTTTGAGATAGACATGAACAAATTATGAGCTTGACACCTAGCAGTTAACACATACTCAGTAAACTTAAACTGTTTATTAATCAAAACTTGGAGCTTTAATAATCCAAACATGCATCAACCAGCAGAATGGATGGATATCCATAAGCCATTAAATCTCAATTACAACGTCAATTTGTACAGAAGTATATTGTTAAAAGTTATGTTCTCCCTGGAATAGGCTAGTCTACTGATCGTTTGTATTGGATTAGTAAATTTTGATAAACAAGTACCATGTTTAGAAGCAGAGAAGAAAAAAAAAAGCCGCACTACATATTGATTCTCCATTATTATATTTACAAGTCACAAGAACAGGATTTAAGGTAATATAGAGAACACACAAAAATTCATAGAACTTATTTCAAACAGAAAATTTGGCACCATTGAGTCATAAAACAAGCATTTTAAAGGCATAACCGGGAATATGAAACATACTGTCAAGCTGGAAGACTCAGTATTCTCAAACTCTACAAGCCGTTTGGACAATGTTGCTTCACATACATGGACAATTCTTAGCTGCATTGCAAATAGAAAAAATATTAGAATAATACTACCTCCACAAGAATTAAAGAAATAGAAAGTTAGAGATAATTTTGAAATAACCCACTGTAGCAAAATGTTTTAATGTGCAGAAATGGGCATAAATGAAGCATTATTATTGTGGGAGACAGTGGTTAAGCATGTTCGTTTTTATGGAAGACACTAGTTAAGCATGTTCGGTGTTGACTAGTTAAGCGTCAATTAGTGATATTGCTAAAGTAGTTCTTATATGGCTTGGCAAGCGTCATCACTTGACTGGTTTTTTAGTAGAATTAGGCAATGCCTAAATTCTACAATGGTATTAGAGCATGCCTTAGATCCATTATTAGACCACCCACATTTGTCCACAATCCAAATGTCTTATCATAGGTATAAAGGGGTGTACTGAGGTCTCACTTCAGTTATTGGGCCACACGCATTAGTGCACGCTCCAAATGTCTAGTCTTGTGTGTGAGGGGGTGTTGAGCTAGATATGACCGAAGTAGTCCTTATATGCCTTGAGCTACCTTTTGGGGTTGACTTACTCCAAATTTTTAGATTTAACATTGTTGGGGCTAGAAATAAATTTGTTTAGTCAAAAAAAAAAGAATGTCCAATAGTCCTTATATGCCTTGAGCTACCTTTTGGGGTTGACTTACTCCAAATTTTTAGATTTAACATTGTTGGGGCTAGAAATAAATTTGTTTAGTCAAAAAAGAAAGAATGTCCAATAGAGCAAAGGATAGATCATATGAAATAATTAACAAAATAAATAAAACTTGAAAATAATCAAGAATGCAATAAATCTGTTTAACTTCTCTACATATCATAAAATAGAATTGGAAACTCCCTAGAACTTGAACTGTACAACACCAAGACAAACCATAACATAAACACAATACTTTCTGATAGTAACCTTAGGACGAAAACACATTTAAGAATGCGAATATAGAGGAGAAATAAACCAGCGAACTGTATAAACCATCACTGCTACAAGAAATGATATTGGATCAAGGGAGAAATGCTACCAGAGAGAAAAATAGAAGCTCAAAAACAGTATGAACGAAGGAATCAAGGTAAGAAATTCTCTTCAGAGAAAGGGAAAAATAAGAAGGCCTATAAATTTGTATATCAGATCATTGTTTGTCTCGCAACATGTTTCTTGCATTTTTTATCTTTTTCTTTCACTTTCTCACTGTACGACTTAAGAATAAAGCCTTTGAAGAAAATGAGAACAAAAGAGAAATGTCTTCATTGATATACAACCACAACCCAAGCATTTTCTTGATAGGACCCTTTTAGCAGCAAGTAGTAATAAAAGTGAGAACAAGGCAGAAAATAAAACCTTAACTTACAATATCTGACTTAGAGCACTGAAAACCATGTGCAAGAGCAGCCACGTACAATGCTGCACCGCATAATCCGCTAGGCTTCCTCCCTGTCTGTTTTTCGAACATTAGCAACATCATCACAATAAAAAGAATAATCTTTCTATCCCAAAAACAATAAGGGCTAAGAAAAATGTCAGATCAACATCAAGTTACCTGCATCCAGTCACGTTTCATGCTGGCAATAATATTCAGTGCAGTTTCAGAGACATGCACATTCCTTTGCTTCAACAAACCTACATGTAAATCAATCTAATTATGTTTCTTTGCTCAATGAACATAATTGGGATGGATAGAATACTATTAAAAAGAAGTACTTAAAACAAAACTATGTAAAATTCACATATCCATCACAGATTAATAACGTTAACATGCTAGTGTAGTAGCATATATAAGCAAGTTTGCAAGTACTTAATAGTAATACCATTTTTAAATAAAGCATGTTATAATTCTTTTCAATCTTCTACAGTTATGAATGGCAGTGTCTTATGTGTTGGTTTCTATATCTAACCTCACATTAAATAGATTGACAATTACATCATTCATAAAAAATACACCTATCCTTACCAAAAAAGCACAACTATATTTTACAGTTTAACTGCACTACCTTACAGTAATTATGCAACACTAACTTTAGTACACAATGCAAAAAATTCAGACACTATTCTCTCAAAAATTACTTTAAGTCTATGATTCAATATATCTAACACCCTTCAACCTACAATTGTAATACTAATGTTTTATGGGTATTTTTGGGTTTTCAAACACTTTCAGAAAGATGTTCCTAGAGCACTCAAACATTGTAATTTACACTGCAATAGCAACCACAACAGCAAGGACAGTGAAACGCAACACATTAAAGACTTCATCCGTAGTGGCCACCTACACCAATAGCAGCAGTGCTATTGCACACTATGGACAACATTAAACAATGCATATTTCAGTGATCTGATTAGACGAGTAGAACTTAAAATAAGCACTTACTATTCGTATATTTGTAAATAAAGAGACTGGGATCAACAAGCTTTTGAAGAAACGGGTGATCTGCAAGCCTTAATACTTTACAAAGCTGCAAAAATACTGCGCCAAGCACATAACTGCATGACAGTCATTGAGGAGAACAAATAGAACATTGAGAAACACAAAAGTTGACTTCAACCAAAATAAAAACAAATTAAAAGGGACAAAACTTAAAAGCAGTGCCAGGCTTCCAATAACAAAATTAATGCATACTCACACATTTGTCCTTAAAAAATTTGAAAAATCAATAAGTAGGTATGGCTTTTGCTTTTCCCTGCAAGAAGAAAAATAATTTTAGCATAAAAATGAATGCAAATAATTTAGATTGATAAGATCAGTGTCACTTAATGATGTTGTTATAGAAAAAAAATCTGTCAAACAAATGTTGCATTTGAAGTTTTGAACCATAGTCAGAAAGCACTACCGATCATCATTTACTACTCACTTACTAATCATTTCACTAATAAACATCCTTGGTAAATTTTTCAATAACAATTTCTCATTTTGAACCATCGTCACAAAGCACTACCGACCACTATTTTTAATTTTATTTTGAGAACTTTCATTCATGCAATTTCTTCATTTGATCTCTCAAT
The DNA here is from genome assembly GCA_037974835.1 of Cicer judaicum. Taxonomy (NCBI): domain Eukaryota; kingdom Viridiplantae; phylum Streptophyta; class Magnoliopsida; order Fabales; family Fabaceae; genus Cicer; species Cicer judaicum. The sequence goes on from JBBPBS010000170.1 coordinate 5,066,020, forward strand.
GCTTTTCCCTTAGTCATTGCCTATAAGATTCATCCCTTGACCATTTGTTACTGTTATTCTGGTTGTTAGAATTCTTTAGTTGTTATCATCTATAAAGCTCAAAACTTCAAAAATGAAAAAGTATAAGTATTTGACATGTATCTAATACAAGTTTGATATTTCCCAATACATACCTAGAAAGTATCCAATATTTTTTTTTAATCTTTTTCAAAATTATTTCCCTGATACTTTTCAGATGCACATGTAATACGCCTTACCAACTATAGACATTATTTTCATTTGAGTACGATACATTTTACTAACTGAAGACATGAAATTTTATGTTTTTTGTGACACATTCAAAGCTAGGTAGTTAATCCCATTCTTTTTTGTTTTTTTGCACTGTTTTGATATTCATCTTTATTTCCTTGACTTTTGTTGGTATTTAAAAGAATGTTTTGATTAAGACTTGTAGATTTTTATTGGTATTTATGAATATTTAAGGGTTTGAGTCATTGTTTAATTTTGCATAAAATCTATGTTTATATTGTATTATTCATTTAATATGTCCAAAAAATAGTGGCCATCCCGCTATCCCAATTTTAGTAGTTGGCACTGCTATAAATAAATAAATAAAGATGGAATAAGTAAAAAACGGAAAGAAGGAATAAGTAAAAAAGGAAAGAAGGAATAAGTAAAAAAGAATGAAGGAATAAGCAAGAAAAAAGAAGGAATAAGCAAGAAAATAAAGAACTAAAGAAAAAAAAACAGAGGAAGGAGTAAGAAAAAGAAAGTAGAAAGAAAACAGAGAAAGAAGGAAGGAAACAGAGAGGAAGAAAAAAGAAGTTGGGTCATGGACGATGGTGGCTGAAAGGTGGGCGGCGCTGCTGGATCTTGCAGGAAAGTAGAAGGAAGCGTTTGAAGGAGAGAGAACAATACAAGAAATGGAATTAGGGTTAAGAGCGAAAATCCTAAAATACCTGCATAAGTTTTTAAAATTTAAGGGTAATTTTGGTTTTTCCTGAAGAAAAAAAACATTCATGTTTTCTGGACCACGAGAAACCCGTAACCCGGAAACACGGCCAGAATAGCCGCACCATGCCACTGCGGCCAGGCCCTGTGTCACGCCCCTCCAGCACGTTTTGGACAAGAGAGGGTGTGTTGAGATCTCTGTTGTTCCACCCAAATCAATCTACACTTCAGATGTCTATTCCTAATCGTACGAAGGGTGTTGACTGTTGAGAGCCCCACATGGCTAGGTAGCCTTTATAGCGCTTCAACAATCCTCAACTTATAAGTTGATTTTGTAGGGTTGAATTAGACTTAAAAGCCCAAATTCAAGGACAGATTATGCAACTACCGAATGAAAAATGAACGGGTGAATTTAAAACTTAGAAGTACTTCATAGAGCAAATGTACAGTGTAAAGATATCTTACCGGAATGCAATATAGAGACAAGAAGCCTGTACTTGCTCTGATTTACGCCCCTTGGTAAAATTTCGCTCTAGTCCTATCTTCACTAGGCACACAACAAAGCAATAAATAAAGACCTAAATGTCTTCACATGAATTTATAATAAAAGAAGCCAAGTCTAACAGCAATGAAGTTCAAAAATAACATACTGTATAATAGGCCAAAGCTTGTGTAGCTAAACTATCATCATCCACTCCAAGGCCATAACTTATATATTTCATCTCTTCGAAAGCTGCAATTCCAGAGAAAATTGGCACATAAGAATATAAGCCATTAAAAATAAACTATATTACATTACTAATTTGTAGGTATTGGAGTAGAATGGTTTGACATATATCTAATCTGTATGTCGTATGTTGTATTCCTGTCAGCTATGTTTGTGAAAGGCTTACATCACAATCTCTTAGGTTAGGTGATTTACATCACTACATGTCGTTCTAATCTGATTGTGACAGCATTTATAAGTAGGACCTTAAAAAAAATATCTTTAATGAAAATCTAACAACAGAATCAGTCACTATCACTATATTTGATTTCTCTGTGTCTCATCTTCTAAGAAAATGCAATTATGATATTATATATCATTTTGTATTTTTTAATAAGCACTAGAAAGATTATTGTTCCGTGTTCGCTTTTATACTTTTGCAGACGTTTTCACACTAATTCTCATCAGTGAGTCATCACCTGCCCACATTAACAATGACATTGCATTGCTAAAATATATTTTACTTATCTCAGTATATATTTTAAACATCATAATCCATTATTGCAACAAATTGAATAAAAAATAGGTAAGCCAATAGCAGAATTTAAAACATTTAAGACTACCGTAATATTTATGTACATGGAATCATATACTGAATGAGAACAGCATTTTATATTAGGCGGTGCAAAGTATTTTGTGAAAATCAAAAATTAATTACATCCATATTGTAAAATCACTAATGATGCATAACTAACAAGTAATACCTCTCGCTAAAGTCCTTTCGCGTGAAGCAGAGAACTCAGCTTGAATCGATTTAACATAATTGCCCGATACTCTGCTCTATATAAAAGAAACAAATAAGGAAATTAATAGAAGAAACAATGATATCAACAAAAGCGATAGTATAAAATAGACATAGCAACATGAAATTCATCATTAAAAACATTAAACTAACATTTCTCTCAAGAAAACCTTAAGACTCCAGTCCAAGCATCAGATTTGGCAAACGTTGTTTATTTAAAAATTCGCTGAAGAGAACAGAATATGCTACAACAATTCCATTTCCAAACCCTTCCTTTTTGTACACATACCCCTTGGCAATTAGCGGTTATTTAACCATTAGAAACTAATTTCCAATAGTATTAGTGCACTCCGTAGCAAAAGAACTTCTACAGCAGAATGAAATGGAATAAAGTACTCATACCATCAGCAATGGAATGGCAAAGTTTCTATTCCCCTTTAGTGGAAATTGAAGTAAAACAAAATGCCAAGAATTATAAAAAATCTCCACATTGTGCCCCTTATCTCAAACACGATTAAGCCTCACGACTAAGACATAATGGCACCCTCTATATTCCATTGCTTGCCAAAAATCAAAACAAGGCCCTAAAATGTAAATTATAATAAAATAAAAGTGTCGGGTGTGTGAAGACCATCCAATTCTATTATATTCCATTCCATATCAACTTTAATATTAGTCTTCCCAACAAGGGTACCCTCGATCATTTCATTTTTTTGCCCTAAAATGTATATTGATTATAAAATAAAGGTATGAAGTTTGGTACATCGCTATAGCATAGCATAATTGGAACAAATAACTATTATAGCAGCGCTACAACACTATAGCATAGTAGTGTTGCCAAATCAATTCTATTTCACTCCATCTCAATCAGTGTTGCCAAATAGCGATTATAGCAGCGCTACAACGCTATAGCATAGCACAATTGGAACACATAACTATTGTTCTATGATAGGACACTGAGGTCCAGTAGGCTCAATGTTCCAATCATTAGGCCCAAGCCACACACCTCACACACTTACAGTTTCTAGAAGGATGAAGAGAGGGAGGGAATAAAAGTTAGTTAGTAACCTCCCTTATTTTATGGGATATTTCTGTTATAAAAGAGAGAGAAGAGTAGTGAGAAAATCATTCAGAAATATAGTTGGAAAACAGTTAGGAGAATATTTATCTGAATTAGGAGCAGTTGTGCTCTGGTTTAAGAGTTCTTAGAACTCTAGTATAGTTCTATCTCTGCATTTGTAGATTTCCACCAATGTAAGAGCTTCAAAGCTCATCAATTACAGTCACTAAAATTCTAGTTTTTATCATTGGTCCGACCTCCCGGATTATTGAGAGGAGCTAGCGGCGACTCGGTTGGATGGATCACACGCACAGAAACATATTTCGACGTACAGGGGACAACAGAAGAGGTGAAGGTTCGTTTAGCTACCATTAGCATGGAAGGAACAACGATTCAGTGATGCAACTTGCTGCGTGAAACCGAGGATGAATTGACATGGGAGAAACTGAAGCAAGCTTTGATAGAGAGATTTGGTGGGAGGCAAAGCGATAACCCCTTCAAAGAATTGAAGGATTTGCAGCAAACCGGGGATGTTGATCAGTACATCACCGCATTTGAATACACTTCTTCGCAAGTGAAAAAGTTACCGAAGGGGCAGTACCTTGGGTATTTTTTGGGAGGACTCAAGCCGGAGCTTCGATTGAGAGTGAGGATGTTCAGTCCTCAAACTAGACTACAGGCGATGAAGCTCACTCGTGATGTTGAAGACAAGTTGCGTTTAGTACAAAGTATTGTCAAATTGCAGCTATAGCACAATAGCATTGCAGAATTGAAACAAACAACTATTTCCCCCAACCCACTACGACAACTCTTATCTCAATTTTAATTTCCCAAACAATAATACCCTCTATCATTCCATTTCTTATTATAAATCCAAACAGAGGCCCTAAAATACATAAAAATAAAATCCATCCAATTCTATTCCATTCATATGATTCCATTTCTTACTATAAATCCAAACGCCCTAAAATATAAAATTAAAATAAAATTCATCCAATTCTATTCCATTCCATCTCATTTTTAATCTACAAGATAAATAATGGTACACTCTACAATTCCATTTCTTATATCACATAAATCCAAACAAGGCCCTTAACTAAAAACTCTTTCACCATCAAAAACCCTAATTCCATTACCTGTCCAGCAGCATTTTTCGTAAAGCTTGGCTCCTCAGCAAAATTGTAATCTTCCAACACCTTCCCACAATCAGCACAACATCTTACAAACATTCAAACAACCATTAAATTAACATCAATAATCCAATCCAATATCATACAAAATCTAAATAAATAAATAAATAAATAATTAAAAAAAAAAAAGTTTTCAGGATATGGTTGGTTTACTTACAAGGGACCATCATCAGATCGCAATCCAGGACCGTTTTTCAAACAGTGATCACAAAACACCATTATTGAACAGTTTTCTGCTTCAATGTGTTATAGATTGAATCTGATGAATTGGAATTGAGAGAATGAGGAAGGAAAAATGTGTTGGAGGAAATGGGATTAGGGTTAGGTCAGTTTGTGTATATTAGTATACGCGGCGGTATGTCAAAAGTGCCGCCAATAAACTGTCAAAAATTTAAGATTGTTTCATTTCAGCGTACCATCGGTTATTCAGAAATTGCTTATAACTTACAGTGATGCTCATAACTTACAACGATGACTAGGAGTTACTATTTTGTAAAATAGAAAAATATATTTTTTAAGAAAATAATTATCATTTTTATAAGTTTCAATCTGTTTTTTACCATTATTTAAAAATAATAATAATTTAAAAAAACAGTCAAATGATTTGACCCTCAAATTCTTACTTTTTAAGCATGTGTTTGGACGATATACTTGAAAATAGTTGAATATTTAGAATTTTTGACAACTCAAATGTTTTATTAAATTTGTTTGATTTATAATTTTTTTGTTTGAATATGGTAATTAAAATTTTACGTTTATCAATTTTTTATATGTTTGGATAAATAATTAAATAAAATATAAATTAAAACATAAAAACTTATGTTGAGTTGGGAAATTTTTATGATTTCAAGTAAAAGTACATGTGGCAAACAAAAGTGGTCCGAATTGGTTTTAGATATTGTTAAAGTATACAATTTTGAAATGTTTATGACCAATCTACAAATATTGGAAAAAATATATATGGACTATAAGGCTTAGTTCAAATAATAAATAGGACTTGTAATATTTAAACTTAAAGTAATTTTCATAAGTAGACAAGATTATAGAGACATATTTTAGATCAAATTTAATTAAATATATCATAAAACCCTTATAGCTTTAAAATTTCTCTAAATTTAATATCTAATTAAAATAATTTAGATTAAATAATTTAAATTACCATCTAAAATTTCATTACATTATAAAATTCTCCCTAAACATATTCAGAAAGTTTTCAACTTATTTGACTTTTAATCTATGGATCTTTGACCTATGTGGTTTTTACGTTTTTTCATTAATTAATTATAATTTGTTATCCATATTTTAACATTTTGTTTACATAATGCAATTATTAAAATGCAAGATATTTTTATTTTATGTAGAGTAGAATGCAACTACCCTGGTATCTGATTAGCTTTCAATGTGGGCTCTGGATCCAACCAAGAATACCCTGGTGAATGTATTCTATTATAATTATTTATAAGTCATTTATATGATTAATTATAATTTATTAATTGTGTAAAAACTTTTACAATAATAATACATAAAAAATATAAAATTATTTTAAATGAAGAATTATTTTTTATGTGTTCTCAAAAGTCATTTTACATAGCTTTTTTTAAAATAAATAATTTTGAATTATTGAATACTAAAATTATATTTTTTTTTATAATATGTAACAAATTAACTCTAAATTATTTTGTTTGAAATAACTTTTTAATTTAAATTTTAAAATATTATAATTAAAATAATTTTTTTATAATATATCATCCAACTTCATAATAACATATGTGAATGATTATAGCTTAACGTAACGATAATTAACTTAATTAAATAGATGATTAAAGAATTGTGAAGTTTTATTATTTTCATATTTTTTAATTATCATTAAACTTCACCATAATTTATGTTGTATAAATTATAAATTAAAGTATAGGAGTATTAAATACTATAGCCACGCATCTTGTCAGAACCTCAGAACCGTACATATAGCGGTTATTTCCTTAACGCATTCAAGTTAATTATTTAATGTTACCTCCTACTATATAAATATAAACTATAATTTTATGATTCGCACAGAAACAAAGCAACGTTCATATTTGCAGATATTGCTACTGCAAGTGAATCTTTATATCCGTAAACAAAGGCAACATGCACATCCAAAGAAAACAAACAAATGGATTAGGATACAAGAAAAAAAATTAATATACAATACTATAGGAACTGAATTTCATGAGAATCTATATCTACATTGTTAATTAATTAAGTGATGAAGACAAAATCTTGAATTTGATGTGTGCTGACTCACACACACTAAACTAACACATGGTAGTGTGATTAAAAAATAAATTAAATTACTACTTTAAAAAGAATATTCATAGCATCAAGTCAAAATAGCCGAGGATAAACTAGAAGCTGGCTCGTAAACTACACTTAAAAATTTCATGCAATCAGCTCTTATTTTCGAAAGTTATAACAAACTAGTCATATAAATAAAATTGTACATTAATTTTTTATCTCCTTAATTATGTGTGTCTAAATATATATGTCTAAGATTTTTTTTTTATCACACAAATATTTCTCTTGAATTTGAACCATATAAGTGGTGCACTCATAACAAATGTAACATATACACTCTTTGTTTATTTTTAATAGTTATATTTGTAAAAATTAATTATTTCTACTTAATTGTCATTTTGAAAGTTAAATATAATTATTAATTATTGACTGACTTGTCAACTAATTATTCATTACAAAGTAAAATATATCAGATGAAATGATAAATAATTAAGAATATTATAAAAAGTTTAAAATGACATAAAAAATAACAAACTTTGTTGATTGTGTTGGTATATAAAATCTCATAAAATAATAATTAAAAATAAATAGAGAAGTAAACTAGAGTGTTCCAAAAATACCGTAACAATATTTACTTTCAAAATATTAATTAATAATTTTTTAAAATTATATAAAAATAATAATCAAAATCAATTTTGAAGACTAATGTGCATTATTTATCACATTTTAGTTTCTTAACATAAAAGTAACATAGTCCAAAATTTATAATATAAAAAGATAGTAAAAAGGAAAAAGCAAGGGAAAGGGACACGAAAAATGAGTTGTACTTGCGAGCTTTTCTATGCATTTCCGCTTCCAACGATTATATATCATTAACATAGAAAAGTTTCTTTAATGTACCCATTAAATTTAAAATGAAAAGTTACCATGAAACTTCAATTTCTCACATGCAAGCATACACAATCACCTACATTACAATCACTAATACATGACACCGATAAGACTTTCATCTAATGAAAGTATTTTATTTTATAATATTATCGATTTTTAATTTATTTATAATTATTTTGAAATTAATGATATAATATGAAAAAACAATAGTTCTTTATGTTAGGATGAATATTAACCACTGTTCATCAATACTTTATGAGATATTATCTAATACAATGAGACTCTTAATACATCCTCTTAATATAAATATTAGAATATATAAAATAATACTTTCATGTGATTTTAAAATATCTCGATATCATATTAAATTATTTTAAATTATTTTTTTAAAATTTATATCTCTTATTATCATTAACAATAATATATCTTAAATTATTAATATTTTTATTTTTTAGATTTTTTATTTGTCTAAAATTGAATTTATATATCTTTTTAAAAGATATTAATTAAGTCTTTTGTAACAAAGTACAAACTACTATTCTTAATTATTAATCATAAAAGATTAAAACTCTTTATTACTTTACACATTTGCAAAGGAACAACGGAATAGTTGCATCAAACATATCTTTTTATATTAGGCCTTACAGATCAGCTATATATATTTTATTATTTATTTTATTCTCTATTTTTTTTAATTTCAAAAAATTATATATATGTATATATATTACTGAATATATTTGAGTTTATTTGAGAGGATTTGTCCGAGAAGTAATATTTCGAGTTTTTGTGAGAGGTAATTATAATTGATGCGTTTGTTTTAAGAAAAAATTTATTCTTTTAAAATTAAAAATCATTTTTTAGAGTTTAAAGGGTGTTTGTTTCAAATTTTTTAAAAATTATCTTGTTAGTGAATACGTACATTGATATTAATATGTAAAGAGGATCGTGTAAATTAGTATGAGTAGAATATCATATAAATTGGTACGCATAAAGTATCATTTAGATTCATATGTGTGTATAAGAATATTAATTTTTTTTTATTAGGGCCCAATTTTTACTTTCATATGTTTATTTCATATTTTTTAAAAATTATTCTATTAGAAAAAATAATTGATTTGCTTGAGATGAAAAGAGATATCATTTTAAAAAAATTATTTTTATAAAATTGTATATAAATAATTCCTTGATTTGTCAAGTGCATGATAGATTCCTTGATTTAGCCATAATAAGTCCTCATTGGACATATCTTGGTGAATATCTTGCATCAGTTCATTATTATTGTACCATTGCTACATAATTGATTTATATATTAGAATATAATTCTGCAGTGCATAATCTCTAAGTCAACTTCTCTTGTGCTTATTTGTAGTTATCCGCTGTATTCAAGTAAAGCATTCATGTTTTCAAAATATCAGTGTGAATATAAATTGATGAAGGTTCTCACGAGTCATTAATGTGTTCTTATACTGATTAAATGAGATACTCTAATGTTGTATATAATTTTCTTGTCGTGATATTGTGATTTATGGGAATTGGAATGTCTTATTGTCTTTCAATTCATTATTTGTTTCTTATCAGTTTTACAATGAGTTTTTAAACTTTTTTATATGTTGAAATATCATTTTTTTCTTACACAAAAAATCTCACTTGATTAGTAATCATTTCTTTGCAGAAAACATTTTTTATGAGCAGCATACAACAATAGACGGTCAAGTAATAAAGGCATTTTGAAAACAGGTTAATTTTTTTTTTTTATTATTTGAAATTATTTCTTGTATTTATCTAATTTGTATAATTGTATAATATAATTTATTTTATCATTTTTATTTTGTTCATGAAATATCTTCTTCCTTAGAAAAAAATGAACCAATTTCATCTATTCATATAACTAATAATGAGACCGGCAAACATATGCCTATAAATTTAACTCAAGTAGAAGTTAACACACACGCAAATCTCTAGAAAACAAAAGTCCAATTGTTGGGAGAAAGAGGAAAAAAATATAAGTTATTTGGAATGATTTTGATGAGTTTGAGATCTCTAAAGGTGTGAAGAAAGCTCTTTGCAAATACTATAAAAATGTCTATCGAAGGACCAGGAGCTAGCACTAGTCATTTGAAAAGACAAACTAGAGCAGTGGCGGAGCTTGACTAAATTGTTTGGGGTGGCCGACATAAAATTACAATATGTATAAAACAAATAATATTACATAGCAAAAAATTAAGTTATAAAAAACATAATTAACTTGAAATTATCAATACTTGCAGCTAAATTTAAAGAGTTGAATTCTAAAACATGCATCCATTATTTATGTTTATTAATTATAAATCAGCAAAATTAGCAATTTAGAAAACAAATTTAAGAAACAAAATCAGCAAACAGGCAACCATCATTCTAAATATGTCTTATATCTTGTTCAATAAACATAACAACAACAATTTAAATTAACCAATTTAGCAACAACAATTTAGTCATCATTCTAAACAAACAGTCAACAATTTAACAAATCATTCTAAAATCAACAAATTAACAATTTAACAATCTAGCCATCATTCTAAACAAGCAGCCAACAATTTAACAAATCATTCTAAAATCAGCAACTTAGCAGTTAAACAATTTACCCATCATTCTAAACAAGCCGCTAACAATTTAGCAAATCATTCTAAAATAAGCAATTTAGCCATTATTCTAATAAGGCAGCCAACAATTTAGGAATTTAACAATTTATCAATCGTTCTAAATAGGCAGCCGACAATTTAGCAAATCATTCTAAAGAGACAACCAACACTTTAGCAAATCAGCAAACACCTTGTATGCAACAACACTTTAGAAATTTTACAAATACCTTGTATGCAACAAAAATCAGCAAATCAGCACAAACATTGAGCTGAAGTGAGGCGAGGCGAGGCGAGACGAGGCCGAGGCGAGCTGAAGCGAGGCAAGGCATCAACAATGCAAGATGGCAAGAGGGTGGAATCGTGAATCGCGTTCAGAAAGCAAGAGGGAAAGAGATAGATGAAGACTGGATCTAGAAGAGAGGAAGAGAGATTTAGGTTTTTAAGGAAGAGAGACTAGATCTGGAAGAGAGGAAGAGAGACTGGGTCTGAATCTGAAAGAGAGGAAGAGGGACTGAACCTATAATTTTTTTTTGGGGTGGCCGCGACCACCCCCTGTCCCAACCAAGCTCCGCCACTGCACTAGAGGTTGCAATCAAAAGAAGTTGCAGACGTCTGCTGAAACAACACAAGCCGTCATTCCATTTCAGTCATCAAAGTCAAGTAACACTTTTATTAGTCTCAATGTTAGATACTCTAATGGAAAGATTAGTGAAATAATTGCAACTGCTATCATGGTTCACAAATATCCTTTTAATGTTGTAGAGGACGATATTTGGATGTGGGGCTTTCAATATGAAACCCATATTTTCATAAGGTTACTCATTAAACAACAAGAAATGATTGTTTGGCAATATTTGAGATGGAGAAGAAAATTTTGAAGAAATTTTTAGAAAGTGTGAGCAAGATTAGTTTAACTGCGTATATGTGGAAATCTAGTCATCATGTAGTTAAATATATAGTTATCACATGATATTTCATTGATGCATGATAAAATCTTCAAAAAAAAGAGTTTTGAGTTTTGTGAAAGTACCCCCTTCAAGGCGTAATATTGATGTGGTTGATGCTATATATAAATGTTTGAAAACTTGGGGATTGTAAATAAAGTTTTTTCTATATCTCTTGATAATGTTTATTACAATGATTCGTGCTTAAGATGTCTCAAAGATAATTTATCTCTAAGTAGTAAGTTAATCTTTGGTGGCTCTTTGTTTCATGTTCGATGTTGTGCACACATATTGAATTTGTTAGTGTAAAACGGTCTTAGTAAAATTAAGGATACCATTTTCAATATTCGTGAAAGTGTCAAATATGTTAATCATAAAGATGCAAGACTAAAGACATTCTGCGATGTGGTTGAGTAGAAGCGCTTAAAAGAAAGGAAACTCGTGATTAACTATCCAACAAGATGGAAATCAACTTTTAATATGTTGTCAACTGCTTTGAAATTTAAGATTGCATTTGCAACCTACAAAGAAAGAAATCCTCATTATGATCATGCCCCTTCACTTGAAGAATTGAACAAAGTTGAGAAAGTTTGTAAACTGTTAGAAATATTTAATGGTGCAACTCATGTTTTCTCAAGTAGTTTATCAATTGTTTATTTTTGTAGGTAATGAGTATCTGACTGCAAATTTGTATTTAGCAGAAGTTTGGAAGGTTAAACAAATACTTGATAAGGCTAATGAAGACGAAGATCTTTTTATGAAAAAAATGGTATGTCCAATGAAAATAAAGTTTGACAAATATTGGGGGGAGTATAATATGTTGATGGCTATTGCTAGTGTTTTGGATCCTAGGTGCAAATTTCACATCTTACATATATGTTTTTCTTTGATATATAAATCTAAAGAAGTTGTTGATGAGAATATAAAGAAGGCAAAGAATTCATTGGAGAAATTATATGATGAGCACATAGCTTTATCTTTGGAATAGTCTCCATCTTCGATTGTTAATTTTGATCTAATAATTTGTCATCATCCCTATGGGTGGGAATAGGTCAGACCATATCAAACTTTGAAAAGCCTGAGTCTGACCTACAATTAATTTTTTAGACTTAAGTCTAGCATACATCCTATCATCAGTTTTTTTCCCGACATGACCTGACTTTTTAAAAAGTCTGGTCTGACTTGAAAGTCTATTTAAAAGCCTTTTTCACATTAAAACATTTAAATATTATATTAAACTATGTCTTTATATAAAAGGGAAACTAATAAATGAACCACCAATATATATATATATATTAAACAAAAATTGATTTTTCGAACAAAATGATTTTAAATTTTTTTGAAACAAACACCTTTTAAATCCTAAACAATAATTTTTGGTTTCAAAGAATAAATTTTTTCCTGAAACAAATGCACCCATTATTACCTCTCAAACAAATATAGAGCGACTACCGAGTGATTGTCTAATTGAACGGATGTCGAGTATAGAACAACTATCGAATATGGAATCGCTACCGAATATGAAACAACTACTGAGTGGTTGTTAATTGATAGACTTTAAAATAGAAAATACTATTATTGATAAATAATAATAATAATAAATATCATTAATAAATAATAAAATATATATAGATCGGTCTGTTAGGTCTAATAGGTTTTTTTTGATAAGATTAAGTTTGACCTATTTAAATAAATAGATTTTAAAATAGCATGAACCTAACTTTTTTATTAAACAGGCCCAACTCTATACCATAAGTAGGTCTCTGACGGACGATCTAAGTTATTCCCATTCCTAATTCTCTTAAGAGAATGCTGCAATTGTCACTGGATGACGAAATTTTGAGCATTTTGTGTGAAAATAAAAACGTGCCTCCAATATAATCAGAATTACAAGATTATCTTAATGACTTTCCCAAGACTAAATCTTTTTGTGATTTGGATTGGTGGAAGAACAATAACATGAAATATAAGATTTTGTCTAAGATGATTGATGATGTACTAGCTATTCATATCTCAAATGTGGCATATGAGTCCACATTTAGTGCAACAAGTAAAGAGTTATCGATGAATTTTGCTCTAAATTAAACGAAGAATCTATTGAAGTTCTCAAATAAATATTTTATAAAATCAATTGTTGGATTGAAAATTACTATAACACATATTATATATATAAATTTTATACTAATTTATAGGCTAAATACTACTTGTGGTCCCTTAACTTAATTTCAGTTAATGTTTTAATCCTTTATCTTTTTTCCTTATTTGGTCATTTATTTTAATTTTAAGTGGCAATTTAATCTTTTATGTTTTAAATGTCAACAATGTTATCATTTTTATAAAAAAAAAAATTCAAAATTTCATCAAATTTTTTAAACAAAACCCATAAAATTAATTATATTCTTTAATATAAAACAAATTTCATCAAATTTGTAACTCAAATCTTCAAATA
>JBBPBS010000170.1:5081378-5107592 GCA_037974835.1 Cicer judaicum
TATAAAAAAAAAAAAATAGCACTTAATCAACGATTAAAAAATAACTACAATTTTAATTTGAGTATTTAAATACTTTACTAGTAATTGGTTTAACAAATCTTACTAATATTAAAGTTTAAAAATAATATGATACTCAACTTTAAAAATAATATATTAATCTACATTCTAAATTAAATATTAAGTCTAAAAATATTTTAAAACCATATAGCAATAATAATTATATATTAATTATTCTATATTTAAAATGCATTATATACTAGATGTCGAAAAGTGTCTGACTTGAAGCTTACAAACAAGTAACAACTATTCACAACAACTACAATAGCACCACTGTCAAAATAAAAAATTAAATAATATTCATTAAAAAAATAACTTTAAATAAAAAATAACATTAAAAAAATAATATGTAAAATAAAAATTTACCGAAATTTAATAAATAAAAGAGAATTGTTGAAGAAAAAATATTTATAGAGAGAAGAGGAAGAGAAAATTTAGAGAGAAGGTAGAAATGAAAATTGAGAGGAAAAGTTATAATTATAGGAGAACAAGGCGGACGATACACCACGCCTTTTGTGAGGACTTTTGCAGTCACATACAAGTGATTTTGTGGCGGCATTTGCAGTCACAAAGGAGTAACTTTGTGACAGCTTTTGTCCTTATAAATGCATGATTTTGTGGTTGTCTAATCCCTCACAAAGGTCAAACGGTTTAATTTTGTGAGGATTTTTTCTGCCACAAATAAGAACAAATGTGAATTTTAGTATTTATGAGGATTTTATCGATCAATAATTTGTGAGGGTTGTTTTCAACCACAAAATATTTTATAATTAACCATAAAATGAGTATTTTCTTGTAGAGTAAGTAGCATGTGAAGCTCTCAATGAATCTGAATTGAATAATTGTTAGAGTTTTCTAATATTGCACCGAGATCATAATTTATTTTTGTGGGTGGGTGGGTCTATTCCATGAATTTGGATTATTTTTTTCACTTTTATTAAAAAATGTTAGTAGAGAAGTTAAAGTGTTCATTTTATGTGTTAATATTTTTTTAAATAATTTATATATTTTAATATGTTTAATTTGGATATGTATATTCTAAAAAAATTAGTAGTATTAATACATAATTTATATTGAAAAAAATAATAAATATATCTAGTAAATTTAAATGATGTTTTATTATTTTATTTTTGAAGAATTAATTAGCTTATGATTTTATTGTAATATTTATTATAGATTGAAAAAAAAAATGTATTGTAATTAAGGTAAGTTTGTAAAGAAATATTTTATTGCATTTGAAAAAGTGAAACGAGTCTTATAAAAATGAATAAGAAAAATCGTATAAAAGTCTTAAATATAGAACTCTCAAAGATTTTAATGCATTTCAAACCAAGACATGTTCTATTTTTTCTCTTAAAAATGAACTCTCAAATATTATTTCTCTTAAAAAATTTCACAAACAATAGTGTTGAAAATCTTTCAAACCTGAATACCGATGCATAAATTGACACATTGATACCGATAGTAATCTTAGAAAATAAATTAAATGTATGTAATCAATATATTAATATCTTATAAGATACTATATTATGTCTTTGATTAGAAATCTCATTGTTATAAAGCCAATACTTTAATTAAAATTTTGTTTGAAGACCAAAACTAGAGAAAAATAAAATGAAATGATTACTTTTGTGATTCAGTTAAAATGAAAAAACCAAAACTACAATTAAACAAAAAAATTATTAAAATAAAATGATGTACATTTAAAAAAATGAAAATACAATAATTTTATAAAGTAAACACGACTGAAATTACCTATTATAACTACAAGACAAAATCACCTACACTAAATAAAGTAATTTGACAATAACTTTTTTTGTTTAATTGTGAGTGTACAACAGTTATACAATAACATTTTATTCTTTAAATCTTAAATTATTTCACTTTATATATATATATATATCTAATCATGTATGGTAACTTTATACCTATCATGTTGAAATACTATTAATATAACTCTTTTTTTAACTAAATATATACAAAACATTCTAACTGACAAAAAATTATTTTTAGTAGTATTTATATTTTTTCTAAAAAAAATTTTACATACAATTCAATTTGTTTGTGCAATTAGTTCATGGATACTTCAGAATTGACATAAAATAATTGTAGTGCTACATAAATTCTTCTAGACAAGGTCATTATTCAATTTTAATTTTTTTTCATTAAATAGTTTTATAATTATTATATAGTTTATTATAATTTTGGTTTTAACTTTCATGGTTTTAAGGTTGTGCTTATATTGCAAAGATCATGAACACATAATCATACAATGATCTTAGAGACAAAGACTTGCTCAAAGACTATAAGCTCTTGGCTATTGTAATTAATGTTTTCTTAAATTTGATATTTCTCATAGTGCAAAACCATATTTTGTTTCATATCACACATGACCTTTGTATTTACAATAATAACTTGGCCCTTAACACACACAGTAACAATCTGTTCTACCAGAACATGGCAAGTGAATTCTAAGCACACCTGAAATATCTTAATATTATTGAAAAGCACATCTTAGCAAATAGTGTGCATAAAATTGTGTTCTTTAGGCAATTAATAGCTATTTCAAATGCTATTAAATACACTAACAACTAAAAACAGTCAACATAGTACTAATACATAGACACTAATGTCATATATCAAATACATTTTTAATATAAAATAAAAGTGTATGACACTCACAAATATCGTTATATTTAAATAATCAACAACTTCTAATTTCTTAAATGATTTTAAGTGTCTATATATCATTGTCATTATTCGATATTCGTAATTCAACATTCATACATTCACTCCAACTAAAATACTACTAAAAAAGAACATCTGAATCTTCATTTGCCAAAAGAAAACGAAAGGAAAAGTTGTAAAACGAAAAAAAAAAAAAAAAAACCACAATATGTAAAAAATTACTGCGTCTGAATGTAATGAAAAAAATGGAAACAAACATTCCACAAAGCTCATGAAACATAGGATCAGTTATAAAATTATGATTTATAAAACTACCCAAATATAGTAGTTATTATTAAATCACAAAAATAACTTTCTAATTTTATCAAAACATACACATCCCAAAGTTTCACATTCAAGCCACAATTATCACAACAAAATTGGTATTTAGTGGCAGTTCCAACCGATGTTAAAAATGTCTTTTGCCAATTGAAGAAATAACATAAAAATTGGTAACATTAAATTATTTAGCGGCAATTTTTGCCAACCACCGAAAAGAATATTGTTGTCATTTACAACTAAAGTTGTTAATACACTACTAGAAATTTTGCCTATAATGACCAATTTATAGATCAAATATTTTCAGTCACACTGACGACCGAAATAGAGAGCGTAATTTTGAATTTATGAACTAAATAATTTTTCTTCACTAAATCAATCTCTAATTAAATTTAGAGACTGAAATAATAACTGACTTTTAGCGACAAAAAATTCAGTCGCTAAGTATCACTAATAGAAAATTTGTCTTTCACACTAGCAACCGAAATAGAGACTGAAATTTTAAACCTTAAAACTAAATAGTATTTCATCACTAAATTGGTCGCTAACAAAAAGTAGAGATTGAAATAGCAACTAAAATTTAGCGACCTAAATTTCAGTCGCTAACTATTTTTTAATTACCTAATTTAATTTTTTTTATTAATAAAAAAATGAAATATGTGAAATGTTTAATAGCTAATAAAAAAAATAATTAATATTTGTCCTGTCAATTTTTTTTCTTTTTCAGTTTACTCAAATAAATCCTAAAACCCCATTTCCTTTGACCGTTCTTTCTCAACACAACAACTCAAGCTAATTGACTCCGAGCCTAGCTACACCTAGTTCAAGCAATTAAGCCAAAGCAACACTTATTCCATACCGGATTTAACTATTTCGTTCACTATTCCCACTCAGCCTTGGGTTCTCTTGATGCTTTCAATCAATTTTTCTATAAAAAAATCAATTCATTTTTCTTTCTCAACCCACCACAAATCCTAAAATCATCATCCATTGCCAATCCCCTCTCAAACCAACCTCCGCAACTACTACGTGAAGCCAATCGGGTCTCGTAAACCGTTAAACTACAAATGTGGCGTGAAGCCCTCATTGTTTGTCGTCTCGACGGCTATCGTGAACCAAAAGGTAAGGAATGTATATTCTAATTTTCTGATTATGTTTCATTATTTGTGTTTTTTTTCTTGTGATGTAATCATTTTGCATTTATTTAACTAAAGGGGTAAAGAAATTTTGCATATAAGGTGTTTAATAATATACACTTTTGGTAATTAGTAAACTACATGTTTTCTTGGTTTAATTGGCTTCTATGGCATTGCTCATTTTGCATGTACATAAAAGTGTCTTAACCTACCGGGTGCTAACTATCATTTTGCAATTTTCTTAATTTTTATTAGTGGCTTAACATATTGGAGTTTGATAATCAATAGATTAAAATGAATAATTAGCTAGAATGGTGCATGTGGTTAGTAATATGGTTGCATACTGGGAAGACCTAGTAGTTTGTTTCTTTTTATGTTCTCAAAAAATCTTTAGACTTATTAGTTTTTCCTTCGTCCGTGTATGTTTTCCCGTCAACCAATTTACTTATCATTTCTCCTTGTTTGGTTTGCATTTAGCTCTTTATTATTGTTACTAGTTCTGAAACTAACTTAACTATCAGGTACCTTGTCATGAATGACTAGGGTCTTGCCATGGTTAGTAGTCAGTTTTCTTCATTTTGTGATGCAACTAGAAATTATACAATGTAGATGGTTTTAACCAAGCTATTGTTTTAGGTGCCCAAATTTATTGTTATGATTTTGACTAAGATGATCTTAAATTTGCTGAATGTGAGAACGCTGGTTTATTTTGGTATGATTATCTGAGTCAGCAAATTTAAAGGAAATATGTTCTGGAGTTGAGGCAAAATTTAAGGGAAATATATTTTGTAGTTGAGGCAAAATTTCCAGTTCCCGAAATGTTATTTACTTTGGGTTCTTTTGCATTTTCTAACTTGTCAAATGGGATGGGTTATTTAATGGTGTAAATCCATATTTTTTTGGGACGAAACAAACTCATTTCATTTGCAAAAATAGTGAAATAGGCAAATACAATATGTTAAGTTTGAAAACCATGTAGCTAGCTGCCTCAACTATGGTATTAAAATCGGTCACCCAATTAAAATTGAAAACCAGATATGATTTATAATAATTTGGTTTGAAGTTTAATATTTGAAGACCATGTTGAGTTTTTTTTTTATGTTGTTAGACAGATTTGAATGATCCCTCCTAGATATTCATATTTGTTTCTCCACACACATAAACGTGGCAAGGATAAAACTTGAGTTGATAAAAGATCATAACCAATATTTGCAATTTGTTATGACTAAATATATTATGTTTAAACTAAAATTTCATTGGTATTATTTTGAGTACTTAAAAATATTGCTTGAATATATTATGTTCTTTAGTGATATACATTAATAATACTAATGCTTTTAAATGATTTTGGTGTATGAATTTTTTAGATATTGAAAATAAATTAAAAAATTATTTTTATTGTTCTTTTGGATATTAAAATAATGTATTTTTTATTTAAAAAATGGTAATATTTAGAGACGAAATCAGTGACTAAATATTTAATAAAAATAACAATTTATATCACAAATTTCGTTTCTAAATCGGTCGCTAATGACATAGAAAATTAATTCAAAGTGGTTGCTAAATCACTCTCAAACTTTAGTCACTAATTCAGTCTCAATAATCAGTCACAAAATTCAGTCACTAAATCTATAACTGAATTCGGTCGCTGAATTCAGTCGCAACAGCCAACGACTAGCAGTTTACTTACCGATTTAAATTGGTCACTAAATCGGTCGCTATTGGATTTAATGACCGATTTCGTCCATTTAGTTACCAAAAAATTGGTCTCTAACAACATTTTTTCTAGTAGTGATAAAATTCCAAAGTTCTAAACTGTGAAAATTTTAAACTGTGAAAATTTTGGCCCCTCCAATATGGATTGAGAACAATAATTAGTGGGCTTGAAATTGACAGCTCTAATACTAATAACAAAAATGGTTTCTTTTTGGTGACAAAGTGTAGCGTGATAGGTTTTGACAAATTAATTATGACAAATGTTGTTATAGTTAGTTAAACTATGTGCCTTTAAATATTATAGTTGAAAATGCATTGTAAAATATCTTGTAAATATCTAATGATGTATGATAACTTTATACATGTCATGTTGAAATACTATTAATATAACTCTTTTTTTTAACTAAATATATCTCATATTTGTCTATTTAAATTATACTCAATATATTCTAATTGACAAAAATTACATCAAAATTTATTTTTAGTAGCATTTATATTTTTTCTAAGAAAAAAAAAAATTGCATACAATTCAACTTTTTGTGCAACTAGTTCCTGGATCCTTCAGAGTTGACATACAATAAGTGTAGTACTACGTATATTCTTCTCGACAAGGTCATCATTCAACTATTTATTTTTCTTTCATTAAATAGTTTTATAAATAGTATATATTTATAATACACATAATATTGCTTTGGTTTTAACTTTCATGGTTTTAAGGTTGTGCTTATATAGCAAAGATCATGAACACATAATCAGACAGTGATCTTATAGACAAAGATTTGCCGAAATACTATAAGCTCTTAGCTATTGTAATTAAAGTTTTCTTAAATTTGATCTTTTTCATAATGCAAAACCATATTTTGTTTCATATCACATGTGACCGTTGTATTTACAATACACACCGTAACAATAAATAAAGTTATATGAACCATGAATAAGTCGGTTTTATTATTATTATTATTATAATTTTTTTTTTTTAATTTTATATAATATATGATGACGTATGGAGAATTACCAAGTATCTAAAACAGAGGAAGAAAAAACAAATTTAAAAAAGAATAGTAATAACAAGACTTCAAAACAGGGGAAGAAAAAACAACTTCAAAGCAAGAATAATATTTTTCTTCGTGTAATTAAAGCTTAAACATGTTACAAAACAAACCCAATTCATAAACCCCATGGCAATATTCGCATGAAATACCCACGGTATCAACATAATCCTCAAACTCACACAGCCTCGTTGAATGTTTCTCCACCTTCTTGTTCCCTGTCTCACAAGTGCCAGAACAACCAAAAGAAAATCCTTGATTTCGAATCACCACAGGATTCTTCACCCACATACTCTGAACAAAAGTTTTCACCCTCTTTCTACATCTTACAACACTAACACCAGAACTTTTCAACTCACGAAAAAGATCAAACCCAAGTTTTCTTTTCTCTTCATCTTCATCACAATTCATCAAAATCATAGAATAAACATACTTGGCTTCGTGATGACCCTCTAAAGCAGCTTTCTTTATATTCTCAAAAGCAGAATCCACCATTGTTAAAGAACAGAAATATTGAACCATCCCTTCACGATAAAGAATCTCTATGTTACCACTATTCCTACAACGATTCAAGAACGAAGTTTCATTTTCATCTGTGAACCATGGAAGTGGAATCAACGCAAATTTTTCCATTGATGCGTGTTGGTAAATGCAACTTTCTTCTGAAGCGCTGAGAAATTCTTTGCAAGTTAGTTTCATTTTACAGAAATCAACTATTGAACGTGATGCAACTTTTCCCACAATCTCTACCAATAATTCTTTTGGAAGAGATTTTGTAGAGAGGATTCGTTTCTAAGCCTAAGCTTTTTGATTTCTTTCTTCGCCCTTAATAAAGCCATGAGATTCAAAACAAAATTACGATGATGTCAACTTTCCTTTTTGGTACGTGTGTTTTTAGCTAGAAAGTGTTTGAATGATTTGTTAAATTAAACCGAAGTATATCTTATAAGATATCAAATAAATCTCTATAAAATAGATACGAAAAGAAAATATTATTGATTGTTTTTATTTAAGATTAAATAAAAATAATTTAGATTTATTTTTTATTTTTGATTATTTACTATTATAAAAATAATTAATTTATTTTTATTTTTTATTTTTTAATTTATTGTTATTTACTATCTCTCCCTCACTATTTATAAGACTAATATTTATAACATTGTATTTTTTTTTTTATCTTTATTATAAGTGTCATGTATTAGTGATTGTGATGAAGGTGATTAGGTATGTTTGCAGGTGAGAAATTGAAGTTTCATGTTAACTTTGTATTTTAAATTTAATGGGAAAATTAAAGAATCCTTTCTATGTTCATGACATAAACGTTGGAAGCGAAAATGCATAATGCATTTGGTGGAAATCGGAAAGAAACTTTACTGAAGAAGCTGACACGTACAACTCATTTGCTTTTTCCTTTTTACTATCTTTTTATATTATAAATTTTGGACTATGTTGTTTTTATGCTAAGAAATTAAAATGTGATAAATACACGTTAGTTTTCAAAATTGATTTTGATTATTATCTTTTATATATTTTTTTAAAAAATTTAATTAATATTTTGAAAATAAATATTGTTACAGTATTTCTGAATACTCTAATTTACAATTTTCTATGTTATTTTTAATTATTATTTTATGAGATTTTATATACCAATACAATTAACAAAGTTTGTTATTTTTTATATCATTATAAACTTTTTATAACGTTCTTAATTATTTATATTTTATTTGATATATTTCATTTTGTAATAAATAATTAGTTGACAAGTCAATAATTAATAATTATATTTAAACTACAAAATCACAATTAAGTAGAAACAATTAATTTTTAAAAATATAACTATTAAAATAAAAAATACAACTACCATCCCATAACAAAAAATACGTGATTTAAAAGACCTTATTGAGAGCGGTTAGAACTGTCGCAAATATTTATAACAAGTAAAATTGCAGTTTTTTTAACTGTCGCAAAACAATCTCGCGATCCACGAATTTGCGACGGTTAAAAAATTGTCGTAAACATTAAACTTTTGCGGTTGCATACCTCTTTTTAAATGCCATAAATATTTTTTTTAGTGAGTCAGTAATTAATAATTATATTTAACTTTTAAAATGACAATTAAAGAGAAATAATGAATTTATGCAAATATAACTATTTAAATAAACAAATTAAATCACTTATATAGTTCAAATTCAAGAGAAATATTTGTGTAATAAAAAAAAACCTCTTAAATATATATTTAGACACGCATCAATAAAAAGATAAAAAAATTAAATAATATTTATTTTTAATGTTTTTGGCATATGAGTTTAAATGTATCGTACCTACAAAGTAATTTTTTTAAATGTGTGTGAAAAGCGGGATTAAATGAATAATACTCAATTAAAATTGGGTATCACTAGCTTCTATCTAGTAGTCCTAGCTTCTATCTAGTAGTCCTACGATCACCTTCCAATCCAAGATGTGTGTAAATAAATTTAAAAACCTTAAATGTCAATTTCCCACTATATTTTGACTTGATGCTATGAGTATACTTTTTAATAAAAAATGTAAGTTTTTCTTTAAATTCAAAGGCGTAAATTACAAAACCAAAAAATTCAATAATTCATGTGAGGATATGTATATTCAATTATACTCTATCAATTTTGAGTAATATATAGTACACTACATATTGGAGTTTTTTTAATCACACTACCATGTGTTGTTAGTTCGGTGTGTGAGTCAGTAAATCAAACTCAAGATATTGTCTTCATTACTTAAATAATTAATTTATGAACTTGAATGTGTTATGTAAGGAAATAATACTCTTATACTTTAATTTACAATATATATACAAGATCTTTGCATGGTTCAATGAGTTAATGCTCTACTTTAGAATTCATTAATCATCTATTTAGTTCAGTTAGTTACCATTACGATAAGGTATAATCATTCAAATATGTTATTATGAAGTACCACGATATATTATCAAAAATATTATTTTAACTATAATTTAGAGTTAATTTTATTACATATATTATACAAGAGTAATAATTCACACATGTTACATAGAAGTACTTATGATTTTTACAAAATCATATTATATTAAAAAAATATGTAATTTTAATATTAGAGATTTTGAAAAGAGTCAATATTGTTGTGTTTGTTTTAATGAAAATTACTTAAATAAGTTTAAAATAATATCTCATATGAAATAATTTTATATTTTTTAAATAAATTTATTTTTTATATTATAGATGTAAATTGGAGGGTAATAGAGCAGACAAACTACAAAAGCTTGAGGGTAATAAAGCTGCCAAAGTTGCAATTAGAAAACTGGATCGGATATCGGTCACTGCTGCTGCTCCTAAAATAAGTCAGCCATGCCTTGCTAAATACGGGGCGTGTCTTGACATCGAAGTAAAAAAGGAATATGGGCAGCAATAACGATTCACGCATCATAACCATGAATAAAGCTATATTCGGAGATGAGTATGAAGGATTTCTCGAAAAGGAGCATATATATACGAACTTCTCAACCATAAAGAGTCGAGTGCTACTGTCATCAGCTTGTACATAATGTAAAAAATACTTTTAATTGAATTTATTGGTAATTAATTAAATTTTTGGTAATTAATCAAGTTTAAAATTTTCATTGAAGGTTTTTGTATGAGAAGGTTGTGTGTACGCGCAAATTGTCAAATAGATACTCATTCTTGTCTCCGTATAAGCTGTCGATGTGTAAATTCGATCCAGTAAATGTAAAGAATTACATTGTAGATATGTTATTAGGAAATATAGAAAAGGATAAATTGTTCTTCGCACCATATAATTCAGGGTACGTAATTATATATTATTTATTTATATCTTTTTTAATTTATGAGATTTTAATTTATTAGTTGTGTAAACAAAATTGCTTAACCAAATTTTTGTTGTTGTAGGGCACATTGGGTGCTATTTGCACTCAATGCGACCTCTGAAGTTATATACTATTTGGATCCCTTGCATGACAATTACAATCACTCCGATATAAATACTATGTTCTTTTTTATCTTTTTGATTTATTGGTTTTATTCATTTATTCACGAAAATGATCTATCAAAAATGAGATAGAATAGCTTCAACCTTGTCAACCGAGAATGAGAAAATGAAATCTGGATAAATACCAATACCTATTACGTGTATAAGGATAGAAATCGAAATAAATAATTCTCTCGGCCCATAATCAAAAAAATAAGAGTTTGATGTATTAAAAAACTTGTATCCATAGAACATCTGACGTAAAATAGATAATAAATAAATGGGAGTTAATATCATTCCAATCGCTGTTACAAAAGTAATTAGTATTTTCATCATGAAAAGATATTTTTGACTAGTAATTATTCCAAAAAAAACTATCAATTCTGCAACAAAACTGACACGTAAGTAATACTAATTTATTTTTTACATATATATATATATATATATATATATATAATGTGTTTGTTAATGCTATAATAATCACATTTATTTATTCGATAGTGTTTTACAAGTTTTTCGAGCTAAAAGAGGTGCTATAATGTCGAAGCAAAAGTCTAATAACATCACATGGATTCCAATAAAGGTTTGAAATATATCCCTTTAAATTTTTATTTACAAATATATGCCTTTACGATCAATGCACAAATATTTTATTGACTTATATGTTTTATTTTACAGTGCTCTTGTCAAACAAACAACATCAATTGTGGGTACTATGTATTGCGATTCATGAAGGAGATTATTGACACGAATAAAACTATTATCCCAGAAACGGTACGGTTTTTTCATTATATGATTTTCATATATAAATTATCTATATATTTGATTCTAACTTAATATGTTCAATTTTTATATTGCACAGTACTTTGACAATTCTAGTCCAACATGCTCTGAGGAAGATCTAATGGAATTAAAGGAAAACTTATGTCAGTATGTGCTTGAAATGAACATTATTTGATTTTATGGGAAATATCATGTTGCAAGGGATTTGAATATTATATGGTAGCTAGTTATATTATATGTATTCTGTTAGTAATATGTATATGAATAGGACAATTTATATAAACATGTATATGAATATGTGTTGTTGTACAATATATGTCCAATGTATATGTAGTTAATTAAGTTATATATATGTATCTGAATGTTTTGTTGTAAATTAATATATAAAGTAAAGTTATAGTTCTGTTTTTGTGAACTAATTCAAAATATGTTTTGTTGTTGTGTGAACTGATTCTGGATGAAAATAATTTTAGAAAAAAATTTAAAAGACAACGTTTTCTAAAAAAATGCCACAAAAAACTAAAAAGCGTTTTCCAAAAATTTACTTTACAACGTTTTTTTTAAAAAAAATTGCACCTTTTACAACGTTTTTTAAAAAAGCACTGTAAAATTTGCACTATAATGCATATATTTGGTGCACATTTTACAGCGTTTATTTGAAAAAGCGCTGTAAAATACGCACCCAATATATGCATTATAGGTGCATATTTTACGGCGTTTTTTAAAAAAAAGCGCTGTAAAATGTGCATAACAAGCGTGCAATATATCTACATGTTTTATAGCGTTTTTTGATTTTAAAAAAGCGCTGTTGTATCTTTTACAGCACTCGATTTCACATCGTTTTATTTTTGAAAAAGTGCTGTAAATTGGTTAAGACTTAATTGCAGTTTTGGTCCCCCTATTTTAGCTGAATTGCGAAAGCAGTCATCCCATTTTGTTTCTCCCCAGTTTTGGTCCTCCAAGCAGAATTTTGATCTAAAACTTCATGAAATTAATTTTTTTTTGCATTTATTTAAGTCACACCATGTTTCAAGATTTCATTTCCAACAATTATACCTAAAATATATGATCATGGTGTAGTATGACTTTAAAAAATGAAATTTCATCAAATATTGGATCAAAATTCTGTTTTGGGACCAAAACTGGAGAGAAACAAAATGGGGGGACTACTTTCGCGATTCAGCTAAAATAAGGTTACCAAAGTTGCAATTAAGCCATTGGTTAAAAAAAGCGCTTTAAAATCCTAATTTTCGCGTAATGATACATATAAAACTAGTTAAATCACGGAAATATTTTAAATTCACATAAAAAGCTATTTAAGGAAATAGGAAATCAAAGTAGAAGAAGTAATTGAAAACGAAATAGAAGAAATGAAAATCTATTTATTCGATGAAGTTTTAAAACACCAACAAAGAAACATCGAGGATAACACCACCATCGATAAAGAACTATTTGCTCTACATTCAAAATCTCTTCCACTATTTTTTTCAAGATCTGAATATGACAATAGATGAAAGAAACACGTGAGCTGCAATCTTTGAAACTTCAAATCAGTTTTAAAATATGACTTTAATCTATGATCTACTAATGCATGATTGCCTTGTTCAATAACTTCAAATCACTTAAAAGATACTCAATTGATAATTGCAATTGAGAACTAAAATAATGTAACAATAAAATGAAGTTGCAAATGACGAAAAATGTGTAAAATAAAATACTTTCATTGAATGAAAGTTGTTTTACAATGTACACTGTACTTCATATTTATAACACTAATTATTTATATTTACTATCGTGTCATGTATTAGTGATTGTGATGTAGGTGATTAATTATGTATGTTTGCAGGTGAGAAATTAAAGTTTCATGGTAAATTAAAGGTCTTGTGCATGATCCAATGGTGAAGGTTGATTCCATTGTTGCGTAACGTGAATGATGTTTGATGGTAGTATAGAAGGGAGTACGTGTTGCATAAATTAGTTTCTAAAACAAAAAAAATTATATATATATATATATATAGTTTTGAACAAAAATAAATCGTGACACGTTAATATTTCTGTCAATAATTTTTTTTATTGATTTTCTTTATCTATTTTTAAATTGTGATTGGATAATTTATAATGGTCTAAAAAAAATAAAATCGTTGTAAAAATAAAAAAATAAATCACAATTTCGAAACAAAAATACGACAAACAGCAAAAAAGTAGTTATAGAAATACCTCACATAAAAATCAATAGAGAAATGTCATTGTGTCGAATGTAAGCCACTCCTTGTTGTAAAAAAATTATCGAAAATTTTTCTCTTATGTTTTTGTTAAAAGTCAATTACGAAGTTCACATGCATATTTTATTACTTAATCATTTTCCATCATATAGTTGAATGATAGAATATAGTTCAGAGACTAAATTATTTAAGTTGACTTTTGTCAAAGATTTAAAATGTTCGTTTGTTTTGTTAGAGACTACTATGTTCTATATGTTTTTGGTGAGGGTCAAATTGTTCCTTTTACTCTTATTTTTATTTATTTTTTCTCTTTATATACTCTCATCTATAATAACCCTAAAATATTATAATATATGCATTATTGCACTAAGGGATTTAATATGTGTCGATCATGCATTAGTTCATATAAAATGAACAATTAATATTTCATAATAAAGTAAATAATATAAAATCGTGGTAATCAAATCAAAAGTTGATATAATGCATAAAACTAGAATTCAAATATAAAGGGAAACATTGATAATTTTCACATAAAGACTAGCCATAACTGCTACATAAGTAACAACTTGTACTTGCATCAAAGAATGCTACATAAAGAAGCCTTTCTATGTTCATGATATAAACGTTGGAAGAGAAAATGCATAATGCATTTGGTGGAAACCGGAAAGAAACTTTACCGAAGAAGCTGACACGTGCAACTCATTTTTTCCCCCTTTTCCTTTTTACTATCTTTTTACATTATAAATTTTGAACTATATTACTTTTACGTTAAGAAATTAAAATGTGATAAATGCACACTAGTCTTCAAAATTGATTTTGATTATTATATTTTATATAATTTAAAAAAATTAATTAATATTTTAAAAGTAAATATTGTTACAGTATTTCTGAAACACTCTAATTTACTTTTCTATGTTATTTTTAATTATTATTTTATGAGATTTTATATAACAACACAATTAACAAAGTTTGTTATTTTTTATGTCATTATAAATTTTTTATAATGTTCTTAATTATTTATCATTTCATTTGATATATTTCACTTTGTAATAAATAATTAGTTGGCAAATTAATAATTAATAATTAATAATCATATTTAACTTTTAAAATGATAATTAAGTAGAAACAATTAATTTTTGACAAATTAATAATTAATAATTATACTTAACTTTTAAAATAATAATTAAGTAGTCTTACAATAACCTTATAAGATTGTGTGGAAATGGATTTGAAAACTTCAAATCTCACCTGTGTATAAGGCTACTTTGTTATAACTCAATTCTCTTTGTTTTATTTCATAATACTATATCCATTGTATTATTTGTGAAGAAAATATTTGTACTTATACTCTTTTGAAGGATTTGGTAATTTATTTATTTTCCGTTTTTTCTTTTCTTCTTTTAATGTTATGTAAATGAAATGCAAGTTTTTTTTAAATTCAAAGCCATAACTCAATCAATATTACATTGTTCTATTGTTAAATTACAAAACCAAAAAATCCAGTTATGTGAGGGTATGTATATTCAAATATACTCAATCAATTTTGGTTAATATATAATAAGTATTGAAGTTTTTTAATCTTACTACCACGTGTTAGTTTGGTGTGTGTGAGTAAGTACACATAGATTAAACTCAATATATTGTCTTCATCACTTAATTAATTAATTAATAATGTAGACATAGATTCTCATGAAATTCAGTTACCTTTGTCTACGGATATAAAAAAATACACTTGCAGTAGCAATATCTGCACATATGAACGTTGCTTTGTTTCTGTGAGAATTATAAAAAGATAACAAATATATAGTAAGACGGCAAATAATTAATTTATGAACTTGAATGTGTTATGTAAGGAAATAACCGCTATATGTACTGACAAGATTCCTCCTCTAGTATTTAATACTCTTATACTATAATTTATAATTTATACAAGATTTTTGTAACGAAATTTAATTGAAGTTGCATGGTTGAATCAATTGATGCTCACGGTTTTTTAAGTTTTGGGATTAATTGAATGTGATCGGAAAGTTATGATGCTGAGGTATTTTTTAATTAATGTTGTTATTCTCACACTTTCTCTGTGAGGATGAATTTCGACAACAGTTTAAATAACTAATGCTTTAAATTACGATGAAGTTTAATGGATAATTAATAAGTATAAAATAATAACTATAGTAATCTATTTACTACAATTAATTATGATAATTAATAAATATAAAATAATAACTCATATAATTTATTTAGTACAATTAATTATGATTTTGGTCAAGTGATTAGCAATTAACCATTGCGAGAAAGAGTAATAATTAACACATGCATAGAAGTAATTTTTATGATTTTTTAAAAATCTAAATAAAAAATGTATAATATAAAATTGTTAGTGTTTACTAATATACTATTGAAAAAATGTGATAGAACACATGCAATTATTTTTAAGGCATATGTTTTAAAGATCTCAAATTTATTGATATTTTAGATTAAAAAAATTATCAATCAGCATGGTATTTTTCTCTTTAATTATTATTATTATTATTATTATTATTATTATTATTATTATTATTATTATTATTATATATTAATGAATGGCCCTCCTTAAACGATATGATTTTTATTTAAAAAACCATGAGCCTAGGAGTCTGGGCCCTCCGGTAGAGTTTGGGCCTTGTTTCAGTGCTATAAAACTCTCCTCAACGGCTCAACCCACTATCTACCCATAATTCATTTCTTCCTTTCCTTCATTTCCTCTCTCTCGATACACTCTAACTCGTAAACACTCAAACTCTTCTTCTCTGTTTTTTTTTTCATCAAACTTTGTTCTTCTCTCTTACCGTTCATCAATGGCGGAGAGTTTTTTAAGAAAACTCGTTGTAGAAGTTATTAATGCTAAGAATTTGATGCCGAAAGACGGTCAAGGAACTGCAAACGCATACGCGGTAGTGGATTTCGACGGCGAAAGAAAGAGAACCACAACTAAATCAAGAGATCTGAATCCTGAATGGAACGAAAAACTCGAATTCTTGATGCTTAACAAAGAATCGTTAGTTTCGGAAACTCTCGAGATCAATCTCTACAACGATAAGAAATCTGGAAAGACAAACACGTTTTTAGGAAAAGTAAAAATATCTAAAAGTACAATTGTAAAGTCAGGTGAGGAAGTCGTTGTTTACTATCCGTTGGAGAAGAGGAGCGTTTTCTCTCAGATTAGAGGTGAACTTGGACTCAAAGTTTATTACGTTGACTTAGCTGTAACGGTTACAGCCGGTGATGA
This sequence comes from Cicer judaicum, assembly GCA_037974835.1. NCBI lineage: Eukaryota > Viridiplantae > Streptophyta > Magnoliopsida > Fabales > Fabaceae > Cicer > Cicer judaicum. Next base: position 5,098,612 of record JBBPBS010000170.1, read on the forward strand.
CAAGAAAGAAGAGAAGGCTGAAGAGAAGTCGCTAGAAACCGGTCAAGACAGTGAGAAAAAAGAAGAAAATGTTAAAGAAGAGGAAAAGAAAGAACAAGAAAAGGAACCTAAAGAAGAGGAAAATCATAAGCCAAAAGAGGAGATTCCGGCACCTTCACCGGCACCGGCACCGGCACCGAAACCGGCACCGACACCTGAAGTTGAGAATCCACCAATTGCTGAAACGGAGAAGGTGAAATTGAAGGAAAACCAATTTGAAATTATACAGAAAAGTGCTAATCTGAATGTGAGCAATCACGAGCTTCGACCTTTAACCAATGATCGCAGTAGAAGCGCTTACGATCTCGTGGATTTGATGCCGTTTCTCTATGTTCGTGTGGTGAAGGCGAAGATAGCCAAATCTGGAAATCTTTCAACGGTTTTTTCAAAGCTTGTGATAGGAACACACAGTGTGAAAACAAAGAACGAGAAAGAAGGTAAAGATTGGGATCAAGTTTTCGCGTTTGATAAAGAAGGACTCAATTCAACGTCGTTAGAGGTTTCCGTTTGGTCAGGAGAGAATAAAGAAGATGGACAGAAAACGGAGTTGTGTCTCGGAACAGTATCCTTTGATTTGCAAGAAGTACCGAAGAGAGTTCCACCGGATAGTCCTCTTGCTCCGCAATGGTATACTTTGGAATCGGAAACATCGCCGGGAAATGACGTCATGGTTGCTGTTTGGATCGGAACTCAGGCGGACGAAACTTTTCAAGAATCTTGGCAGTCTGATTCCGGTGGTTTGATCCCGGAGACGAGATCGAAAGTGTATCTTTCTCCAAAGCTTTGGTATTTGAGACTAACGGTTATCCAAACCCAGGATTTACAGTTAGGTTCGTGTTCCGAAGCTAGGTGTCCCGAACTTTATGTTAAAGCTCAGCTCGGCTTACAGGTTTGTGCCTTTTTTGTCTTTTGGCGATTTTATATATATGACCTCAGTGCTTACTTTCCGAGAATTGTTTTTGTCTTGATTAAATAAAATAATAATAATGATTCATGTTTAAAAAAAAAGTTTAAGAGAATTTGTTGTTTAAATTATATTTTTATACTGACTATTGTTTTCGGTAACTTTTTTATACCTTTTTAAAGTATTTGTTTTTAATATTATTTGTTTTTTAATATTAGTAATTATATATAGTATTTCACAGTATCTTTATATTTGAAAATAATATTTAAAATATTGCAAGAATTAATGTGTTAATTGATTTTTTTTTCTTCTAAATAATATCTGAGTGAGTTATACATATTATTGTTTATCAGACCTTTAGAACTGGAAGAAGTACCTTACTTGGTTCGGCTAACCCAACATGGAATGAAGATCTTGTATTTGTAGTTTCTGAGCCATTTGAGCCGTTTTTAGTTATGTCAGTGGAAGATGCATCAAACTCAAAATCAATAGGCAAAACAAAAATCCATGTATCATCCATTGAACGAAGACTCGATGATCGAACAGAAGCAAAGTCAAGATGGTTCAACCTTTCTACCGAAGAAAAAAACGGAGCCGATTCATCTTCTTCTTACACGGGTAGAATGCATGTTCGCGTTTGTTTAGAAGGTGGGTATCACGTGATAGACGAAGCAGCTCACGTGACTAGTGACGTACGCGCCTCAGCAAAGCAATTATCGAAACCACCAATTGGTTTACTTGAAGTTGGAATTCGCGGCGCAACAAATCTTCTTCCTGTGAAAACAAAAGACGGTACACGTGGCACTACTGATGCTTATGTGGTTGCTAAATACGGACCTAAATGGGTTCGAACTCGAACCATTGTTGACCGGTTTAACCCGAGATGGAATGAACAATACACATGGGATGTTTTCGATCCTTGCACGGTGTTAACGATTGGAGTATTTGATAATGGAAGATATGGTAATAACATTCACAAAGATGTAAGAATAGGGAAAATTCGTGTGCGGTTGTCTACACTGGACATTAACCGTGTTTATGTCAATTCCTATTCATTGATTGTTTTACTACCAGGTGGCGCGAAAAGAATGGGTGAGATAGAAATTGCAGTGAGATTTTCATGTTCTTCATGGTTGAGTTTAATGCAAGCCTACACAAGTCCAATACTACCAAGAATGCATTATGTTCGTCCATTCGGCCCAGCCCAACAAGATGTTTTAAGAAAATCTGCTATGAAGATAGTAACGGCTCGGTTAGCCCGGTCTGAACCGCCTTTGGGTCATGAAGTGGTTCAATTCATGCTTGACTCGGATACTCACATGTGGAGCATGAGGAGAAGTAAGGCGAATTGGTTTCGATTAATGGGTTTTTTGTCACGTGCCACATCGATTTTTCGTTGGTTAGATGGGATTAGCACGTGGATACATCCACCCACAACAGTTTTAGTTCATGCCCTTCTCATAGCGATTGCGTTTTGTCCTTACTTGATACTTCCAACTATTTTCATGTATGCTTTTTTGATTTTATTGTTGAGGTTTAGAAACAGATCAAGAGTCCCCCAGAATATGGATCCCAGAATGTCTTACGTAGACATGGTGAACCTCGATGAACTTGATGAAGAGTTTGATGGGTTTCCAACTACAAGATCTAATGAGGTGGTTAGGATGAGGTACGATAGAGTGCGCGCGCTTGCGGGGAGGGCTCAAACTTTACTTGGTGATGTGGCAACACAGGGAGAGAGATTGGAAGCTTTGTTTAGTTGGAGAGACCCACGTGCTACTGGAATATTTGCATTGATGTGTTTGGTTGCGTCGTTGGTGTTTTATGCAATGCCGTTTAGAGTGTTTGTGCTTTTGGGCGGATTTTATTATATGCGACACCCGAGGTTCCGCAATGACATGCCGTCTATTTCAGCTAATTTTTATCGTAGACTACCGTCGTTTTCTGATCAGATTATGTAATATAGATTAGTTTAATAATTAGTTCATTGTTTGAGTGACACTGAATTCTTGTAATGATATTTGTGTTCATATATATATATATATATATATATATATATGAAGAATTTTATTCAATTCAATTGATTAATGAGTTTTATTCAATTTATTTGTTATAAGATTTGAACTACTTTGGAACAAATGAGTATGAAAGTAAGGAAAAGAGTGTTTTTGGTGTATGTTCTAAAGGTGGACAAAGGATTACTGTTTGTGGACTAAAAAGATTAAAAAAAAAAGCTAACTGTCATTAACCATTGGTATAGCATATTTGAATATAAGTAAATGCAGTCGAATTTATTTGTCAGTGGATATAGCCAATGTGGCAATGCTTCAATGCCAAAGCTAAAAGTTTGAAAAAGACACTATTTTCAATTTTTTTCTATTTTTGTTGGTTTGGTAGTTGTATGGCAATGATTTCAATTTTGGTCTAAATTATTAATGATTTTGTTCTTGATTTAACTTTCCTGAATTATGCTTTATAATCAGTAAATCAGTAAATACACAATTTCAATTTGTAAGATTCTGATCAAAACATGTTAGCAGGGCTTTTCTCTCTTCCAAAAGCAGTTTAAATAGATTAAATTAAATAACTTGAATATGTTTACTTAATTGATAGATGATAGCTAATCTCATATAATTTTTTTGAGACAAAGCCAATGCAATGTCCTTTGTGGGCAAGATTTCATTTAAAGGGTTCTAATTTTGTCATAAAGATGCATATTTTTTAGTGTATTTCTGTTGGCTTCAGAGTTGGGAGAAATAGATGCTGTTATCTTGTTTTGCTCTGTCACTACATGAAATAAGGGATTTAATGTCACTCATTTTGGGTTGGCCACACCTGACTGATGCCAAACAACAAATTATGCCCTATTTTCTGTCAGTACACACATGTGCGACACGACACCTATGATGAGCCTTAATGGTTTCTTTTGCGACAAGACCTGCACGCAAACATATCAGAGGCGCTAAGCAATTGCTTCGGTTAAAGGTAAACATTTTGTTGTTCATTGTGTGTGTGCTTCGTTGATTTGGAGTTTGTGTGACTGTATTTGCAAATTGAGTTATTCATTAAGTTTATGCAAACTGTTTTAATACTCTGATGTATTCTAAGTTTGATGCATTGTCTTTATTCCAAGTTATGAGTTTGTGTCCATGCTAGTATGAGTTATGAGTTTATGTTATGACTTGGAAGGTAATTTTTTTATTGGTTTATATTATGATGATTATCCAATTTAATGATGATTGAATTTCAAACCTCTTTGGATATCAATTACAGTTTCCTCCTGGATGGACCAACCAATTTGAGTAAGACATTCATGTGAGAAAACAATTACTAGATTTGATTCTTTTGCTATTATTATTGCAATGTGTTTGTAGTTTATTGTCTTTTAAGTTTGTATTTTCTTTTCAATCCAGCTTCTGTTGCAAGACCTGTATGCTAATGGTTGAATAAAAATATGAGGTAGAACATATTTATTTATGCTAAATCTCTCCTTTTTTTCATTCTTGGAAAATTTGATATTTTTTGAAGGAAAAAAAAATGAATAGTTTGAGTAATTGTTTTTCCATCTTTGATTACAGGAGGTTGTTTATTTGACACCAGAAATTTGAATTGACATAGAAATAATCTTTGGATAGTTTTACAGTATGGATATATAAACTGTTTATCTCAAATAATATGAAGGAATTACACACAATTTTTTTAAACTTTCTTCTAGGTACTGTATGTTGTTGCACTATGGTGATTACACTTACTCTATTGTATTGTATTACACACCAACAGCTATGGTGATTACACTTACTCTAAGGGTAAGCAATTGACACTAGCATGTCAGTTTGAAATTTTGAGCTTTGTTTAAGTCGTTTGTGAATGAATTAGCTTGAGTTATGTATCTTCAAAATGTTGTAAAATTATGGTTGTTATTGTATGTACTCATCAGAATTGGTGCTTATGCTTGTAATGAAATAGTTTACTGTCCCCTTTAATTTATTTAAGGTGAAAATCCTAGTTATTTGAAGTACATTAACAACTTGATTACTTCATAACTTGATTACTTCATCAATTCGTTGCTTGCTTTTTCATGTAAAGATATTTCTACATTGGGTGCTTTAGAAAAATGCACTTATTTTTTGTGTTTATGTCTTGTGTTCCTTTACTGGCGACAAATTATGTTGCAGCTGAATTTTTTTTAAAATAAAAATTAACTGCGATTGAATTCAAGACAAATGTTTGTTATTATTCTGCTGGGTCAAAATCTACGACACTTTGTCATGAAAAAAAAACTATTTTTGTTATTAGCAATAGTTGTATAATTAGAGTTGTCAATTTCAAACTCACTAAGAAAGTTTATCAAATTGTGTGGGTTTAGTGGAGTTCTTAGACTTTACTTTTTTTTAAAAAAAAATTGAATTTTTTTCGAGAAAATAATTTTTTTTTCAAAATGTTTTGATAAACAAATATTTTCAATTTATATTTTAATTTTTTTATGAAATTTTTTTGAGTTGAGAATTTTTTTTTCTATTTTGCTCGCAAAATTTTTTCAAGAAAAAAATATTTTAGACTTTTTTGAAAAAAATGAAGTTAAAAAATTTTTTAAAAGAAATTTTTCAATTAACAAAATATTAAACTTATGTGCCCTTCACTTGAGTCTACGAAAAATAATAAAATAATAAATTAATATCTTTTAAAAAAATTATTTTAATATGGAACTTAATATTATGAGTTTAGTAGGAGAATTTGGAAAGGGGATCTAGAACTTTGGAATTTTATCGAACAGCTTTAATTGTAAATGACAATAATATTCTTTTCAGTTGGCAAATATTGCCGCTAAATAATATAATGTTGCCAATTTTTATGTTATTATTTTAATTGGCAAAAATCATTTTTAACATCGGTTGGAACTGCCGCTAAATACCGATTTTGTTGTGATAATTGTAGCTTAAATGTGAAACTTTAGGATGTGTATGTTTTGATAAAATTAGAAAGTTATTTTTGTATTTTAATAATAACTACTATATTTGAGTAGTTTTATAAATCATAATTTTATAACTGATAATATGTTTCATGACCTTTGTGGAATGTTTGTTTCCATTTTTCCATTACATTCTGATGCAGTAATTTTTTTTTCTTTCTTTTTACAACTTTTCCTTTCATTTTCTTTTGACAAACGAAGATTCAGATGTTCTCTTTTAGTAATGTTTTAGATAGAGTGAATGCATGAATGTAGGATTACGAATAACAAATAATAACAATGATATATAAAAACTTAAAATCATTTAAGAAATTAGAAGTTGTTGAATATTAAAATATAATGATATTTATTGGTTTCATACACTAACACATGTCGAATATTAAATATATTTTTACTTTGTAGTGTTAGTGCTACTTTGTGAACTTATTGTTTATTTTTTCTGTATCTAATTTATTCTATGTTAAAAATTTATCTGATATCTGACATCAATGTCTATGTAGTATAATATTAGTACTATGTTGATTGTTTTTGGTTGCTACTATATTTCGTAGCATTTGAAATAGCTATTAATTGCCTAAAAAACACAAATTTATGCACACTATTTGCTAAGATTGCTTTTGTGCTTTTCAATGATATTAGGATAATTCAGGTGTGCTTAGAACTCACATGCCATGACTTGCCATGTTCTGGTACAACATATTGTTATGGTGTCTCTTAATGGCCAAGTTATATTTGTGTTCACTTAATTTAATTTCAGGTAACATTTTAGTTCTTTATCTTTTTTTTCTTCCGAGTTAGTCCTTTATTTTAATTTTATGTGACAGTTTGATATTTTATGTTTTAAAATTTCAACAATGTTATTCTTTTTTATACCAAAATTAAAAAAAATAATCAAAATTTTCAACCAAAACCCATAAAATTAATAATCATCTTCAATATAATACAAATTTTATCAAATCCATAACTCAAATATTCAAATACACTCATATTTTCATCTCCAACAACATCAAATAAAGAATAAAAATATGAGTTTATTTCAAGATTTAATATATGAATTTGATTAAATTTTTTTTTAATGAAAATGATAATGAATTTTATGAGTTTTGTTTAAAAAATTTGATGATTTTTTTTTTATTTTTGTAAAAAAAAGGACAACAATGTTGAAATTTTAAAACATAAAATATCAAATTGTCACTTAAAATTAAAATAAATGACTAACTCGAGAAAAAAAGAAGATAAAAGACTAAAATATTACGTAAAATTTAATTAAGGGACCACAAATGTAATTTAGCCTTGTAAATACAAGGGTCATGTGTGATTTGAAATAAAAATATGATTTTGCACTATCAGAAAGATCAAATTTAAAAAAACTTTAATTACAATAGCCAAGAGCTTATAGTCTTTGAGCAAGTCTTTGTCTAGAAGATCACTGTTTGAATGTGTTCTTGTTCTTTGCATATAAGCACAACCTTAAAACCATGAAAGTTAAAACCAAAAAAATATTATATATTATAGATACCTTTAAATCTTTAATTACAATAGCCAAGAGCTTATAGTCTTTGAGCAAGTCTTTGTCTAGAAGATCACTGTTTGAATGTGTTCTTGTTCTTTGCATATAAGCACAACCTTAAAACCATGAAAGTTAAAACCAAAAAAATATTATATATTATAAATACAAAGGTATCCATGAATAATATTTATAAAACTATTTAATGAAGAAAAAAAAAAGTTGAATGATGACCTTATCTAGAAGAATTTATGTAGCACTACAATTATTTTTATGTCAATTCTGAAGTATCCATGAACTAGTTGTACAAACAAGTTGAATTGTATGTAACTTTTTTTTCTTAGAAAATGTAAATACTACTAAAAATAATGTTTGATGTAATTTATGTCCGTTAAAATATTGTATTTTCATTTTATAAAATATATGTCATTTTAATTTAATAATTTTTTTTATTTAATTGCAGTTTTTGTCTTTTCATTTTAACTTAATCACAAAAGTAATATTCTCTATTTATTTATCTCAAATTTTAGTCCCCAAACAGATTTTTGATCAAAATTTTGATGAAATGTCATTTTTTTTAAGTAAGATCATATCATTTATGATTATATATTTCAGGTACAGTTGTTGCACCACGAGATTTTAAGGCATAATGTAACTTAATTAAACGCAAAAAAATGATAGTTCATCAAGTTTTGGACTAAAATTTGTTTGATGGACTAAAAGTGGAAAAAAATAAAATAGAGAGACTACTTTCGTGATTCAGCTAAAATAAGATCAAAAATACAATTACGCCTAAATTGTTTTGAAGTAGACCAAAAGATGAAATTCTAGTAAATATGCAATTTCGAAGTTATAGTGAATGAATATGCATTTTTATTGTTTTAAAAAATGCAGACATTAGAAAGAGTTTCTCTTATATTTTTGTTATCAAATAAATTTAACACAAATTTAAAAACATTACTCGTTTATGACCGCAAAAGGCGTGGTGTATTCTCTGCCTTGTTCTCCTATAATTATAACTTTTCCTTTTAATTTTTATTTCTACCTTCTTTCTAAATTTTTTCTTCCCCTTCTCTCAATAAATATTTTTTCTTCAACAATTCTCTTTTATTTATTAAATTTCGGTAAATTTTTTAAATATAGAATAATTAATATATAATTATTATTGCTATATGGTTCTAAATTTTTTTAGACTAAATATTTTATTTTAGAATGTAGATTAATATATTATTTTTAAAGTTGAGTATCATATTATTTTTAAATTTTAATGTTAGTAAGATTTGTTAAACCAATTACTAGTAAAGTATTTAATTTGTAAAATTTATACTCAAATTAAGATTGTAGTTATTTTTTAATCGTTGATTAAGTGCTATTTTTTTTTATTATAGTTATTATTGGTATTATGGTTTGTTATGTAAGTAAAATATGATTTTATTAAGAAGTTGTAATTCTTTTAACAAAAAAATAATATTTAAATTATTATTGAAAAAACCTTTACCTATGAATATGATTGAATGTATGAAAATATTTAAACTTTATAAAAAAAATATTTTATATAATGG
>JBBPBS010000170.1:5107936-5122215 GCA_037974835.1 Cicer judaicum
ATATATGTGTATTATTTACATTTTTTTGTGATAATTTATTTATATCTTTTATTTTTTAAGATAATATAAAGTTATAAATTATGAAATAGATGACCTAAATTTATTGATTTGCTTAAAATGAAAATAAGAAATAGAAAGACATGGATTAGTAGAGAATGAGAAAAATAATAGATAGAAATTGGAGTGAGGGAGAGATAGAGATGGATAATACTAAATCAAATTGTAAATAACAATAACTTAAAAAATAATAAGTAAAAATAAATTAATTATTTTTATAATAGTAAATAATCAAAAATAAAAAATAAATCTAAATTATTTTTATTTAATCTTAAATAAACACAATCAGTAATATTTTCTTTTCGTATCTATTTTATGGAGATTTATTTGATATCTTAGATATAGTTTTTTTTTACATCATATCTTATAAGATTTGTTTTTTTAAAATGATTACTCACATCTTATAAGATTTATTTTGACTTTGTTTAATTTAACAAATCATTCAAACACTTTCTAGCGAAAAACAAACATACCAAATAGTAAAGTTGACATCATCGTAATTTTGTTTTGAATCTCATGGCTTTATTAAGGGCGAAGAAAGAAATCAAGAAGCTTAAGCTTAGAAACGAATCCTCTATGAGCATCACAAAATCTCTTCCAAAAGAATTATTGGTAGAGATTGTGGGAAAAGTTGCATCATGTTCAATCGTTGATTTCTGCAAAATGAAACTAACTTACAAAGAATTGCTCAGCGCTTCAGAAGAAAGTTGCATTTACCAACACGCATCAATGGAAAAATTTGCGTTGATTCCACTTCCATGGTTCACATACGAAAAAGAAACTTCGTTCTTGAATTGTTGTAGAAATAGTGGTAACATAGAGATTCTTTATCGTGAAGGAATGGTTCAATATTTCTGTTCTTTAACAATGGTGGATTCTGCTTTTGAGAATATAAAGAAAGCTGCTTTAGAGGGTCATCACGAAGCCAAGTATGTTTATTCTATGATTTTGATGAATTGTGATGAAGACGAAGAGAAAAGAAAACTTGGGTTTGATCTTTTTCGTGAGTTGAAAAGTTCTGGTGTTAGTGTTATAAGATGTAGAAAGAGGGTAAAAACTTTTGTTCAGAGTATGTGGGTGAAGAATCCTGTGGTGATTCGAAATCAAGGATTTTCTTTTGGTTGTTCTGGCACGTGTGAGACAGGAAACAAGAAGGTGGAGAAACATTCAACGAGGTGGTGTGAGTTTGAGGATGATGTTGATGCTGTCGGTCTTTCATGCGAATATTGCCATGGGGTTTATGAATTGGGTTTGTTTTGTAACATGTTTAAGCTTTAATTACATGAAGATTGAACAGAATAGAATACATGAACCACTCAAGCAAGCATGACAATAAGAACAAATATTATTCTTGTTTTGAAGTTGTTTTTTCTTCCTCTGTTTTAGATTTTATATTAATTCTTCATTGATTGTACAAAACTCAAAAAATACAATACATCGTAGAAACTTAAAAATATTAATTTGAAGTCTAGTTATTACTATTCTCTTTTAAATTTGTTTTTTCTTCCTCTGTTTTAGATTTTTGGTAATTCTCCACACGTCATTACACGTCATTATACAGTATACAAAAGTAATTAAAAAATAATAATTATAATATTAATAAAACCGACTTATTCATGGATCATATAATACATTGTAAAAACTCAAAAATATTAATTTGAAGTCTCTTTTAAATTTGTTTTTTCTTCCTCATTTGTAGATTCTTGGTAATTCTCCACACGTCATCATATATTATACAAAATTAAAAAAAAAAAAAAAAACTTAATTATAATTTTAGTTTTCCTATTTTAGCTGAATCGTAAAAATAGTCATCTTATTTTATTTTTCTTCAGCATTGGTCCCTCAAACATAATTTTAGTTTAAAATTTCATGAAATTTTATTTTTTTTTTGTATTTATTTAAGTCACACCATACTTCAAGATCTCATTTGCAATAATTGTACCTGAAATCTATGATTATAAATGGTGTAATACGACTTTAAAAAATGAAATTTCATCAAGTTTATGACCAAAATTTTATTCAAAGACCAAAACTAGCGAAAAACAAAATAAAAAGACTATTTTCGCAATCCAACTAAAATAGGACAAAACTGCAATTAAAAAAATATAATAATAATAATAATAATAATAATAATAAAACCTACGTATTCAGGGTTCATATAACTTTACTTATTGTTACGGTGTGTATTGGAAATGTAAAGGTCATGTGTGATATGAAACAAAATATGATTTTGTTCTATGAGAAAGATCAAATTTAAGAAAACTTTAACTACACTACTCAAGAGCTTACGAGTTCATGATCTTTGCGATATAAGCCCAACTTTAAAACCATGAAAGTTAAAACCAAAACGATATTATGTATTATAAATATATAATATTTATAAAACTACTTAATGAAAAAAAATAAAAAGTTGAATGATGACCTTGTCTAGAAGAATTTATGTAGCACTACAATTATTTTATTTTATGTCAATTCTAAAGTATCCATGAACTAGTTGCACAAACAAGTTGAATTATATGTAATTTAAATAGACAAATATGAGATATATTTAGTTAAAAGAAGGGTTATATTAATAGTATTTCAACATGTATAAAGTTATCATACATGATTAGATCTTTACATGATTGATATATATATATATATATAAAAGTGAAATAATTTAAAATTTAAAGAACAAAATATTATTGTAAAACTGTTGTACACTCACATATAACCAATTTTTTTTTGTCAAAATACTTCATTTAATGTAGGTGATAAATAAAATAAAAAGATTAATTTTGTGATTCAGTTAAGATAGAAGGATTAAAACTGTAATTAAACCTAAATTATTTTAAAATAAATCAAAAGATGAAATTCTAGTAAATCAAAATGCATTTTCGAAGTTATAGTGAATGAATATGCATTTTTATTGTTTTAAAAAATGCATACATTAGAAAGAATTTCTCTTATATTTTTGTAATCAAGTAAATTTCACACAAATTTAAAAACATTTAACTTGAAAATATTTTCAAAAACTTTAACTTTCTAGAATCTATTAGAAAGTGTCAAGAGGCTAAACATACTTCCAAAGGTATTGTATTGTATTACACACCAACATAGTCCTCACAACATCACAATTCGATTCCACGCTCTTACAATAGATAGAGTAACCATATTATTCCTAAATTCACAAAATTTATCCATTATATAATAAAATTCTTTACAAGTGGTCAACAAAAATATAACTTTGAAATTAAAGTATTGGTTTTATAACAATGAGATTTTTAATCAAAGGCGTGTTATAGTATCTAATAAGATATTAATATATTGATTACATTCATGTAATTCATTTTTTAAAATTACTATCGATATCAACGTGTCAATTTATGTGTCATATTTGATGTATGTGTTAGTATTCAGGTTTAGAAAGTTATCGACACTGTTGTTTGTGAAATTTTTTAAGAGAAAGAATATTTGAAAGCATATTTTTCAACTTTTTTGAGGCCAAACTAGGTTTAAGAACTCCATAATTCTCAAATTTCAAACCATGACATGTTCTATTTTTTCCATCTTGTGAACACCATCCTCCAAAAGAAAATTGTCCATGATGCCTTTTCAAAAGCTCTCTATCAATTTTATCAAGCACAATATCATTTCTCTTAAATTTTCTAGCAAATGGACGATTGCTCAAAACCATTTTCCTATAATCTTTGAGTCCAAGAGATTTTGGATGTTGTTTTGGAGGATTGTCCCAAGTAATGTAATGTAGATCACTATTAGCTGTGGTGTTTTTGTAGTCTTTAGAATTGCATATTAATGTTTGGAAATAACCTTCTGGTGATGACACAAAATTAGTGTAGTATAGGAGTAGGATCCTTGGTAAATTTTCCCAACCAATAATGCAATACTCAACAAATGATCTTGATAGCATTGTCCAAGCTGAACCTGAATTTTTTAATAATGATAAAAAGTTAATGAATTATTACTACCTCTATCTTTAAATATAAGACTCGTTTCACTTTTTTAAATGCGATAAAATCTTTCTTTATAAACTTACCTCTAATTACATTAATTTTTTTTAATCTATAATAAATACAACAATAAAATCATAAGCTAACTAATTCTTCAAAAATAAAATAATAAAATAATCTAAATTATCAACAAATATAATACTGCAATTAATTTTCTTAATTTATATATACATATATGGTATGGAAGTATTATTAAATAATAAAAAATTAAAATTTACTTTAATAGTTAAGACTACCTCTGTCTCTAATTATAAGCACAACAAAAATATGCCTCTAAGATAAACATCCTTTAAATTTATTAGATATATTTATTATTTTTTCAAAATATACTTTGTATTAATACTACTAATTTTTTTAGAATAAAAAAACCAAATTAAACATATTAAAATATATAAATTATTTTAGAAATATTAACCAACACTTTAACTACTCTTAGTAAAAGTAAAAAAAGAATCCAAATTCATGAAATAGACCCACCCATGCACAAAAATAAATTATGACCTCGGTGCAATATTAGAAAACTCTAACGAATACCCAACTCAGATTCATTGAGAGCCTAACATGCTAAAATATAATGAATCATTTAGTGATTAAAATACTTGACTAGAAAGGTAAATTACAAATGCATTGAGCAGAGGAATTGGATGCATATCATATCATATCATGCATACAACAAAATAGCACAATATTTAATCATCTAAAGTATTGATTAAAATGATACCTGTGTAGAGTTTAAAAGCTGTTGGGAGACTCCTCTGTTTATTGACTTGCCAAATCTCTGATTTTTTGTTGCTATAAAGGGCTGGATCTATAAATATTGGCTTCCCTCTCTTATTACTGAAAAATATGTATAACAACTTAGACTTTGTGATAAAACTATATTTCATAAAGTGTTAAATTCGATTTGGGCCTAAATCATCTTACAAACACAATTTTGTTTACCTTATATGATCTGGATAATATATCCAGATCGCACTTAGAATTTAATATCGAAAGTGTGACTCGAGTGAACTAATGACAGTGAATGATAATTCTCAGAGTTATATGAGACATATAACTTTGTCAAATAATTGAAATTTTAATGAAAATGTGAAATTAAAAAACATTAATTATAATTTGTTAAATAAAAACTAATCTTTATTTAACTTTATGCATAACATTGACCAATCTAATAAATTTTTTATAATATAATATTTTCAATTCCATATATTAATTTTAGAGACTAAATTTGTGATTGCTTTAAAGAAACGAAACGGTGTTAATACTTACAATTTCCAACCCAAGTGACTACTATGGTGAATGAAATTAATATCCTTTGGAACTCCAGAAAAGGCTTGAATCAAATCTGAAAATTTAAAAATTTCAAAGTTAACTTCACATTGAGTCAATCATCAAAAAATACAATCAAAAGTTATTTAAAAAAAAAAATTCAAAAGCATCCTACAATGCATACCAATATAAAATTAGATGATACAATGCATGATAATTTAGTAAAAAATAAATTAAAATTAAATGATGTAATTGTTATAAACATAAACATTAAAGGCCACTCACCATACCATCTTGTGTTACCAAAGGATAATCAGAAGCACTAAGATTAATAAACCAATCCCATTGACAACTCCTAAGAAGCATTGCCATAGCATGAAGAGTTGTAGAAAGCATAGTTGGACCTCTATAAGTAACAAAATTACTTTTTTTTACAATCCAAACATTTCCTACTTGACCAAAAATAGGTTCATTAGTCACATATTTAATCACATCCTTATGATCTTTATTTGGGGCACCATGATCCATATGAATTAAATAATAGTTCCCCGGATGATACAAAGCCTTCAACAATCTTTTAATCTTCAAAGAATCTCCCTTTGAACCTGAAATCAAGTAAGCAAAACTAATTGGATATGTTTTGTTGGTATCGGAAATATTAAAAATGTTATTAATTTTTGGCCTAATGTTTGAGGTTGGTAATGATATGGTTAATTTGGTGGGAATGTAAAAAACAAAGAACAATGTTGAGGTTATGATAGAAGAAATTATGAAAATTTTGATACCCATTTGAGAGATAATTGTAAAGAAATTAAATTTGGGAATGGGAGAGAAAGTTAAAAGAAGAAATTAGAGGAGTTGAGTAATGAAGAGGTAGTTAAATGCTTTAATAAAGGCACTTAATTAGTTGGCAAGTGAATATAATGGGACTTGAAATTTTGAAGTGTGTGGTTTACATTTTTTTTGGTTGATCCTTTTCTTTTAAAACAAGGCATCTCCACGTGTCAACAAATTGTTAGATAAGATATATATATATATATATATATATATATATATATATATATATCTTGATGAATGCTAATTAGTGCATCTTTAATCTTCATTATTGATGTAGGTTTGCTAGAATCACATCAACCATCATAATTTTATAAAAGTTATAAATCATAATTTTATAAGAGTTGAATTTTGATATACTATTAATATAATTATTTTCAATTAATTTATATATAATTTTAAGATGGTTCTGAATTAAAATCCAATATTTTTAATAATTTGTAGATTAGAATTCATTGACGGTGTCAAAAATTGTTAAATGTGTATCAATTAAATCAATAATACAATAATATTGCTTGCTTTGTGTTATTTTTGCAAGTGTATGTTTTTTTTGGAACATGCCTTGTCAAAATGAGGTAGAGACTCATATTCTATGCACATTCAGATGGAACTAAGAAGTTTGTAAAGTAAAGAAAAAATTATTATTGTTTAGCTCCTTAAGGTTTAATTACAATAATAATGACCCATGATTTTGATTCACTACCTTATGTGGGTTGTAATTACCACTCAGCAAGTGTACCATGAAATTAGAAAATTTCTAATTATTAGGATATGTCACACACACCAACTAGCTCCTGTTCATGAAAATCTATGTAAGACCAAAATCATTTTCTTTAATTATTACAAGAAAACTTGTATTCCACACTTGTCTGGCCTAATTTTTATTGAGCATGAAAGTTCAGGAATCATTCTTAATGATACATTGTCTTTTAAATAGATTCTTAATTATATACTTAATTTTAGTTTTCGACCATGCGGTGATTTTTAGTTTTATGTTTTAAAATTTTCAAAAACTAAAATCAATTTTAGTTTTGAATTTTAATTTTTAGTCGAATTTCAATTATTATTTATTTGAATTAAATGATTCTCTTTATCTTATCTCATTATAAATTCATTAATTATGACATATAAAAATAATTAAATTATTATAAAATTATAATAATTTTAATAATAGTTGTTGAAAGTTATAATTATAAAAAATGATTATTATAATTATAATTAGTCGAATACAATTGTACAATAATAATGGTTTATGGATTATTTTCTTTATAATGGTTTATGGATTATTTTCTTTATATATCCAATATTTTTTTAATTCTCATTCAATTTATGACTAACCACTAATAATTGACTTTCAATAAATCATTAATATCATAATTTCATTTTTGGAACATAATTACTTTAATTTTATTTTATGCATCATATAAACTTAGATGATTCATTGCACCATCGAAAAAAAATAAAAGTGTTTGCACTTATAGTGCTGATCTTGATGTACGGTGAAAGCAATTATGTAAGAAGTCTATAGCAAGAAAACAAAAGACATTGTTTTTTTAGAACTCTTCAAGCAAAAACAGAGACTAGAATGAACAATACCAAAATATTTAACAATCTTACATGTATCACAATCACACAATAAAATTTATTTATACATAGAAATGCAATAAAAAGTATTAACTAACCATTATGTCCCAAATATTAGAAAAGAAAGAAAACTAGGATATATCCTATAATCCTGTTTACAATCTGCCCAATTTACTATGGTAAAAAATATTAACAAAAACTGAAATATCTGTTAAGATATGAAACAATGTCTTTCAAAATTGGCAAAATAAAATTCAAATTTGCTTCCCACATCCCTCATATTTCTTCCCACACCCCTAAATTTTTTTTGAAACCCTAAATACCAAAAATACCCCTTTAACTCTTTATTCAAACCAATCTTCATCTTCACTAAACCTATCTTCATCAACCAATCTTCATCTTCACTAAACCTAACCTTCAACCTTCACTAAACCTTCTTCAACCTTCAACACATCTTCAACACATTCAACATCATCTCGAGTAAGGCATTGTTGTTTTTGGTTTTTGGGTTAACCTTCTTCAAGAAATTCTGTTTTCTGGGTTTAATGGGTTGATGATTGTTTTCTATTTTCTGGGTTTAATGGGTTAAGCATTCTTCAGTTTGGTTTGGTCATTGCACTTGTTCATGTTTATTATGTTTTCTGAATGTTATTGTTTATTATGCAGAAATGGTGCGAATAATGTTTACTGATGGAGACGGTAATGTTATAGAAGGGCTTGAAAGTCGACGTGTTAGACCAACCGCTTCTGCACGGGCTCACCGTGCTCGGCTTGAAATGCGGTACCAACAAAGATTGTAGAGGCAACAAGCAGAACAGGCGCAAGCAGAACAGGGGCAAGCGAATGATGATGGTCATGCTGATGAGGCCCAAGCTGATGAGACACACCGTGATGAGACCCACCCTGATGAGGCCCAAACTGAAGCAGCTGACGGATATCCCGGGGGTCCGATTGACAGATCTGTCTTAAGGACATATGGGGATCATGTTGCGACACGACTATGGGACGACGTTGTAAGTAAATATTGTAATGAAGTTAAATATTTTTTTTAATGAAATTAAATATTTAATTTTGGTTAATGTGTTTCAACTTACATTTATATTGGTAATTTATTTCAGGATCGCGGAGAGTTAAGGTTTTTTAGCAATGGAAAAAAAATTAAAAGAAGCTGTCATTGAAAATGAAGAGGTTGAGGAACTTGTCAGAAGTTCCGGTTTATATCCATTGCTAAAATGCAGCTACGAGATGATCGACAAAGGTCTAATTTCTGCCTTTGTCGAGAGATGGCATCGCAACACTAACAGCTTTCATCTTCCAATTGGGGAGATGACCATTACTTTGGACGATGTGTCTTCGCTACTGCATATACCCGTCAACGGTGCGTTTTTTAGCGTGAATATATTTAGTAAGGATGAAGCTGCGGAATTATTGGGTGAGCTAGCCGGGGTTAGTCTGGATGATGCATATGCTGAGTTTAACATGACGCGCACAACCACTGTTCGGTATAGTTGGTTGCTCGACGTATATCATCAGCGATGTGCTGATCAGCATTGGCAGATGGCTACGAGGACATTTCTTTTATTTTTGGTGGGTTGTACCTTGTTCGGCGACAAAAGTGCTTTCGCAGTGAGTGTTGCCTACCTCGAATGCTTTAGAGACCTCGACTCATGTGGGGGATATGCATCGGGTGCTGCTGCGCTTGCTTACTTGTACGATAATCTTCGAGAAGTGAGCATGCATCAGACTAGGACAGTATCCGGATATCTGACACTATTACAGGTATCTGCAGTTGTTTTCGTTGTTTGATTGATTTCATCTATTTGTGGTTTGTTGATTTACTGATTTATGAATATGTTATTACATATGTGCATGCGTGGGTGTATGAGCATTTTCCAACATTGTGTGCGAATTGTTGTCGACTATCTCGGAGTTATGATGAGGAATACCCAAGAGCACTTAGATGGAAACCAAAACGGGATAAAGATTTGGTTATTCCATTTAGGAAAGCACTGGACGAGATAGATGTTGACAACATATGTTGGACACCCTATAGAGAGCATAGACTGAAGCGACCATTTGAGGTTGTTTCACTATTTAGAGGATGGATACGCTGGGGGCCCAAGATGTATGCTCACTTACCAGATAGGGAATTGCGTCAATATGGACATGTCCAAACCATCCCTGGTTCACCTTTGGAGATAGTAGGTCAGACGACCACACCAGAAGAAATGGACATCATGTTTACGCAATACTGTTCATGTAGTTGACGTTGGGGCAGTTGTACATAGACCTGCAAACTGCGCTGATGACTACATCGACTGGTTTCGTCGAATTTCTCATTCATATATCATTCGCAAAGAACCAGTCTATGTAGCTCCTTCAGTTGCAGAACCTGCCGATGACCATGCTCCAGATATCACGCTAAATTCATGAAACTTTAAGTTATACATCTATTAATATTATTAATCATTTAATTAATTAATATGCTTTTTAATGCAGCGTCGGGCAATACAACTTGCAGAGGATCTTTTGGGTCGACAACTGGTATTACCTGATGGCATGCCAATCGTGAATGAAATAATTTTGTTATTGCGATCTCAGAGTGGTGGTGGTGCTAGAGATTGGACTAATGTAGTGTCATATCGTAGGAGACATAGACATACTTAGGATTTAGAGTTTGTATTTTTGATCTATTTGATATCTATTTTGGTATGGATATGGATATTTTGGATATTTTGTGGATTATGGATATTGGATATTTTTGTGTGGATTATGGATATTTTGTATTATGGATATTTTGATGTGGATTATGGATATTTTGTATATTGGATAATTTTGGTGTGGATTATTGGATATTTTGGTGTGGATTATGGATTATGGATATTTTGATTTTGCGATATCTATTTAGATTTCAAAAAGATAATTGTTCTAAGACAATTATTTTAATCGATTACCTAATGTTTAGAAATTACACGTTCATTGTATGTTTGAAAATTACACATTCATTCATATAATGCACATACATTGTATGTTTGGAAATTACACGTTCATTCAGTTTACAATAACTTCATTTATAGTTTCTGGAAATATCTGCAACCAATGTTGAATGCGATTCCTGTAAATATTCTCCCATTGTCGTGCTTCTTCGTTGCAATATCTTTTCCACAAATTACTTGCTGGTAGTATAGGAGAATCTGACTTTAAATAAACCTGTTAAATTAAATAAAATTATAAATCAATTATGAATCATCGATGGTTGAAAAAATTATAGATTATTAATTATCAATTTATACTTGTACAAAATGACAGTTATTAACAAATGCAATAACAATGACACGATGATCTGATGTTGGTGGACTTCGAAGTGGAAAATATGTTTGCGATTGGTGAAGTGATAATGCGATGACAATCACGTTAAACTTTGAAGCAATCACATATCTCATTTCTGGAAGTGTCGTCTATTTATCCTTCGTTGCAACTTGCTCAACATACACATTGTGTATAAGTTGTCGAACATAATTTTCTCCATCAAATAGTATCTCGTAATGAGACATGAACTCTTGAAGCTCATTGATACACTGTTGACGGGATGAATGCCCAATAGTTCTCACACATTCCAAGTAAAGCTGCGACAGCACGATATCCACAATTACCATCATCACCGACATCAATAATGTCATCTATGAAATTATGAATTTCAACTGGCAACCAATCTTTGAATACAAGAACTCTTGGTTGTTGAACTTTACTAACTGATGGTCGAGGTGTGAGCTTTTGGACTGATGGTCGAGGTGTGACCTTTTGGACTGATGGTCGAGGTGCCATGTTTTCTAATTTACTGGTATCAATAGTGCTACATGCATTTGTGCCACTACATCGAATACTTGCATCCACATACTCCCACGTTAATGATGATGAAGATGTTCAAAGTGATTGAACTATATTGAACATGAAATGCATCAAAATGATGAAGATGAGGATGATGAAAAATAAGAATAATGAACAAGGTTGAAGTTGGTAGTTAGTGAGAAGATGAAGGTTGATGAAGGTTGAAGAAGGTTGATAAAAAGTGTTTTAATTGAAAAAAAGAGGGAAGGGCATTTTTGATATTTAGGGTTTCAAAAAAAATTTAGGGGTGTGGGAAGTAATATGAGGGGTGTGGGAAGCAATTTTGAATAAAATTATCATAAATCTTCAAATTATTAATTTTAAATAAGCCCCTCTTCTCGCCAGCTCAGCAAAGAGGGAAAACAGTGTGCCACCACTTCAATCCAAAACTTTAGTTTAAAACCAAAGTCACAACCATTTTGTGACTATCCTAAAATCTCTTTGTCTTTCAATTTCTCTTTCATTGATTTGTCATATGGGTATCAAATTTATTTTCCATTCATGTATGAAAAACAACAACAATGTTGATGGATTGAACGACGACGAGGTTTTTAGGATTAATTTAACTTGAAACAATCATCATATTTGATTTCTTGTATTGATAGTGTTTTTTATGCTACCATGTTTTTTGTTTGGTTTTCCACATTGAAGTGTTGATAAAAATATGATTCTGTTGCTACATGTACAAATGCAAGAAATGAAAAGTGTTGACTCATTAGTTTCTGCCACAAATGCCTGGTGAACACGTTTGATTATAATTTTATTTTAATTTGGCTTTTCTGTAAGAATTATTCAATTCTATAAAGAGTATGGAGGTAGGTTAATTTATTGTGTGTTATGTTATATACTAACATTTTTGTTACGTTGAACTAGACAAGGAAAACTTGTGGAAGAGATAGATTTATTGAATGATTTGATGTGTCCAAAGTTAACAGACATTTACAATTGTAGTTTTTACATGTATGTTTGGAGTTGAATATATGTTGAGTTTGGTGTTCTGCATTCCTTTTGTGAGTTAATTAAGAACACAAAACTGAAAATATATATTCAAATTTCATCGTACATGAAGAGACTTTTGTTGCAAATACATATGCACTTTGAACACATTCAATCATTCAAGAGATCTACTTTTCTACGAGTTTCCCATATCTAAGTTTAACACAACAAAAATCTTAGCATATAAAATAATATATACGAAATTAGCCTACCATCGTACTATTGTTACAGACGACTAATTTTAAAGAAAAACAAAATTAAAAATAAAAATAAAAATGAAGCAATCTTATCTTGTTCAAGAGGTATTTCCGGCAACTCCAATCCCTTGTGAGTTGTCATGGAGGACTTGTTCATTGGTATCAAAACCAATCTCATTCACATGTGGTGATGAGTCGAATGGAGTTACATGTTGATAATGTGAATCAATTGATTTGGAATATTAAATAGAGTACCAAAAACACATAAACACAAATAATCACACAACAAAATTAATAAACGAGAAATGGAAAGGGAAAGAGAGGTTAGAGTAGTCACGAAATGACTATGAATTTGGTTTTAAATTGAAATTTTAGGGTATATTTATAAGCGTAAGTTTAACGCACAAACATTGAAGATGAGGAGATATTAAATGTATCACTAAACAAGACCAAAAAAATTATTGTTAATGTTAAATTAGGTGATTACAAAAAGGTACTCAATCAAGATCTAGATCTCGATTACTTGATTTTTTATTTTTATTTTTTATGTTTTTGTCTTTTTAATTGAATCTACATCAACCATATCAGATTATGACCTGTTAAAAACTTATTTTCCGTAAATATATAATTTTTTTAAAACGTATGCAATTGAGATCTAAATTTTGAGATGAATATTTTGATATTTTGTCATCAGAATGAAAACCACACCAACTATATTATACTGCAAGTTTTTACAATATCAAAGATTGTGGTATGACCATCGGTGTGAAGATCTAAAATCTTAGTTTGGTTTTCCACATTGAAGTGTTGATTAATAATGATTTTGTTGCTACATGTACAAATGCGAGAAATGAAAAGCGTTGACTCATTAGTTTTGAAAAGCGTTGACTCATTAGTTTCTGCCACAAATGCCTGTTGAACACGTTTGCTTATAATTTTATTTTAATTTGGCTTTTCTGTAAGAATTATTCAATTCTATAAAGAGTATGGAGGTAGGTTAATTTATTGTAGGTTATGTTATATATTAACATTTTTGTTACGTTGAACTAGACAAGGGAAACTCGTGGAAGAGATAAATTTATTGAATGATTGGAAGTGTCCAAAGTTAAGAGACATTTACAATTGTAGTTTTTACATGTATGTTTGGAGTTGAATATATGTTGAATTTGGTGTTCTGAATTCCTTTTGTGAGTTAATTAAGAACACAAAACTGAAAATATATATTCAAATTTCATCGTACATGAAGAGACTCTTGTTGCAATTACATATGCACTTTGAACACATTCAATCATTCAAGAGATCTACTTTTCTACGAGTTTCCCATATCTAAGTTTAACACAACAAAAATCTTAGCATATAAAATAATATATACGAAATTAGCCTACCATCGTACTATTGTTAGAGACGACTAATTTTAAAGAAAAACAAAATTAAAAATAAAAAT
>JBBPBS010000170.1:5122444-5140720 GCA_037974835.1 Cicer judaicum
TACATATGCACTTTGAACACATTCAATCATTCAAGAGATCTACTTTTCTACGAGTTTCCCATATCTAAGTTTAACACAACAAAAATCTTAGCATATAAAATAATATATACGAAATTAGCCTACCATCGTACTATTGTTAGAGACGACTAATTTTAAAGAAAAACAAAATTAAAAATAAAAATGAAGCAATCTTATCTTGTTCAAGAGGTATTTCCGGCAACTCCAATCCCTTGTGAGTTGTCATGGAGGACTTGTTCATTGGTATCAAAACCAATCTCATTCACCTGTGGTGATGAGTCGAATGGAGTTACATGTTGATAATGTGAATCAATTGATTTGGAATATTAAATAGAGTACCAAAAACACATAAACACAAATAATCACACAACAAAATTAATAAACGAGAAATGGAAAGGGAAAGAGAGGTTAGAGTAGTCACGAAATGACTATGAATTTGGTTTTAAATTGAAATTTTAGGGTATATTTATAAGCGTAAGTTTAACGCACAAACATTGAAAATGAGGAGATATTAAATGTATCACTAAACAAGACCAAAAAAATTATTGTTAATGTTAAATTAGGTGATTACAAAAAGGTACTCAATCAAGATCTAGATCTCGATTACTTGATTTTTTTTATTTTTTATGTTTTTGTCTTTTTAATTGAATCTACATCAACCATATCAGATTATGACCTGTTAAAAACTTATTTTCCGTAAATATATAATTTTTTTAAAACGTATGCAATTGAGATCTAAATTTTGAGATGAATATTTTGATATTTTGTCATCAGAATGAAAACCACACCAACTATATTATACTGCAAGTTTTTACAATATCAAAGATTGTGGTATGACCATCGGTGTGAAGATCTAAAATCTTAGTTTGATTTTCCACATTGAAGTGTTGATTAATAATGATTTTGTTGCTACATGTACAAATGCGAGAAACGAAAAGCGTTGACTCATTAGTTTTGAAAAGCGTTGACTCATTAGTTTCTGCCACAAATGCCTGTTGAACACGTTTGCTTATAATTTTATTTTAATTTGACTTTTCTGTAAGAATTATTCAATTCTATAAAGAGTATGGAGGTAGGTTAATTTATTGTAGGTTATGTTATATATTAACATTTTTGTTACGTTGAACTAGACAAGGGACACTCGTGGAAGAGATAGATTTATTGAATGATTGGAAGTGTCCAAAGTTAAGAGACATTTACAATTGTAGTTTTTACATGTATGTTTGGAGTTGAATATATGTTGAATTTGGTGTTCTGAATTCCTTTTGTGAGTTAATTAAGAACACAAAACTGAAAATATATATTCAAATTTCATCGTACATGAAGAGACTCTTGTTGCAAATACATATGCACTTTGAACACATTCAATCATTCAAGAGATCTACTTTTCTACGAGTTTCCCATATCTAAGTTTAACACAACAAAAATCTTAGCATATAAAATAATATATACGAAATTAGCCTACCATCGTACTATTGTTAGAGACGACTAATTTTAAAGAAAAACAAAATTAAAAATAAAAATAAAAATGAAGCAATCTTATCTTGTTCAAGAGGTATTTCCGGCAACTCCAATCCCTTGTGAGTTGTCATGGAGGACTTGTTCATTGGTATCAAAACCAATCTCATTCACCTGTGGTGATGAGTCGAATGGAGTTACATGTTGATAATGTGAATCAATTGATTTGGAATATTAAATAGAGTACCAAAGACACATAAACACAAATAATCACACAACAAAATTAATAAACGAGAAATGGAAAGGGAAAGAGAGGTTAGAGTAATCACGAAATGACTATGAATTTGGTTTTAAATTGAAATTTTAGGGTATATTTATAAGCGTAAGTTTAACGCACAAACATTGAAAATGAGGAGATATTAAATGTATCACTAAACAAGACCAAAAAAATTATTGTTAATGTTAAATTAGGTGATTACAAAAAGGTACTCAATCAAGATCTAGATCTCGATTACTTGATTTTTTTTATTTTTTATGTTTTTGTCTTTTTAATTGAATCTACATCAACCATATCAGATTATGACCTCTTATAAACTTATTTTCCGTAAATATATAATTTTTTTAAAAAGTATGCAATTGAGATCTAAATTTTGAGATGAATATTTTGATATTTTGTCATCAGAATGAAAACCACACCAACTATACTATACTGCAAGTTTTTACAATATCAAAGATTGTGGTATGACCATCGGTGTGAAGATCTAAAATCTTAGTTTGGTTTTCCACATTGAAGTGTTGATTAATAATGATTTTGTTGCTACATGTACAAATGCGAGAAATGAAAAGCGTTGACTCATTAGTTTTGAAAAGCGTTGACTCATTAGTTTCTGCCACAAATGCCTGTTGAACACGTTTGCTTATAATTTTATTTTAATTTGGCTTTTCTGTAAGAATTATTCAATTCTATAAAGAGTATGGAGGTAGGTTAATTTATTGTAGGTTATGTTATATATTAACATTTTTGTTACGTTGAACTAGACAAGTGAAACTCGTGGAAGAGATAGATTTATTGAATGATTGGAAGTGTCCAAAGTTAAGAGACATTTACAATTGTAGTTTTTACATGTATGTTTGGAGTTGAATATATGTTGAATTTGGTGTTCTGAATTCCTTTTGTGAGTTAATTAAGAACACAAAACTGAAAATATATATTCAAATTTCATCGTACATGAAGAGACTCTTGTTGCAAATACATATGCACTTTGAACACATTCAATCATTCAAGAGATCTACTTTTCTACGAGTTTCCCATATCTAAGTTTAACACAACAAAAATATTAGCATATAAAATAATATATACAAAATTAGCCTACCATCGTACTATTGTTAGAGACGACTAATTTTAAAGAAAAACAAAATTAAAAATAAAAATAAAAATGAAGCAATCTTATCTTGTTCAAGAGGTATTTCCGGCAACTCCAATCCCTTGTGAGTTGTCATGGAGGACTTGTTCATTGGTATCAAAACCAATCTCATTCACTTGTGGTGATGAGTCGAATGGAGTTACATGTTGATAATGTGAATCAATTGATTTGGAATATTAAATAGAGTACCAAAGACACATAAACACAAATAATCACACAACAAAATTAATAAACGAGAAATGGAAAGGGAAAGAGAGGTTAGAGTAATCACGAAATGACTATGAATTTGGTTTTAAATTGAAATTTTAGGGTATATTTATAAGCGTAAGTTTAACGCACAAACATTGAAAATGAGGAGATATTAAATGTATCACTAAACAAGACCAAAAAAATTATTGTTAATGTTAAATTAGGTGATTACAAAAAGGTACTCAATCAAGATCTAGATCTCGATTACTTGATTTTTTTTATTTTTTATGTTTTTGTCTTTTTAATTGAATCTACATCAACCATATCAGATTATGACCTCTTATAAACTTATTTTCCGTAAATATATAATTTTTTTAAAAAGTATGCAATTGAGATCTAAATTTTGAGATGAATATTTTGATATTTTGTCATCAGAATGAAAACCACACCAACTATACTATACTGCAAGTTTTTACAATATCAAAGATTGTGGTATGACCATCGGTGTGAAGATCTAAAATCTTAGTTTGGTTTTCCACATTGAAGTGTTGATTAATAATGATTTTGTTGCTACATGTACAAATGCGAGAAATGAAAAGCGTTGACTCATTAGTTTTGAAAAGCGTTGACTCATTAGTTTCTGCCACAAATGCCTGTTGAACACGTTTGCTTATAATTTTATTTTAATTTGGCTTTTCTGTAAGAATTATTCAATTCTATAAAGAGTATGGAGGTAGGTTAATTTATTGTAGGTTATGTTATATATTAACATTTTTGTTACGTTGAACTAGACAAGTGAAACTCGTGGAAGAGATAGATTTATTGAATGATTGGAAGTGTCCAAAGTTAAGAGACATTTACAATTGTAGTTTTTACATGTATGTTTGGAGTTGAATATATGTTGAATTTGGTGTTCTGAATTCCTTTTGTGAGTTAATTAAGAACACAAAACTGAAAATATATATTCAAATTTCATCGTACATGAAGAGACTCTTGTTGCAAATACATATGCACTTTGAACACATTCAATCATTCAAGAGATCTACTTTTCTACGAGTTTCCCATATCTAAGTTTAACACAACAAAAATCTTAGCATATAAAATAATATATACAAAATTAGCCTACCATCGTACTATTGTTAGAGACGACTAATTTTAAAGAAAAACAAAATTAAAAATAAAAATAAAAATGAAGCAATCTTATCTTGTTCAAGAGGTATTTCCGGCAACTCCAATCCCTTGTGAGTTGTCATGGAGGACTTGTTCATTGGTATCAAAACCAATCTCATTCACCTGTGGTGATGAGTCGAATGGAGTTACATGTTGATAATGTGAATCAATTGATTTGGAATATTAAATAGAGTACCAAAAACACATAAACACAAATAATCACACAACAAAATTAATAAACGAGAAATGGAAAGGGAAAGAGAGGTTAGAGTAGTCACGAAATAACTATGAATTTGGTTTTAAATTGAAATTTTAGGATATATTTATAAGCGTAAGTTTAACGCACAAACATTGAAAATGAGGAGATATTAAATGTATCACTAAACAAGACCAAAAAAATTATTGTTAATGTTAAATTAGGTGATTACAAAAAGGTACTCAATCAAGATCTAGATCTCGATTACTTGATTTTTTTTATTTTTTATGTTTTTGTCTTTTTAATTGAATCTACATCAACCATATCAGATTATGACCTCTTATAAACTTATTTTCCGTAAATATATAATTTTTTTAAAAAGTATGCAATTGAGATCTAAATTTTGAGATGAATATTTTGATATTTTGTCATCAGAATGAAAAGCACACCAACTATATTATACTGCAAGTTTTTACAATATCAAAGATTGTGGTATGACCATCGGTGTGAAGATCTAAAATCTTAGTTTGGTTTTCCACATTGAAGTGTTGATTAATAATGATTTTGTTGCTACATGTACAAATGCAAGAAATGAAAAGCGTTGACTCATTAGTTTTGAAAAGCGTTGACTCATTAGTTTCTGCCACAAATGCCTGTTGAACACGTTTGCTTATAATTTTATTTTAATTTGGCTTTTCTGTAAGAATTATTCAATTCTATAAAGAGTATGGAGGTAGGTTAATTTATTGTAGGTTATGTTATATATTAACATTTTTGTTACGTTGAACTAGACAAGGGAAACTCGTGGAAGAGATAGATTTATTGAATGATTGGAAGTGTCCAAAGTTAAGAGACATTTACAATTGTAGTTTTTACATGTATGTTTGGAGTTGAATATATGTTGAATTTGGTGTTCTGAATTCCTTTTGTGAGTTAATTAAGAACACAAAACTGAAAATATATGTTCAAATTTCATCGTACATGAAGAGACTCTTGTTGCAAATACATATGCACTTTGAACACATTCAATCATTCAAGAGATCTACTTTTCTACGAGTTTCCCATATCTAAGTTTAACACAACAAAAATCTTAGCATATAAAATAATATATACGAAATTAGCCTACCATCATACTATTGTTAGAGGCGATTAATTTTAAAGAAAAACAAAATTAAAAATAAAAATAAAAATGAAGTAATCTTATCTTGTTCAAGTGGTATTTCCGGCAACTCCAATCCCTTGTGAGTTGTCATGGAGGACTTGTTCATTGGTATCAAAACCAATCTCATTCACCTGTGGTGATGAGTCGAATGGAGTTACATGTTGATAATGTGAATCAATTGATTTGGAATATTAAATAGAGTACCAAAAACACATAAACACAAATAATCACACAACAAAATTAATAAACGAGAAATGGAAAGGGAAAGAGAGGTTAGAGTAGTCACGAAATGACTATGAATTTGGTTTTAAATTGAAATTTTAGGGTATATTTATAAGCGTAAGTTTAACGCACAAACATTGAAAATGAGGAGATATTAAATGTATCACTAAACAAGACCAAAAAAATTATTGTTAATGTTAAATTAGGTGATTACAAAAAGGTACTCAATCAAGATCTAGATCTCGATTACTTGATTTTTTTTATTTTTTATGTTTTTGTCTTTTTAATTGAATCTACATCAACCATATCAGATTATGACCTGTTAAAAACTTATTTTCCGTAAATATATAATTTTTTTAAAACGTATGCAATCGAGATCTAAATTTTGAGATGAATATTTTGATATTTTGTCATCAGAATGAAAACCACACCAACTATATTATACTGCAAGTTTTTACAATATCAAAGATTGTGTTATGACCATCGGTGTGAAGATCTAAAATCTTAGTTTGGTTTTCCACGTTGAAGTGTTGATTAATAATGATTTTGTTGCTACATGTACAAATGCGAGAAATGAAAAGCGTTGACTCATTAGTTTTGAAAAGCGTTGACTCATTAGTTTCTGCCACAAATGCCTGTTGAACACGTTTGCTTATAATTTTATTTTAATTTGGCTTTTCTATAAGAATTATTCAATTCTATAAAGAGTATGGAGGTAGGTTAATTTATTGTGGGTTATGTTATATATTAACATTTTTGTTACGTTGAACTAGACAAGGGAAACTCGTGGAAGAGATAGATTTATTGAATGATTGGAAGTGTCCAAAGTTAAGAGACATTTACAATTGTAGTTTTTACATGTATGTTTGGAGTTGAATATATGTTGAATTTGGTGTTCTGAATTCCTTTTGTGAGTTAATTAAGAACACAAAACTGAAAATATATATTCAAATTTCATCGTACATGAAGAGACTCTTGTTGCAAATACATATGCACTTTGAACACATTCAATCATTCAAGAGATCTACTTTTCTACGAGTTTCCCATATCTAAGTTTAACACAACAAAAATCTTAGCATATAAAATAATATATACGAAATTAGCCTACCATCGTACTATTGTTAGAGACGATTAATTTTAAAGAAAAACAAAATTAAAAATAAAAATAAAAATGAAACAATCTTATCTTGTTCAAGAGGTATTTCCGGCAACTCCAATCCCTTGTGAGTTGTCATGGAGGACTTGTTCATTGGTATCAAAACCAATCTCATTCACATGTGGTGATGAGTTGAATGGAGTTACATGTTGATAATGTGAATCAATTGATTTGGAATATTAAATTGAGTCCCAAAAACACATAAACACAAATAATCACACAACAAAATTAATAAACGAGAAATGGAAAGGGAAAGAGAGGTTAGAGTAGTCACGAAATGACTATGAATTTGGTTTTAAATTAAAATTTTAGGGTATATTTATAAGCGTAAGTTTAACGCACAAACATTGAAAATGAGGAGATATTAAATGTATCACTAAACAAGACCAAAAAAATTATTGTTAATGTTAAATTAGGTGATTACAAAAAGGTACTCAATCAAGATCTAGATCTCGATTACTTGATTTTTTTTATTTTTTATGTTTTTGTCTTTTTAATTGAATCTACATCAACCATATCAGATTATGACCTGTTAAAAACTTATTTTCCGTAAATATATAATTTTTTTAAAAAGTATGCAATCGAGATCTAAATTTTGAGATGAATATTTTGATATTTTGTCATCAGATTGAAAACCACACCAACTATATTATACTGCAAGTTTTTACAATATCAAAGATTGTGGTATGACCATCGGTGTGAAGATCTAAAATCTTAGTTTGGTTTTCCACATTGAAGTGTTGATTAATAATGATTTTGTTGCTACATGTACAAATGCAAGAAATGAAAAGCGTTGACTCATTAGTTTTGAAAAGCGTTGACTCATTAGTTTCTGCCACAAATGCCTGTTGAACACGTTTGCTTATAATTTTATTTTAATTTGGCTTTTTCTGTAAGAATTATTCAATTCTATAAAGAGTATGGAGGTAGGTTAATTTATTGTAGGTTATGTTATATATTAACATTTTTGTTACGTTGAACTAGACAAGGGAAACTCGTGGAAGAGATAGATTTATTGAATGATTGGAAGTGTCCAAAGTTAAGAGACATTTACAATTGTAGTTTTTACATGTATGTTTGTAGTTGAATATATGTTGAATTTGGTGTTCTGAATTCCTTTTGTGAGTTAATTAAGAACACAAAACTGAAAATATATATTCAAATTTCATCGTACATGAAGAGACTCTTGTTGCAAATACATATGCACTTTGAACACATTCAATCATTCAAGAGATCTACTTTTCTACGAGTTTCCCATATCTAAGTTTAACACAACAAAAATCTTAGCATATAAAATAATATATACGAAATTAGCCTTCCATCGTACTATTGTTAGAGATAACTAATTTTATAGAAAAACAAAATTAAAAATAAAAATAAAAATGAAGCAATCTTATCTTTTGTCCAAATGACAATTGGTGAAAAAAACTTTATAGACTCACTTGTGAGCTTACCTCCCCAAGGAAAATGCTGCATTTGGTCATTAGAAAATGGTACTCAATCAAGATCTGGATCTCGATTACTTGATTTTTCTTATTTTTTATGTTTTTGTCTTTTTGATTGAATCTATATCAACCATCTCGATTACTTGATTTTTCTTATTTTTTATGTTTTTGTCTTTTTGATTGAAATCTATATCAACCATATCAGATTATGACCTCTTAAAAACTTATTTTTCGTAAATATTTAATTTTTTTTTAAAAAGTATGCAATCGAGATCTAAATTTTGAGATGAATATTTTAATTTTTTATCATCACAATGAAAACTACACCAACCATATTATACTGCAAGTTTTTACAATATCAAAGATTGTGGTATGACCATCGGTTTGAAGATCTAAAATCTTAGTTTGGTTTTCCTCATTGAAGTGTTGATTAATAATGATTTTGTTGCTACATGTACAAATGCAAGAAATGAAAAGCGTTGACTCATTAGTTTTGAAAAGCGTTGACTCATTAGTTTCTGCCACAAATGCCTGTTGAACACGTTTGCTTATAATTTTATTTTAATTTGGCTTTTCTATAAGAATTATTCAATTCTATAAAGAGTATGGAGGTAGGTTAATTTATTGTGGGTTATGTTATATATTAACATTTTTGTTACGTTGAACTAGACAAGGGAAACTCGTGGAAGAGATAGATTTATTGAATGATTGGAAGTGTCCAAAGTTAAGAGACATTTACAATTGTAGTTTTTACATGTATGTTTGGAGTTGAATATATGTTGAATTTGGTGTTCTGAATTCCTTTTGTGAGTTAATTAAGAACACAAAACTGAAAATATATATTCAAATTTCATCGTACATGAAGAGACTCTTGTTGCAAATACATATGCACTTTGAACACATTCAATCATTCAAGAGATCTACTTTTCTACGAGTTTCCCATATCTAAGTTTAACACAACAAAAATCTTAGCATATAAAATAATATATACGAAATTAGCCTTCCATCGTACTATTGTTAGAGATAACTAATTTTATAGAAAAACAAAATTAAAAATAAAAATAAAAATGAAGCAATCTTATCTTTTGTCCAAATGACAATTGGTGAAAAAAACTTTATAGACTCACTTGTGAGCTTACCTCCCCAAGGAAAATGCTGCATTAGGTCATTAGAAAATGGTACTCAATCAAGATCTGGATCTCGATTACTTGATTTTTCTTATTTTTTATGTTTTTGTCTTTTTGAATGAATCTATATCAACCATCTCGATTACTTGATTTTTCTTATTTTTTATGTTTTTGTCTTTTTGATTGAATCTATATCAACCATATCAGATTATGACCTCTTAAAAACTTATTTTTCGTAAATATTTAATTTTTTTTAAAAAGTATGCAATCGAGATCTAAATTTTGAGATGAATATTTTAATTTTTTATCATCACAATGAAAACTACACCAACCATATTATACTGCAAGTTTTTACAATATCAAAGATTGTGGTATGACCATCGGTTTGAAGATCTAAAATCTTAGTTTGGTTTTCCTCATTGAAGTGTTGATTAATAATGATTTTGTTGCTACATGTACAAATGCAAGAAATGAAAAGCGTTGACTCATTAGTTTTGAAAAGCGTTGACTCATTAGTTTCTGCCACAAATGCCTGTTGAACACATTTGCTTATAATTTTATTTTAATTTGGCTTTTCTATAAGAATTATTCAATTCTATAAAGAGTATGGAGGTAGGTTAATTTATTGTGGGTTATGTTATATATTAACATTTTTGTTACGTTGAACTAGACAAGGGAAACTCGTGGAAGAGATAGATTTATTGAATGATTGGAAGTGTCCAAAGTTAAGAGACATTTACAATTGTAGTTTTTACATGTATGTTTGGAGTTGAATATATGTTGAGTTTGGTGTTCTGAATTCCTTTTGTGAGTTAATTAAGAACACAAAACTGAAAATATATATTCAAATTTCATTGTACATGAAGAGACTCTTGTTGCAAATACATATGCACTTTGAACACATTCAATCATTCAAGAGATCTACTTTTCTACGAGTTTCCCATATCTAAGTTTAACACAACAAAAATCTTAGCATATAAAATAATATATACGAAATTAGCCTACCATCGTACTATTGTTAGAGATAACTAATTTTATAGAAAAACAAAATTAAAAATAAAAATAAAAATGAAGCAATCTTATCTTTTGTCCAAATGACAATTGGTGAAAAAAACTTTATAGACTGACTTGTGAGCTTACCTCCCCAAGAAAAATGCTGCATTAGGTCATTAGAAAATGGTACTCAATCAAGATCTGGATCTCGATTACTTGATTTTTCTTATTTTTTATGTTTTTGTCTTTTTGAATGAATCTATATCAACCATCTCGATTACTTGATTTTTCTTATTTTTTATGTTTTTGTCTTTTTGATTGAATCTATATCAACCATATCAGATTATGACCTCTTAAAAACTTATTTTTCGTAAATATTTAATTTTTTTTAAAAAGTATGCAATCGAGATCTAAATTTTGAGATGAATATTTTAATTTTTTATCATCACAATGAAAACTACACCAACCATATTATACTACAAGTTTTTACAATATCAAAGATTGTGGTATGACCATCGGTTTGAAGATCTAAAATCTTAGTTTGGTTTTCCTCATTGAAGTGTTGATTAATAATGATTTTGTTGCTACATGTACAAATGCAAGAAATGAAAAGCGTTGACTCATTAGTTTTGAAAAGCGTTGACTCATTAGTTTCTGCCACAAATGCCTGTTGAACACGTTTGCTTATAATTTTATTTTAATTTGGCTTTTCTATAAGAATTATTCAATTCTATAAAGAGTATGGAGGTAGGTTAATTTATTGTGGGTTATGTTATATATTAACATTTTTGTTACGTTGAACTAGACAAGGGAAACTCGTGGAAGAGATAGATTTATTGAATGATTGGAAGTGTCCAAAGTTAAGAGACATTTACAATTGTAGTTTTTACATGTATGTTTGGAGTTGAATATATGTTGAGTTTGGTGTTCTGAATTCCTTTTGTGAGTTAATTAAGAACACAAAACTGAAAATATATATTCAAATTTCATTGTACATGAAGAGACTCTTGTTGCAAATACATATGCACTTTGAACACATTCAATCATTCAAGAGATCTACTTTTCTACGAGTTTCCCATATCTAAGTTTAACACAACAAAAATCTTAGCATATAAAATAATATATACGAAATTAGCCTACCATCGTACTATTGTTAGAGATAACTAATTTTATAGAAAAACAAAATTAAAAATAAAAATAAAAATGAAGCAATCTTATCTTTTGTCCAAATGACAATTGGTGAAAAAAACTTTATAGACTCACTTGTGAGCTTACCTCCCCAAGGAAAATGCTGCATTTGGTCATTAGAAAATGGTACTCAATCAAGATCTGGATCTCGATTACTTGATTTTTCTTATTTTTTATGTTTTTGTCTTTTTGATTGAATCTATATCAACCATCTCGATTACTTGATTTTTCTTATTTTTTATGTTTTTGTCTTTTTGATTGAAATCTATATCAACCATATCAGATTATGACCTCTTAAAAACTTATTTTTCGTAAATATTTAATTTTTTTTTAAAAAGTATGCAATCGAGATCTAAATTTTGAGATGAATATTTTAATTTTTTATCATCACAATGAAAACTACACCAACCATATTATACTGCAAGTTTTTACAATATCAAAGATTGTGGTATGACCATCGGTTTGAAGATCTAAAATCTTAGTTTGGTTTTCCTCATTGAAGTGTTGATTAATAATGATTTTGTTGCTACATGTACAAATGCAAGAAATGAAAAGCGTTGACTCATTAGTTTTGAAAAGCGTTGACTCATTAGTTTCTGCCACAAATGCCTGTTGAACACGTTTGCTTATAATTTTATTTTAATTTGGCTTTTCTATAAGAATTATTCAATTCTATAAAGAGTATGGAGGTAGGTTAATTTATTGTGGGTTATGTTATATATTAACATTTTTGTTACGTTGAACTAGACAAGGGAAACTCGTGGAAGAGATAGATTTATTGAATGATTGGAAGTGTCCAAAGTTAAGAGACATTTACAATTGTAGTTTTTACATGTATGTTTGGAGTTGAATATATGTTGAGTTTGGTGTTCTGAATTCCTTTTGTGAGTTAATTAAGAACACAAAACTGAAAATATATATTCAAATTTCATTGTACATGAAGAGACTCTTGTTGCAAATACATATGCACTTTGAACACATTCAATCATTCAAGAGATCTACTTTTCTACGAGTTTCCCATATCTAAGTTTAACACAACAAAAATCTTAGCATATAAAATAATATATACGAAATTAGCCTACCATCGTACTATTGTTAGAGATAACTAATTTTATAGAAAAACAAAATTAAAAATAAAAATAAAAATGAAGCAATCTTATCTTTTGTCCAAATGACAATTGGTGAAAAAAACTTTATAGACTGACTTGTGAGCTTACCTCCCCAAGAAAAATGCTGCATTAGGTCATTAGAAAATGGTACTCAATCAAGATCTGGATCTCGATTACTTGATTTTTCTTATTTTTTATGTTTTTGTCTTTTTGAATGAATCTATATCAACCATCTCGATTACTTGATTTTTCTTATTTTTTATGTTTTTGTCTTTTTGATTGAATCTATATCAACCATATCAGATTATGACCTCTTAAAAACTTATTTTTCGTAAATATTTAATTTTTTTTAAAAAGTATGCAATCGAGATCTAAATTTTGAGATGAATATTTTAATTTTTTATCATCACAATGAAAACTACACCAACCATATTATACTACAAGTTTTTACAATATCAAAGATTGTGGTATGACCATCGGTTTGAAGATCTAAAATCTTAGTTTGGTTTTCCTCATTGAAGTGTTGATTAATAATGATTTTGTTGCTACATGTACAAATGCAAGAAATGAAAAGCGTTGACTCATTAGTTTTGAAAAGCGTTGACTCATTAGTTTCTGCCACAAATGCCTGTTGAACACGTTTGCTTATAATTTTATTTTAATTTGGCTTTTCTATAAGAATTATTCAATTCTATAAAGAGTATGGAGGTAGGTTAATTTATTGTGGGTTATGTTATATATTAACATTTTTGTTACGTTGAACTAGACAAGGGAAACTCGTGGAAGAGATAGATTTATTGAATGATTGGAAGTGTCCAAAGTTAAGAGACATTTACAATTGTAGTTTTTACATGTATGTTTGGAGTTGAATATATGTTGAGTTTGGTGTTCTGAATTCCTTTTGTGAGTTAATTAAGAACACAAAACTGAAAATATATATTCAAATTTCATTGTACATGAAGAGACTCTTGTTGCAAATACATATGCACTTTGAACACATTCAATCATTCAAGAGATCTACTTTTCTACGAGTTTCCCATATCTAAGTTTAACACAACAAAAATCTTAGCATATAAAATAATATATACGAAATTAGCCTACCATCGTACTATTGTTAGAGATAACTAATTTTATAGAAAAACAAAATTAAAAATAAAAATAAAAATGAAGCAATCTTATCTTTTGTCCAAATGACAATTGGTGAAAAAAACTTTATAGACTCACTTGTGAGCTTACCTCCCCAAGGAAAATGCTGCATTTGGTCATTAGAAAATGGTACTCAATCAAGATCTGGATCTCGATTACTTGATTTTTCTTATTTTTTATGTTTTTGTCTTTTTGATTGAATCTATATCAACCATCTCGATTACTTGATTTTTCTTATTTTTTATGTTTTTGTCTTTTTGATTGAAATCTATATCAACCATATCAGATTATGACCTCTTAAAAACTTATTTTTCGTAAATATTTAATTTTTTTTTAAAAAGTATGCAATCGAGATCTAAATTTTGAGATGAATATTTTAATTTTTTATCATCACAATGAAAACCACACCAACCATATTATACTGCTAGTTTTTACAATATCAAAGATTGTGGTATGACCATCGGTTTGAAGATCTAAAATCTTAGTTTGGTTTTCCTCATTGAAGTGTTGATTAATAATGATTTTGTTGCTACATGTACAAATGCAAGAAATGAAAAGCGTTGACTCATTAGTTTCTGCCACAAATGCCTGTTGAACACATTTGCTTATAATTTTATTTTAATTTGGCTTTTCTGTAAGAATTATTCAATTCTATAAAGAGTATGGAGGTAGGTTAATTTATTGTGTGTTATGTTATATATTAACATTTTTATTACGTTGAACTAGACAAGGGAAACTCGTGGAAGAGATAGATTTATTGAATGATTGGAAGTGTCCGAAGTTAAGAGACATTTACAATTGTAGTTTTTACATGTATGTTTGGAGTTGAATATATGTTGAGTTTGGTGTTCTAAATTCCTTTTGTTAATTAAGAACATAAAACTGAAAATATATATTCAAATTTCATCGTACATGAAGAGACTCTTGTTGCAAATACATATGCATTTTGAACACATTCAATCATTCAAGAGATCTACTTTTCTACGAGTTTCCCATATCTAAGTTTAACACAACAAAAATCTTAGCATATAAAATAATATATACGAAATTAGCCTACCATCGTACTATTGTTAGAGACGACTAATTTTAAAGAAAAACAAAATAAAAAAAAAAATAAAAATAAAGCAATCTTATCTTGTTCAAGAGGTATTTCCGGCAACTCCAATCCCTTGTGAGTTGTCATGGAGGACTTGTTCATTGGTATCAAAACCAATCTCATTCACTTGTGGTGATGAGTCGAATGGAGTTACATGTTGATAATGTGAATCAATTGATTTGGAATATTAAATAGAGTACCAAAAACACATAAACACAAATAATCACACAACAAAGTTAATAAACGAGAAATGGAAAGAGAAAGAGAGGTTAGAGTAGTCACGAAATGACTATGAATTTGGTTTTAAACTGAAATTTTAGGGTATATTTATAAGTGTAAGTTTAACGCACAAACATTGAAAATGAGGAGATATTAAATGCATCACTAAACAAGACCAAAAAAATTATTGTTAATGTTAAATTAGGTCATTAGAAAAAGGTACTCAATCAAGATCTGGATCTCGATTACTTATTTTATTTTTATTTTTTTAGGTTTTTGTCTTTTTGATTGAATCTACATCAACCATATTAGACTATGACCTCTTAAAAACTTATTTTTCGTAAATATTTAATTTTTTTAAAAAAGTATGCAATCGAGATCTAAATTTTGAGATGAATATTTTGATTTTTTGTCATCACAATGAAAACCATACCAACCATATGATACAACAAGTTTTTACAATATCAAAGATTGTGGTATGACCATCGGTGTGAAGATCTAAAATCTTAGTTTGGTTTTCCACATTGAAGTGTTGATTAATAATGATTTTGTTGCTACATGTACGAATGCAAGAAATAAAAAGCGTTGACTCATTAGTTTCTGCCACAAATGTCTGTTGAACACGTTTGCTTATAATTTTATTTTAATTTGGCTTTTCTGTAAGAATTATTCAATTCTATAAAGAGTATGGAGGTAGGTTAATTTATTGTGTGTTATGTTATATACTAACATTTTTGTTACGTTGAACTAGACAAGGAAAACTTGTGGAAGAGATAGATTTATTGAATGATTTGATGTGTCCAAAGTTAACAGACATTTACAATTGTAGTTTTTACATGTATGTTTGGAGTTGAATATATGTTGAGTTTGGTGTTCTGAATTCCTTTTGTGAGTTAATTAAGAACACAAAACTGAAAATATATATTCAAATTTCATCGTACATGAAGAGACTCTTGTTGCAAAAACATATGCACTTTGAACACATTCAATCATTCAAGAGATCTACTTTTCTACGAGTTTCCCATATCTATGTTTAACACAATAGAAATCTTAGCATATAAAATAATATATACGAAACTAGCCTACCATCGTACTATTGTTAGAGATGACTAATTTTATAGAAAAAAAAATTAAAAATAAAAATAAAAATGAAACCATCTTGTTCAAGAGGTATTTGTGGCAGAACCTAATGATACAAGGCTTCCATTTTTTTGGATTCGTACATGTAGTAGCAAAATTCCTTATTTCTGTTGGCACTTCGATCTGAAAAACCAAACAAGCATATTAGTATAAAAAAATACAAGAAATAAAAAATATAATGACTGTTTCAATTCAAAAATATCTTTGTCCTTCAAACCATATGCTATTGTTTTTGATTCTAAGATATAAAATCTCCAATCGAAAAAAGCATAAATATAAAAAAAAATATATATATATGCTGAAAGAATAATTCTTCAAATATTGTCACTAAACAAAATCCAAAAAATTATTGTTAATGATAAATTAGGTCGTAAGAAAAAGGTATTCAATCAAGATCTGAATTTCGATTCCTTGATTTGTTTTATTTTTTATGTATTTGTCTTTTTGATTCAAATTACATCAACCATATCAGAATACAACTTCTTAAAAACTTATTTTTTGCAATTAATATATGATTTTTTTTAAAAGGTACACAATCGAGATCTAAATTTTGAGATGAACATTTTGATTTTTTATCATCACAATGAAAACCACACTAACCATATTGTATTGCAAGTTTTTACAATATCAAAGATTGTGGTATGACCATCAGTGTGAAGATCTAAAAACCTATATGCATAATAAATATTCGCAAATCATCGATACTAAACATTTTATAACATCAAAGGAAATAAAAAAGTTTACAGAAAAAAAAGTTGACGACAAGTATTTCCAGCAACTCCAATCCCAAGTGAGTTGTCATGGAGGACTTGTTCATCGATATCAAAACCAATCTCATTCACTTGCGGTGAAGAGTTGAATTGAGTTACCTATTGATAATGTAAATCAATTGATTTGGAATAGTAAACACGGTACCAAAAACACATAAACACAAATAATCACATAATAACACAACAAAATCAATAAAAGAGAAATGAAAAGAGAAAGAGATTTTAGGGTAGTCTAGAAATGACTATGAATTTGATTTTAAACTGAAATTTTAGGGTATATTTATAAGCATAAGTTTGACGCAACTACGTTGAAAATGAAGAGATATTAAATGTAATTTTGAATGATAAATTTTTTTGGTACAATTTGTTTTTCTCTATGCTGAGTTGGCGACCAGAGGATCCATGCTGAGTTGGCGAGTAGAGAATCCCATTTGAAAAAATAATTTGGACCTAAATTTTAATTTTGAAGGTCTTTGTTTATATCTTATTTAAAAATTGAAAAGAAATGTATTTTTATTTTGGAATACATGAAAATTTTGTGCTTGATAATAAGTCATTAATAAATATTAATATTTAATATTGTGTTATTATATACAAAATTAAATATTTTAATTTATAATATTAATTGGGTAGTTAGTCATTAATGAATATTAATATTTAATGTTGTGTTATTATATACAAAATTAAATATTTAGTCTCCTATTTTAACTGATTTACAAAATTAAATATTTAATCTACTATGTTTAATTTCGCAATTTTAGTCTCCTATTTTAACTGATTTTTAATTTTGGTTCCTATATTTTTAATAGCGCCATTTTAGTTTCTTTATTTTAACTAATTTTTAATTTTGATTTCTCTATTTTTAATTTCCAAATTTTGATCCCTCTATTTCTTAAAATTGAGATAGTTTATAAATCTAATGGACCACATATTTTATTTAATAAAATATAATAGATTACATTTAAAAAAATGTATATAATTTTATAAAAATATTAGATATTTATTTCAAAAATGGTTTTCAATTAGTTTAAAACTATTAATTCTAAAA
>JBBPBS010000170.1:5160334-5217580 GCA_037974835.1 Cicer judaicum
TTTATGATAAATTTTTAACAAAAGTAATAGTATAAAATAGTACTTTGGATTAACTTATACTACCTCTGTCTTTCTTAATTTTTAACTATATTAATTATTTTTTTATTAATATATCCATAATTGATTTATATTTTTTTTACAATCAACAATAAATATTATGATAAAAAATATTAATTATTTTGCTCTCTTCATGAATAAACTATTAAAAGTAATATCAATTCTTAACTAATTTAATATTACTATCTACTTTTATAATTCTTATGATTTAACCAATAAAATTATATATTAAAAAACATAAATAGTAATATTTTATTTGTTCATTAAACATCGAATTATTATTACATATAACTTATTCTTATTTTTAATATGTCTTAATCAAACGCCTCTAATCTAGAAGTTCTCTTTGAAGTATGAACACCATTGAAATTGATTTGATTTAATGCGAATAATTTCTTACCGACTACCCACTCGGTTTTATCCTCTCTATAATATGCCTTTCACCATTCTCAAACTATTCTTTAAAACTCAACTCTAAAGACATGTGTAGCATAACCTTCTAGCATTTTTTTAGCAATCTAAAATCATTCGATAATGTACCATATTATCCATATTGATATTATTATCATACAATATTCTAATTAATTTTTTGTTTGCCTCATTCTCACTCAACCCCTTCTATCTCTTCTTTCATTCAATAAAATTCTTCAAAAATCAAAATTTAAATTCACTTCATTTGAGGGTTTATTCCTTTCTTTCATTTTCTAGCTGTTTTTTTTTTTTTTTTCAATTGTGTGATCTTTAGCTTAATTTCTTGTTTTTCTTCATGCCCAAAAATGGATATGGTTTTCCTTAATAATCAAGTTACCATCTTTTAGCAATTCTTAAAATTGGGGTGTGAGTCTCTCTCTCTCTCAACATGGCTATCAAAGTTTATTTGTCCAAATACTCCTTTTTCATGAACATCTCTTTCCTCTTGTTGATTTGTGTTTTCATGATTATTCACTTCAACACACCAAAAGAAGATATTTTTATGGTTCTAAGAAATAAGAATAACCACTCTACCTTTGATGATGTCACTGATGAACAAGGATGCAATACTTTAGACAACATAGGTGACTACAAAGCCAAGTGTGTGTACCTTAAATCCAATGATTCATGTGTCTCTCAAGGCTACATTGATTACCTTAACCTTTTCTATTGTAAATTTGGAAAATTTCCTTTTTTGGGCTATACCCTTTTATTTTTTTGTCTCTTAATTCTTTTTTATTTATTGGCTAATACAACTTCTTATTATTTTTGTCCTTCACTTGAAAATTTATCAAAGTTATTAAGATTGTCACCAACAATTGCTGGTGTCACTCTTCTCTCTCTTGGTAATGGTGCTTGTGATGTTTTTTCTAGTCTTGTCTCTTTTCAAGCAAGTGGGACCCGCAATATTGGTTTGAACACAATTATTGGAGGTGTTTTTTTTGTGTCATGTGTTGTTGTTGGGATAGTTAGCATTTCAATTAGTAAAAGAGGGATTTATGTTATGAAGTATGCTTTTGTAAGAGATGGTTGTGTTCTACTTTTTGTTCTTCTTTGTTTGCTTTGTGTTTTGATCATTGGTGAGATCAATGTTTTTGGAGCAATTGGTTTTTGTTTTATGTATTTTGTTTATGTATTTGTTGTTTATGTCTCATCTACCAAATGGAAAGATAGTGATGTTGGTTGTGGTGATGATGAAAAGGGTAATTATGGAAATGAATTGAATTTGAATGTGTCTCTTCTAAATGGTGTGAAGAAAGGATCTAATATTGATTATGTTGAAAATGGTATTCAAGAATGTGATTTGAATATGGAGAAAAATTGTTGCTACATAAGATCTTCAATATGTAGAATTTTATTTTGTGTTCTTGAGATGCCACTTTATTTACCAAGGAGATTAACAATTCCTATTGTCAATGAAGAGAAATGGTCAAAGCTATATGGAGTTTCTTCAATGATATTAGCCCCAATTCTCTTATCTTTTCTATGGAACACTCAAAAGGGACATAGTATTTTTAGCACAAGCCTTATTGTTTATGGAATTGGAGTATTAGTTGGAATTTTATTTGGTGTGATAGCATTTTTCACAACAAAAACTTCAATGCCACCAAAAAAGTGCTTATTTCCTTGGCTTGTAGGAGGGTTTATAATGAGTGTGGCATGGAGTTACATTATAGCTCAAGAGTTGGTTGGATTGTTGGTTTCAATTGGTTTAATTTGTAGAATTAGTCCTTCAATATTAGGGTTAACAATTCTTGCTTGGGGGAATTCAATTGGTGATTTGATAACAAATTTAACATTGGCTTTAAATGGTGGACAAGAGGGGGTTCAAATAGCAATTTCAGGTTGTTATGCTGGCCCAATTTTTAATACACTTGTTGGATTAGGATTGTCTCTTGTAAGTTCTACATGGTCACAATATCCACAACCTATTTTGATCCCTAAAGATCCATATTTATGGGAGACATTGGTATTTTTGGTGGTTGGATTGGTTTTTGCACTAGTGGTTTTGATCAAAAAAGATATGAAACTTGATGGATTATTGGGAGGAGGGCTTTTAGTTGTTTACTTCATTTCTCTGTTTTTGAGGTTAATTCAAACACAAGGGTCTCTCCAATTTTAGGATAGGTAAGGTTTAGATTC
Organism: Cicer judaicum; assembly: GCA_037974835.1. NCBI lineage: Eukaryota > Viridiplantae > Streptophyta > Magnoliopsida > Fabales > Fabaceae > Cicer > Cicer judaicum. Next base: position 5,163,005 of record JBBPBS010000170.1, read on the forward strand.
TTAGTATTTAGAATACGATATGTTTAATGTTTCTCATCAAACACTTATAACTAATGACAAATAGTAACAAAATGTTTGGACTAAGTGATCAATGAGTTTCTATTTATAATGATTTATTTGGAAAAATTTTAATTTTAATTTCAGTTAAAATAATTGTTTGTCATATTTTAGTTACTTCCAGTAGAATTCTGAATTATAAAATCTCATTTCATATGTGATTAAAATAATTAATACTAAACAAACTATTAAAAGTTTTACATTAATTGCCTTTTTTTTAATCTAGCTTTGCTATTTGGCTAATGCCATTACATGTACATCTTAACCATACCATTGAAATACAATTATTTTTTATTTTTATTTTTTTCTTCTTTGTAACATTGCCTTTAATTTGTAATAACAGATCTTCTGGCCTTATGGCTAGTCTACATGTTGTGATGCTTAGGTTCATTGATGTTTAGCATAAGTTAATAACTCTTATATGCAAATGATGTTAGGATGTGTTTGTACAAACAAACTAATTAATTGTTTATTAAATAAGTATTTTCATATTAGTACTTATTTGTAAGAAACTCTAACTAAATTAAAGAGGCAACTAGGTTGAATTGTTTTCACATGTTCTCTTAAATATTTAAGCGTATATGCTATAAAATATGTCCAAATAAGCCCTGTTTTACACATCCAAATAATCTATTAAAATGTACACTTATTCAAAGTCTTCTACTAGAAGAGTATAACATTGACTTCAAGACAATTGTTGCACTATGAAGTGTATTAAATGAACAACTACCAATAGGCTAAGTTGAATTAACTAAATATTTATCACTTAATGTTAAATTTGTGTCTCATAACCGTAATTAATAACATCGATAAAATTAATAAAATTTAGGTAATGTATGACTTTTTTTTTCACTCCCACAACAAATATTATACACATTTTGGCGAATGATCAACATAAATAACTCATAATAAAATAAAATAAAACGTCAACTGAATTTTAAGAAGAAAATCCCAAATTTAAAACTTCAAAAAAGTTCATATAAAATCACAAATTTGTTAATATGTCTAAACAAAATACGCGTACCGGAATCTTTGTTTTCTACTCAATCTATTTTTTTCTTTATTTTTTTGCCTTTAAAACTTTTGGGTGATAAAATAGATCAACCTAATTATGCCGACAACCGCAGCAACAAAAAGAAAGAAATTAAAGGCACGGGTGGTTTTGAGTTTCTAATATTTTATTTTAAAAATTAAAATATGTTGGATAAAATAGGATTGTGTTGGTTTTTAAATTAATTTTAAAAGTAACTTTTTATAAAATTCAAAATAAATAAAAAATAGATTTTGTAATTCTTGTAGATATAAATATCACTTCAACAATAACTGACCAGTGTTGACCACATATCATTGTTACCATCATTGACCACCACCATCACTGATTACCTTGTCATCATTGACCACCACTTCTAACAATTGTCACCACAATTTTCAACCACTTCTGCCTCCCACCACCATTGACTTACAGCATCTAAGGATGACAATGAGTAGAGTTTTAGTAGGATACTATAGTATTCGTTCCACCGATTTAAAAAAAATATTCAAACATGTACTTTCTTGTATATCAACTTTAATATTCATACCTTTATCTTATGAGTACCTAAATGTTCATACTCATATCTATTACTCATGTTTTAACTAAAATAGATTAATAAATAAATAATATTATGATAAATTTAAAAATTATTCAAATATCTTCAATTCAATCATAAAGTATTATAAATCAAAATATTTTCTTACTCAAAATATTTCAAAAGTACACTCGTTACAATATATATTCAAATATTCATAATAATATTTTATGAAATTGCAAGTCTTACGACAATATTATTTGAGATCTATAAAAACAATTTATAGAAAGTTACAAGTATAATTATAAAGTCACAATTAATAAGACATAACTCTAAATTATAAAGTCATAATTATTTACATATTCATCATGATTAAATTCTTAAAAAGTTTGTAAACTTATATTAGTCCAATGATACTAATAGATGTTAAAACATAAAAGAGAACAATTAATTAAACTAAATATTAATATAATAAATGAATAATATATTTATATAAGTGCGGGTGCGGGTGGGTATTATAGTACTCGACCCGCACCCATATCCTATGAGTAATTACTCGTCTCCGTGTCCATATCTATTATGCGGATTTTAATCCTACTCATTGTGGGTTATTTTTTGCGGGTACTCATTGAGTCTGGATTTAATTGTCATTCCTACTAACATCCAACCACTATCTCCCATCACCAAATATCGCAAGCACCATCTCATTCATTTTCATCATCACCACTCATCCACCTCTATCCACCCACCACCAACCTCGGACAACTACCACAACTACCACCACCCATCCAAGCCTTTAGTACAAGACCCCCAATTAGTGAAAACTCCAAATTTATTTTTAATAATATAATAAAATAAAAAATTTTATTTTTTGTGTTGAATATATTTTTAGCCACTAAAAAATTATGATATTTCAAGTTAAACTTTAAAAGAATAATTTTTAGTCTTTATTTTGATTTTATAGAAATTTTAAAAGTATCATTTTTTCAAAAAAGAAATTCAAAATAGAAAATAAAAGTGAATAAAAAAATATTTTATAGGCTACAAAGTTCATAATTTTTTAGAAGAACTAAAAATAAAGTTTTGAAATTTTATAGAGACTAAAAATTTATTTTTCTCTTTTTTTAATTATTTAAATTGCACTTTCTTTTTTTAGTGATCTAATTTTTAAGATTAAAATAAAACTTTCAAAATATTTGAGACGATGTTGTCTTTGATAACGGCCATCACCATCGACCACCCACATCCGACCATTCACCTTCAATCACTATCTCCCACCATCACCGTCTACCACTACAATAATTATGAATCATACTCTTTAGATTGCTACAATCACAACTCCCACTTTCAACTATTATTATTAAAATTATTCTAATTAAATAAATTATAATTTAATAATATTTAATTATTTAAAAGTAATTAAAAATTATTTTTTTTCATTTTTATATTTTTTATATTTTGTAAATTCATAATAAGACATCATAAAAAGAGTGATTCAATTGAAATAAAATAAATATTTAAATTCAACTAAGAATTAAAATTTAAAATTAAAATTAAAAACTCAAAACTGAATCAAATTTTAGTTTTTTTAAAATTTCATATCAGTGAAGAAAAAACAAATCGAGAATTAAGAAATTAAAAGAAAAATGCAAAATGGCTAAATATGGAAAAGAATATGTAGGTGGATAAATGAACCGTATGTTCACATTACTTTTTTGGACTTTAATAAAAAATAGCCTAACTTTGGGTCCAGTCACTGTGTAGTCATTTTCTGTCGACATAAAATATTATAATGGATGGATAAGAAAACATGTGTACGTGTATTAATTAATTAATATGTCTGTACTTTAAAATCTTGGAGGAAGATAGTGATGGAATTTTCAACCATGAATCTTGTTATTCATAGTTTGAGTGACACAAGCATTTGTCTGTGATTGAATGTGTTTATTCAAATAATTAGAAAGCTTAATACAATTGATTAATTTGACATGAGTCTCTTCGTTTTATTTTATTTTATTTTAGAGATTATTCTTCATGTAAATATAAAAATTAATTTATATTATCGACAAACTATAATAATTTATATATGTAATTTTAAAAATTGTTATGGTTAAAGTAAATGTTTTCAAATTATAAAAAAATTAAATCGATTTATATGGTTATAAACTTTTACATTGACATTATGTATCATTAAATTAAATTATTTATTTAATTGACAATTCATTAGGTGAAGAGAAATTTGTTATATGAATGATCAGCTTTAAAGCTCTTATATAATATTATATTCATCTTAAAATATAGATAAAATTATATCAAACAAATGTGATGTATTGGATCTAAAATTTGAATTAAATACATTAAAAAATTTAATTTTTATATTTTTATTTATATTTTGAAATAATAAGAATATTTTTTGTATCGCAATCCATATGACTGGAGTGTTTTTTTCAATTACATGAATCACTCGTGATTTTGAAATTAAAACATAATACCATAACTCAACTTCATGAATTAATCGGACAATTTTTCTATTAAAAAATACACACATGTGTCTACAATTTAATTACACCGGTGGCCATGACCAACCTCAAACACAAAAAACAAATATAAATAGTCAAGAGTCCAAACCCTAAAGATTTATCAAGCCTCATATTCTTCTTAATCAACACAATAAGTGCCCAAACAATGCCAGTCATCAAAAACAAAATTGTCCCCAAAAGTGAATCATCTTTAGGAACAACATAAGACTTAGGGTATTCACTCCAAGATGAAAGAACAAGAGGTAACCCTAATCCCATCAACATATTAAACATAGGACCAGCAAAACAACCTGAAAAAGCAATTTGTGTACCATCATTTCCACCATTTTTAGCCATAGCACCATTTGCTATTAAATCACCTAATGAATTTCCCCAAGCTAGGACAGTTAGTCCTAGAATTGAAGGACTAATTCCTATGATATAACCAATTGAAACCAAAAGTGAAACAAGTTCCTCAGCTATTATATAAGTCCATGTCACACTCATTGAAAATCCACCAACTAACCAAGGAAACAAACATTTTCTAGGTGGTGTTGTACTTTTTGTTGTCACACATGCCATGTTACCTAAAACAATTCCAATTAATGATGAAGTTAAATATGCAACTAAGCTACTTTTTGAATCCATATTTTCCATTTGAGTATTTAATAAAATCGCAAATAAAATTGGTGCTAATGTGCAAGATATAATTGCATAAGGTTTTGACCAATTTTCTTCACTCACAATTGGGATTGTAAGTTTTCTTGGTAAGCTAAGTGGTAATTCTAGTACTTGTAAAGTTTTCCACAAGTAATTTTTAAAATCAAATGAATTTTCACTACTAAAAATAAAAATTTCTTGTTTTTTCTCTTTTTCTTGAATAGTACCAAATTGATTTTGTAAAATTGGTTTTTCAGTTTCGTCATCATCATCGACATAGCCTAATAACGGTATGCCAGATTCTAAGAAATCATCGGAAGAAGATATAGAAGATTCCACTTCTTTTCTATCAACTTCATATATGAAATGTGTGGCCGAGACGACGCATACATAAAGGAAATAGATGGACATATAGCAAATTGAACCAAACAAGGAGATTTTACCAATGGAAATGATGATAAGAAGGATGAACAAAGAGAAAAGGAAGAAAATGGCATCTCTAATGAAACTAGCTTTGTCAACAGCAACTTCATTGGAACTAACTAGAATACTTATGATCCCTAAAACAGCTGTGGAAACAAAAAATGCACCCCCCAAAATGCTATTTAGACCAACTGCCCCATTATTTGAACTTGTGAAAGAAACAACACTAGCAAAGAAATCAGGGGCACCATTTCCTAAAGAGAGTAATGTAACCCCAGCTATGGTTGGAGATAATCTCAAGATGTTTGATAAACCTTCTAGGGAGGTGCAAAAGTAATTTGAAGCTGTGTCAGCTAAAAGATAGAACAAAATGACAAGCCATAAAACAAGTAATGTGTGGCCAAGAATTGGTGAATTTCCAAGATTGCAATAAAATATTTGAAGATAGTTTATGTAACCCTTTGATCTACAATCAGAATGTGTTTTTACATAAATGCACTTTGAGGTGTAATTTGAGAAGTTGTGAAGTTCGGTGCATGAATCAACTTTAATGTCACTAGTGAGAATTCTAGCATGGTTGAAAATGTTTGTGTTTGAGGCATGAAAATTGAAATTTGAAGGGTAGATATAAAACTTTAGGAATATAAATAGGAGGAAGAGGAAGGATATGTTTGGGAGAAGATTGATGAGGTTTTTTGGTTGTGATTTTGAATTGGAGATGAAAGTGTAAAGTGCCATTTAATGTAGCTAGCTAGTTTTTTGAAGGTGTGTTAATGGTTTGAATATATAGAGATATTTGAGAAGACTTGTCCTTATGATATGGTGAATTTATGATTTGAAATTTGCTATATGTTGGTTGATGTTAGAAAATAACATGAATGGGAAGTTTTAGAAAAACAAATTGGAGCTAAGTAGAACGAACAAGAAAACAAATGAAGAAGGTTCACTTTTTAAAGAGCTTTTGTGGTACTAGTACTACTTTTGTCTATATACATAGAAAATTAACATATAGTTTTTATGTCATTGTCACGTGTAGCATTAACCTATAGTTTTTATGTCATTGTCATGTGTGGCATAAATATATGTTATAAAATTAAACCTTGTTTTAAATTTTGTTGTATAAAGTTATTGGAAAATTAAGTGTCATATACGAAAAAATAAGGCAAAAAAAAAAAAATATATAAGATCTAAAAAATTTTGTATGAAATTGTATATTTTATTTTGAAATTTAGTTTTGTAAAAATAAAATAGACTCAAACGCAAAAAATTTATTATGGTGTCAAAGTTTATCAAATTAGATCACCTATTATATTATTTGCATATCAAATTTAATAGTGTAAAGTATAATATGATGGATATATTGCAAAAAATCATATCTTACATTATAAAAAGATAAGACAAGTTTTTTAAAAAAGTAATATTTTTCATTGAATTGTAAATTGTAAATCTATAAAATACTTGTACATTAAAGGAAAAGGATGAAGTATAACCAATTCTCCGTTTTATTTGAGTTATGGACAAAAAGAATCAAGTGCCAATTGCCATCAACAATTATTTATCGTTTTACAAATTAGAAATGTAGATGTAATAAGAATAAACAAAATAGATAATCGTTTAGCATATAATTCACAAAATCAAATTCGAAATCAGCATATCCCAATCATAAAGTTGTTAGCTAGAGTGTTAGACATGAATCCTTAATTTTAAATGCAAACAGACACGTTGAGAAGTTTCGCATCTTGTCTTTTGGAATTATGCATGAAATTACACGTGTCAAGAAAATATTTGAATAAAAAACTAAATGAATGATAAATTGGACCGATATTTAAAAATTATTTAAATTTTTAATAAAAATTAATCACATTTTTTAAAATAGTCATTTTGATCTTTGTTATTGAGACAATAGCTCAATCGAAATCAAGGCAATAAAGTTAAAAAAATATTATATTTATTAAAATTCAACATATTAAATCAATATCAATTAATTTATCACTATAAATATAAAAATAAAAAGAACTATTAATTTATATTTTTTAAAAATATTGTCAACTATTATTAAAATTTTAAATAATTTTAAAAAGCACTATTGGTGGACCAGCCATATATGATGAAGAAAGATATGTAAGTTTGAGTGAAAGAAACTTCCTTTTTTTTAATTTTTTTTTTTGGACCGAGTGTAGGAAACTTCCTAAAGAAACGCATGTAATGTGAACGGACGTGGAACCTATTGGTGTCATTAGAAAGTGATTTCACAAGAAGAATGTAAAGGAAGGGACTAATGAATTTGTCCATAAATTTGAATGGCTAAAGCATCTAATCCTACAATTTCAAACACAAAAAATTGTAAATCACTCAAAGTAAACTTGAAAGAATAGTTTTATTAGAATAATTTTTTCAAAACAAAATAAATGAATAGTAAAGTCTAAAGAGTTGAATATATGTTTACTTCCTTTAAAATAGTAACAATCTTTCAAATTTAGTTTCCACATAAATTTTATTTAACATTTTAGAGACTATTCTTAAGTCTCTAGCTTGAGGGACTATAAATAATAGCACCCATTTTATTTTATTTTTTGTTAAAAAAATTTCAAAATAAGAAATAAAATTTAATAAATGTCACTTTTTTTAAAATACTTTTTTTTTGTTTGTCTACCTTAATAAAAATAAATTATAAAAAATTATTTACAAAAAGCTATTCAAAATAGTTTCTTAATTGAAATCATTTTTAATATTTTCTTAAAATTAGCAACAAACCTATAAAAACAACTAAAAATTATATTTAAAAAGGGGAATATTTAAAATATATATATATAGGTATTTTTTTACAAGAAAAACATATATAGAATAAAATTTAAACATAAATGATATTCTTATGATTTAATAACTGATAGTATAAAAGTTTTACACTCTACCATCACATTGATTGATAGTGTAAAAAAATTTACATTAAATATATATATATATATATATATATATATATATATATTTAAATTAAATCCATAATTTTAACCAAAAAATAATTAATCATAACAAAAAAAAACTGAAATATATTTATAAATAAATAGAAGAAGAAAAAAAAATTAATTACTTCCAACAACAAAAAAGAAACATACATGAGTTAGTGCTTATCGTCATCAATTCATCAGCAGCAAGCATATATAAAAAGCTTCATTTTCCCACCACCACAATTCGGAAGCAGTGAGCAACACTATGTTGTGATTGACTTGTTTGAATTTGTTTATTGACATAAGAATATATAAGAATTTTTTAGAGAATTTATAAAAATAATTTATGATATATTGATAAGAGAATTTAACTTATTTACATAGCTTCTGATAGATAGTTTATTAAAACAGCTTATAGATTATATAAAAATAATTTAATTTAATTTTATCTTTTATTATAAAAATATGTTATAATAAATATTTATATGATAAGTGTTTGAGCAACAATAAGTTGTTTATCCAATTAAGGATGTCTTTTGCATGAGCTCAGGCTTGCTGTATTTGTTTCATATGCTCCCCCCTGCATCACCATATATTCCTCATTTCCTTGAAACTAAATAAATTAATAAAAGGTGAAGATTTTGTCAACCCATTAAAAAGTGTCTTAGTATGTTCACATAACAACGCTTTAAAAAGTGTTCACATAACAACGCTTTAAAAAGTGTAATCATTTTAATATACATTTTTCATGAATTTAATGTATTTTATCTATATTATTTGAATTTCAACTCATAGGAGATAATGTGTTGATAAAAGAGAGATAAAGTTGTTGGATTGAAGTAAAATTTAAAGAATGGGTTATACAATCTCTAAATCCAAATGATCTCAATATTTATCTTATTGCTTTAGGATATACAAACTTCATTCCAATAAAAAAGGTGAAGTACAATACAAATATGTTAAACAAGTTGTATTGAGCATTTTTCATCCATATATCAAAAGTTAACTCTAAGAGCAAAGCCTACAAACACTTAATTGAGATTACTTATAGATAGTTTAGAAGACATTTCAACATAAATCAACAACAAAATTCTACAATCATTCTATTAATATATCTGACATAAGTTCATTGACCAAATAGTTGTTAGAATTTATAATATTTTTCTTGATTCGGTTATAGATAATTTATTAAATTTTTACAAACACATTTATACTATTGTTTATCAAGAATATCCAATATAAATATTTGTTTAGAAGCCACTTGATATTTAGAGAGGATGTTGACATTGGTGTTAGACACACAAAAATATGTTCCAAGCTAGCCAATCCTTTAGAGTTGTTTTATTAGAGCAAGCCAAGAAAAACTTGGAGATGGAAGCCAAAAAGAACTTAAGAGATGTGATATGATCCTATTTGCCGTTAATCACTTTAATGATCGTTCTAGATTGAAAATTTAAATTTTGAAGGCAAAATTACGTTTTGCTGAAGAATGCAATAGTTGAAACTATAAAATTTAGAATCGAACGATTCCAAAACAAAATGAAAGAAAACGTTCTAAAATGCAAGTTAGATTATTAAATCACCGAAAACAAGTATGTAGAACTCGAGATATAATCGCATGTTACTAAACATGAAAATTGGTAGAATTTGTTTTTACAAATTATCTTATAACCAATTTTTGAATTTTTTTTTTTTAAGTACAGTTACAATATTATCACAAATTCTTGGTTTATATTCTTGTTACTTCTATTCCAAAATTATTCCTCAAAAAATTATTCTAAAATTTTAAAATTAATAAGAAATTAAATATATTTTGTTCTAACACCAACTAAAATTCTTTATATGATAACTATGCAAGTACTATAAAATGTAAAATAAAAATTACAAGAACTAAAAAGGAATTTTTAAAATTTTATGAAGTTTAAAAATTACGGATTAAATATATTTTTAGTTTTAATAAAATTTAAACGTCTTAATTTTTTCTATAAAAAATATTATTTTTAATCACTACAAAATTATCCTACAAATTTCACTCTATATCGAAATGATCGTATTTAATTGTCTTTCGACTAAACAATTTTAATTATATGCATGATTATTTTTTAAAAGTTAAAAATTATTTTTTTACAAAACTAATATTAAAATTATTTAAGAATTTTTTTTGACTCAATTACTTAGGAACTAAAAACCTAATTAATCCAAAATTTATTTAATTAATGTCGAAGAAGCCAATAACATCCTATTCTAAATTTCGTCACCAAAAATAAAAATCCTATCCTAAATACCTAATAAATTGTGAATTTAAAATATTTGGAGTTTGAAAAAACAACACAACTTCGATTCCACGAAAAACCAATCACAGTGCCATCGTTGAATTCCGATGGGTGAAGAAAATTCAGCACCACCGGCAGCGAAGTTCATAGAGGTTACCTGTAGAAGCTCCGGAAAGAGCTTACGGTTTGCAGAGGGAACAGATGCGGGATTCGCGGTATCGCTGATAAATCGGAAATTGAAAGGATTGAATCAATTGGCAACGCACATAGAAGCTGTTAAAGATGGCGAACAAGAAGAAGAAACAATCGCTTTTGGACCGACTGCTATTCTCTCAAATTTCGGTGAAAATTGGAAGCTCCAAACTGTTCTTTCTTTTGGTAATTTTCAACACCTCTTCTTATTTTCCATTATCAATCTATTGTTTCAAATTCGCTTACACCTAAATAAGTTATTAGAACTGAATTCATGCGAGTGAAATCAATTCAATTCAACTAACTATTTTGTTTAGAAAACTTAAATGAGATTGTATGCTAGGTTAGTTATATGAATTATTTATATTTTAACTAACTTAAGTGAATAATTTTAGTTGTTGACAATAGAGTTTTAAAATGGTTTTATTGAAATTAGTGTTATATTTTATGTCTTTTTAAATATCTTAAATCATAATTTTAATAAAAGAATTTAGGAAGGAATCAAAATTATTGGACTTTAAAATAAATAAACCAATTTTTTGAATTGATGAAAAATAAAAAACTGAAATTACAATTAATTTGTTTTTCATTATTGCATTTTGGTAAACAATTTTTTTTATGAGTAATTACCATTTAAGCACAATTTTGTAATTTGAAAACAAAAGACAGCTAAAATGATTTGCATGAAAACCAAAGCAATTTGAGTGTATTGTTTTTTAAGAATGTATACAATGTTAAGAAAAGGAAGAAAAAAAACTGGTATTAATTTTTTATAGTTTCTTAATTGTTGTTTGCAGAAGAACGGATAAATGGACGTATTCATGGGATGGCAAAACAGACACCAAAAGTTGTAAGTTTATTTTCTGATTCAAGTAAAAACATAACTTTATACAAGTTTTGCAGAAATGCCTTCACTTCAAGTATCTTTTTTGTACACATTTTTATTTTTCCCTTTGTATTGTTCTAACTAAACCTTATTTTAATTCTTAAAGCGTAGTAAAAGCTTTACTTGAAAATTAATTTTGTAAACTTGAACATACCATTTAAGCATGAGCTAATCACCAATTTGTTGACTTTCATTCTCCAGGTTTCAGGTGGTGAAAGCAGGGTACCCAACCAAATTAGCTCACTATATATTGTTAAAATAATCTTTGCTTTTATTTTGATTTTTGTACTTGGTGCCATTTTTACTTTGTTTCTTGACAATCTTCCTGAATTGATAATTTTTGTTAAGTCAATAATATAATACTTTTAGTTAATTGTGTTTGTAACTTATGAATTAAGCAAATGGCTTAATTTTATATCCTTTTTTTAATTTGTTATGGATTCGAACTCAATCTACTTCAGAAACTGAAATGTTATGTCCCTCTTACTACCCTCTTATTTATCAAGGTTATATTTTGCAGTTATGTTTTGAATAAAATGAATGATAATGTTTATTTTTCATTTCTAAATTAAAGAAATTATAAAACATTTTTAAAACTGATTAAAAATATCATGTGACCTTCCATTGTATCATTTATTCACTTTTTTAAAAAATAATTAAATATGTCAATATAAATTTTGCGGAAAAATTATTATTTATTCATTTGATGTTAAAAAACTGATTCCATGAGGAGATATAAATAGGAGCTGAAAATCAACTTTCCCTATAAATGTTATCACTAAATAAGAAATAAAATAAAAACATAAATCATAATTAAGACATACTAATAATTGTACATCAGAATATGATTCTGATCTCATAATCAACACTCCCCCTCAATCTGGGTGGTAGATGTCTATCATGCCCATATTGGATATGATATTCTCATATGTATTCCTTGAAATATAGGTAATGTCAAGTGCTGCTACAAGTGTCTTGTATCCTTGTGATAATTTCTCATATAACATGTATCATTCAATGGGGTGTTGAGTACAAGTTCTCGTCCCTTTTCTTAGTGAAATAGGAATATCTTTGTCAGTTAAACTCGTATTGATAGTTTCTGAGTTGGGAGTGATATTACCTTATGAGATTTCATTTTCTAGAGTCTGGTTGGATTCATGGTTTTGCACTGGAGTTGCGTTTAATTCTACCACCTGTTTGCTTTTCCTCCTCCTAGTGTAAACTTTCCGGTCAGCTTCTTGTGTAGAAATTTCTACGGGTGCAGTTTCAAGTGTAGAAATTTCTACGGGTGCAGTTGAAAGGACTGGTTCTGCTGGTGTCGAATTTTCTGGTTCTGCTGGTGTGAAATTTTCTAGGTCGGTTGGTATGGAATTTTCTGGTACTACTGGTGTAGAATTTATTGGCTCTACTGTTGTAGATTTTATTGATTATGTCAATTCTGCTGATTCTGTAGGTGCATGATTTTCTATTTCTGCTACTGCAGTTTGTTTGACCGTCTCAAAACCCAAAAATTGAAAATCTATTGTTTCTTTAGGGATTATGGTATTCTCCCCCGGAATTCCAACTTTGGAGTAATACGGTTGATTCTCAAAGAAGGTCACATCCATAGTGTGGTAAAAAAAAATTATGGTTGTTGGAGAATAACACCTATATCCTTTTTGGTGAGGTAAGTAGCCAAGAAAAATACATTTGATAGATTTTTGGCCAAGTTTGTTGCAAAGAGGGTTTAGGTTGTGAACAAAGGTTGAACATCCAAAGATTTTAGTTTGGAGAGTGGAATAGGGTGTGTCAAAATTGAGGATGTGGGAAAGCATCCTATTTATGAGATAGGTGGTTGAAAGGATAGTTTCTTCCCAAAAATGTTTTGGTACATTTGTGATTAGCATGAGAGATCTTGTTACTTCCAACAGATGCCTATTTTTTCTTTCTGCGGCCCCATTTTGTTGGGGGCTATATACACATGAGCTCTGGTGGACAATTCCATGGATCTTAAGGTAGGACTCTAGTGCTGAACTAAAATATTCACGACCATTGTCGGTTCTGAGCACCTTAATTTTTGTTTGGAATTGTGTTTGTACCATGGTGTGGGAAAACTTAAATAATTTTCCAACTTCTGATTTCTTTTTCATGAGAAATATCCATGTGAATCTTGTATGATCATTAATGAATGTAACAAACCATTTAGCTCCAGTAATTTTGCTAACTCGAGATGGCTCGTATACATCACTGTGAATTAAGGAGAATGGTTGAGAGGGTTTATATAGTTTAGGTGAGTATGTGTTTCGGGTATGCTTAGATAACTAACATATTTCACATTGAAAGTTCATTAAATTTTTTCTAATAAAAAGGGAAACAATTTCTCTAAGTACCTGAAATTTGGGTGACCTAATCAATAGTGCCCCAACATTTCAGACTCGTCACTATTTGAAGAAACTACTGAGCAAGAATTGGCTTTGAGATCTTTGGAGGAATCTTCAACTTCCAAGTAGTAAAGTCAAACACACTCTTCAACACGTCTCAAGTCTCTGCCTAGTTTGTTAATAGACAACAAGTTGCAATCAAGTTTGGGAACATACTATACAGAATTCATAGTGACATCCTTTGAAATAATAACAAAACCTGTACCAGTAACCTTTGACAAGGTACCATCAGCAGTTCGAATAGAGGAGTTATCATGACAAAGAGAATAATTATCAAATATTGTTATATCTCTAGTCATGTGATCTGAGACTCCTGAATCTATTATCCATGATTTTTTTTTTCCTTTGCTAGTATGGAAAGCATGTAGGAAACTACCTTTTTGTGCTACTGAAGTTGTACCACATTTTTCTGCAATAAGAACAATCAGCCATAGCATTTTCTGCAGAGCCTCTATTTGTTCTTTGTTGAACGAAGATGGATCCTGTTTCTCTTCCATTTCTTGTGGGTTGTTGGTTGCCTTACCTCTGATGTCCCTGTTGAAGAATGGTTTTGACCTATCCCATTGAAGGTCGTTTTGACCATTCAACTCGTGGCCAGTGATGAGAAGTTCAGTCCCTCCGATTGAGCCAGACAGATTTATGCCAATCTCTGTGGGTGAGACTTATGTTTTGTCTTCTTCCATGGTTGGATCAATGAAAGAGACTAGGGATGGTTCAAATCTTGCTCTGATACCATGCGGAAAAACTATTGTTTATTCATTTGATGCTAAAAAACTGATTACATGAGGAGATATAAATAGGATAGGAAATTAATTATGTACAATCAAATAAAGCTGAAAATCAAGAAACTGGTTTTCCCTATAAAGACTATCACTAAATAAGAAATAAAATGAAAATATTAATCCTACTTAAGACATACTAATAATTGTACATAAGACTATAATTCTGATCTCATAATCAATAGATTTAGTACTCTAATACTTCCTCTGAAACTCAACTCCCAAATATACTAGAAACGAATAAAACAATAAAAACCAATCTCATATCTCAACGTTTTAACAATTTAATATATTAGTATTTAAATTCAGAAGCCCATGGTCACAAGATTGTGGAATATACAAAGTAAGCTTTGAAATGAGATAAAGCGAGTACTGTGAAACATTCCAATTTAGATGACCTTAAATATATTGAACAAAATTAACGACGACCTTAAATATCATCAATATTCAATGCAAATGCTTTATTCGTAAATCTATTCAATGAACAAAAACTGCTGTAAAAAAATTCCAAGCAATCAATTTTTCTAGCAAAAAAAAAAGGCCTACAAGAACATAGTCATCAACAATTGCTTGGGTGCTTTCTAGCACCTGAATTTTAATCATATATTGAAGTCCAATACAGTGACTGAAAATCACAAGCAAAATAATTTAGGCAAAGGGGACTTTATTGGGAAACTTCTGCAGAATAAAGTTAGCAATACCTGACTCTACATTCTTTAACTTCTGCAGAATAAAATTATCAATACCTAACTCTAGAATTTATAAACAGTTCATCTGATGGTTACAGCACCCTAAGAAGACTTCCCATTCATCCTTCTAACAAAATTATATCCCTGTTGTTTTTTTAACACAAAGGAAAGTTGGTATGGTAGATAGAATGATCCAGAGCAACCAATATTTTGTTCTGTTCTCATGTGATGATGATACATGGAAATGTCGCACTGAATTTTGTTGATCTGCACAGAGCATTTACTGCAACAGAAGCTATGACGTGATAGACGTTTAGCTGGAATGAGTAATGAAGTAGAAACTCCTGGATGAGCCTATTTTGAAACTAGAACATTATTGTTCAGAAATTCAAGGCGGTTTTTGGTTAAAGTGATCTTTTCTTCGGCTTCTGTAGCTTTTTCTCGCACCGCACGTACTACTTCTTCTGGGGCCTTCTCTACAAACTGCAGAAAGTTTTAGTCAAATGTTATGCACAGATTACTATTGTAAATACATTCCAGAAGAAATCCACATAGACTATTTTAGTATAATGCCAAAATATAGACATCTAACAAACTATTACAATTAGGAATCAAGAGTGTCAAAAAATATAGAGAATTTATGTCTAATTTGAACTAGTTTTCTGAACAGAATGAAAATGAAGCTGTGTTTCTTATGTTTATAGAGATCAACACAGAAGTTTAACTAATAATTGGTCTGATTAGCTTAATTAATGGTAATCCTATGAATTGTTCTGTCTTGGTTAGCAAGTCTTGGAGTCTTATATACTGTATATACCACATGGCTTTTGGAAGGCAAGCAATAAAAGTAGTAGCCCAGGGCTCTTGGAGGTCTAGATCCCTTCGAAGAGCCCATCACAAATTTCTTTTTCTTCTTTTTTACAAGGACCTAGGTTCTTATCATTGTACTCAATGTCGTAGGTACCAACATGCTCATCGGTCTCCTCTGCCCCTAATTCTATGGTTTTCCCTCCTTTGGCATCTCTGTCCTTGGGGAACTTGAAATCCTAGTTCCTTTATAAAGAACAGCCTTCATTACTCTCTTTTATTACCATTCTAAATAGCGTTAAAAGATATAAAAGACAAATTTCAATGGGGACAGCATATTTGGAAATCCCATTCTATTTAATATGCTAATTCCCCCAATTCTGTTAAATATGCCAATAGAAATCCCATTTTTTTCAAAAATTCCTAATTAGACTTAGAGCACTGTTTCAATGCGAACAGAAAGTGACTTGCATCTGGATTTAATTAGCTGTGCATTGAAATGGCTTCACAAACAGACTTTGATACTTCAACAGCATATGGACCATGGAACAAGGAAAAGTATATAGTGCAGATGGTAAGAAATATATTATTTCATACTTTTGGAGAATTGAGTTTAGCTATGAATCCTTCATACTCCTTCTGCATCTTCGAAAGGCGCTTTGAAAGACGTTGAACTTCTGCAGAAATATCAACCATATCGGCTAATGGGAGATATGCCTCTAGACCTTCACCAGCCACAAGGTGAACTGATTGATCTGCATTTCCTGTAGGATATTACATGACATCCACCAAATAAATGATTCAGCGACCAGTTAACAATTGACATGGGAACACATAAAACATTGAGTCATTTCACTCTTAACGCATGGAGTACAAAGTGTACTAGAAAGCATGCCTGGGGAAGAATTCATAAAATGTAGATTTTGTAAATCCAGCCGAGAGAGAAGCGCTAAAACCTCTTTTTCTTCCTGAAGAAGCACATGATACAGCATAACATTACTTTCTATATCCCAAGAGTAAAAAGCATAGGAGAAAGTTTAAGACTTCCACCACAAGGATCACAATTCCTGTATTGCTCAGAAATCAATTGATTCCTCTACTAATGGGGCAGGTCATGTTAATACCAGCGAGATAAAAAAAGTAAACAATAAAAAAGAATACTTCGTAGGGTTTATATTCGAAAAAGAAAAAATTAGAATGAAGATAAGGTTTAAAAAATGTGCAATTCCTTTCCCCTGATGATCAAGGGTCTGAGAAAGGAGTAAATAACACTTACAGCAATATATTCAATAACTTCATTGCTTGCAACCACAGATGCTGATATTCGTTTTGCAGGCTCAACAGAATATTCTGCCCGAGTATTTCTGATAGCTCTAACCTATGACGTTACAAAATAAATTGTCATGGTACCATAAAAACAGTATGGTGATTGTAAATAAACTGTCATGATATTATGTAAATTTGTATGGTGATTGTAAATAAACTGTCATGATATTATGTAAACAGTATGGTGATTGTAAATAAACTGTCATGATATTATGATTGTAGTGTAAATGGGATGAGAGAAAAAAAATGCAATTAACATACCAAAGCTTGCAAATTTTCAAACTTTTTTATAGAGCTGGTACTCTTTGGAAGTTGAGTCTCTGGCCAAGGTGATACCATAAGGGCGTGCTTCCTGTTAGGGAGTGCCTGTTGACAAAACAAAGAAATTGAAACTTGGAAAAACTTGCATTATATTGTTCAAGTTATATAGGGTTTTAGATGAGAAAGAAGGGAAGACAGAATCCAAGGCTTTAAATTATGATTGATCTATACAATTATACTAATACTAGACTCCTAATCAAATAAAGAAAAAATCACGTTAATAACAAACTCCTAAGAGATAATCTAATATATATACTGTAAGACAAGATTAATATATTTTTCCTACTGTCAAACACAAATAATCACTGATTTTGAAGGAATATAGAGATAAATTAGGCTTTCTTTCATTTTTCAATAGCCACTGCTTTAGGAACATACATGGTTTTATCTCTTACCCATACTTTCACAAAAGAACCCTTCAAGTATAAGGGGAACAAAATTCAAACTAGCATTGTTTGTACTGAAATTTTAACTTCTTTCATTTTAGAATAATGTGGGTAACAAGGTTCAACATCTAGACCATATGTCATAGAGGCCTTAATACCATGCCATGATTCACGATTCATGAACAACCGATCCAAAAGCTCAACGTATTAAGTGAAGGCATGTGAATGGTTTTATATCTAAAGCATTCACAAAGGAATCCTTTGGTATTATATCTAAACCAAAGGAAAATGAGTTTTCTAATTGTTAAGGACAACACATGGAACAATACATAGTGAGGAGACACAATTAGATCACAGCGAGACCATTATGTCCGTCGGTACAGTAACTATCACCTGATAATGTTTTACAGAATCCCTATAGACCGTGTCATATTTACCTGCCATAGCTCCTCAGTTACAAATGGCATGAAAGGATGCAGCACTTTGAGTATGTTCTCGAAAGTATACAATAAAACAGCTTGTGCCACAAAAGCAACAGAGTTGTCCCCAGTTCCAGAGTTGTAAAGCCGCTCTTTGCTAGTCTCAATGTACCTTCGCAGCAAATAGGGGAATAGATTAAGAATATTACTCACAATGAAGGCAAAGAAACAACCACAAAGCTCATATAAAGACATTAGGGTATGTGTTAAAAACAACTATAAAGTTGGGACATATACATAGAATAAAATAATACTAGTATAAAAGCAACATACCAATCAGCAAAATCAGCCCAAAAGAAATCATATGTTTCTCTTCCCACTTCTCCAAAGAAAAATTTGTCGTAGCTTGCACTAACATAATCAATAAGCAAGTGAAGTTTTGACACCTGAAAAGTGGAAGTTATCACAAGCTGTCCAAATAATGACATAAGAAAATGTTGAACAATATTGCCTTACCACCCAACGCTCTGGTAAAGGAAGATTAAGTACAGACTCTTCACTGTCAAACTGAGAACAATAAATAGAAAGTATTAGCCAACAGAAAATGTTAGACTAGTAAAACTGTCAAATTTCCTATGTTAAAATGACAATGCCACACTAAATGCAATCCAACTTAGCCAAAACCTCAAACTATGCTAGTACTTACAAGGTATAAAACTTGTGTAGAAGATATCACAGATCTCCTTGATTGGGCAAATCAGCATTTAATTTAGTTTTAATTCTAAGATCAATATTTACATCTTTATCCATTTTTATCCCCCGCATTTGATTTAGTTTTAATATTTCGCTACTCATTGGAGTATTTATATGAGGTCTAACTCTAATAAGAGTTTTATGTGGCCAACACTAGATTAGGCCTCTGATTAACATTAATTTTTTTTTCAGTTATTTTCTGTTTTGTACTTTGGTAGAAAGAAGTATTCCTTATCCTCCCTTCTCTTTAATTTGAGTTAAATAAATTTTTGGTCCTTATATATATATATATATATATATATATTATATCTTGTTTAGTCCCTCTAAAAATTTTCTTCAAACAATGTTCCTCAAATATATTTTATTAGTAATTTTGGTCCATGCTTTTAAAACAATTCATATGTATCACCTGAATTTTTAAATGATTTTTTTGTATATATGTTTAGAACATTATAAGAACCTCTCCCACAAAAACTTAGAATTATTTAACAAATGATGAATTAAATATGATTTCTTTTTAAGCTTTTAGCGTTTAAAAATTCATATTTAATTCATTTTTTGTTAAACAATTTTAAAAAATTTTTAGGGGGATTCTTATAATGTTCTAAACATTCCTGCAAAAAATCAATCAAAAATTTGATTGATACAAATTAGTTGACTTAAAAATAGGGACCAAAATTGTTAATAGAAAACATTTGAAGGGTCATTGTTTAAAGAAAAATTTTAAAGGGACTAAAAATAAAATAGGAATCAAAAACTTATTAAACCCTTAAGTTTTCTTTCTTTCATCTTAAAAGATTTCATATTTTATCAAAAGAAAAAAAAGTAAACCAAGAAATTCTTCAAGAAACGAGAGCTTTACAAAGAGTTAACCCGCCATCCTTGCAAACATGTGTTATTGAAAAACCAGAGAAAAGTTTACCAATATGTCTGTCTCTTGGATGCTAAGATCGGATCTCACCTTATAAGAGAGTATATTCTCCCAAGCAGATACATCATTCTCCTTAGGCAAGTTCTGCAATACAAATTTGCCAGCATTCCATAACTTGTTGGTGAAGGCCTTGTTGGAGGTCAACCGCTCAGTGGACAAATTAAGGTCCTGAAAGAAAGAAAATAATCGCATCATTGTCTTCAATAGTTTAATCAACTTCCTCATTCGATAAAAAAAAAAAAAGGAACCCATTTTTTTAACACAGTAAAAGATACCTGGCCAGCTGTTCCTAAAGCTACTGTGAATCGTAAAGCATCTGTCCCGAATTCTTTGATAGTATCAAGGGGGTCGATTACATTTCCCAATGATTTAGACATTTTTCTCCCCTGATAATAATAGTTGTATAGTCAGCCTATAAATATGGCATAAATTTGAAGCAGGGGCCAGTTAACAATAAAACCCTAGATCAAAATTATAAGAGGAGAGATTTGATGCACCAACAGTGGGTGATGTTTAAACTATCAACATGTTTACATAAATTGAAGCAGAGTCAGGGAATGTATGGGTGTAGAACTGAGTACACTAAGTCATTTTACAGCTGTAACTATTTGTGTCAAACAAGGCACAATGGCCAGAGTTTCTGCCATGTAACTATAAGGTCACCGGTTTGATCAGAGTGGAATTAATCTATTGCTAATGCAAGGTATAGCTACCAACAATACGTCCACCATAGATCTGACCCTTCCATGCACCCCATCATCACATAATAGCATTGGACTCTCACCCCTCTACCTATATCTAGACAATTATTTTGTTGAAACAATTTACAGAACCAGATCATTACATAAATGAGTGTCACTCTGTTATCCTCTCTGACCAAAAAACCACATCTCAAGCATAAACTTTTGATAAACAATCTAGAATTTAAATCAAAATGGTCTCTATAATTTATGAGCGCATTTGTTTAATATATATATATATATATATATATTGTTGAGATTTTTATAACCGATCTCATCTACCACACTCGTAAACGGGAGGAGAGCGGTCTAGCTAACACCGCCATAATTTCAAAATGCACATGTCAGGAACCAATTCCATTAGCCCATCTAAAAAGTGAAGTCACCTGTGAATCCCTGATGAGTCCATGCAAATAAACATAAGAAAATGGAACTTTCCCAGTGAATTCAATCCCCATCATCACCATTCTTGCCACCCAAAAGAACAATATGTCATGCCTGTCAAAAGATAAAAGGCAGCATAAGTTGGGAAAATGTTCATAAAGAATAATGGATTAGAATATGAATTAATAAATTTGAATGAAACCAATACACACACAAGAAGGCTACAATAGATAAAATACTACAAAGATAAGCAATTACATTCATTATTCACAAGGAACAAATGGTAGAATAGTTGCCTTCTCTTACAAATGATATATATGAGCAATACTTCACATATGAACAATACTTTAATAATAAATTGAATACCTTTATTTGATGATTCATTTGTCAAGTCAAGTCATATAATAAAATATCAACGTCGATTCTTCATTATGTGTGTATAATAAAAATCCCTAGTAAATGAACTATGCAGGCTCTTAATAGAGAAAAACTTTTGGAAACAAAAATCAAAATGAAAATATGTTCTGCGGTCTTTTAAGGACTACCAGATGTATTTTTGCCAAAATCAAAATGAAAACAAATTCATATTTTTGTAATTAAAAGGAGAAATGATTAACTAAAGTGAAAACAAAAGAAAAATAAAATCAAATGCCCCTTCTGAAACTAGATTGTAGTTGCATCTTACATATGATAAACTGACTAATGACCCCCAAAATCAACGGTGCACATACACACTGTTTCTGTTCTGGCAAAAACTACTAAAGGAACATCAAGGTAGTAAATAGCTCTTAATCAAGTGGGATCTCCACAGCCTCAGCCTCATTAAAAGGATATAACAAAATGGAAAATATTCATTGACATCAAGGACCTGAAACATGCAAGTAACTGCATACCCGGTTTCAAGCATTGTAGTTGGATAGAATCTCTTAAAATCCTCTGCAGACAAATCTGGCCATCCAAGCGTACTAAAAGGCCACAGCGCACTGATAAAATGTGTAGGATTCTATAGTTAGTCCATACAATTAACAGGAGTAAAAAAGAAAGTCAACATGCTGTGTAGATCAGGGTTCAGAACTGAAAATACCCACATCAGGTTTCAGAATCTGTTCATTATACATAAATGTTCGGTAAAAGATAAATTACATTAACCATTGTAAAGATACAACATATAGGGAAACTTATGCCATCTATCACATATAGAAGAAAGAACGTGAATTGTAAAGAAAAGGCTTCGGTGACTTAGATTACCTTTATCCGAGTCATTAGGTCAGTTAGGTATACAATTCCTTTGAGAAGGAAAAAAGATAAATAGAATGATTATGGAGCACAAGATACAACAGCTCTAGTAGTATAGATTTAATATTTCATGCTTAACATTCAGTCCACACTATATATATATATATATATAGCTTAACTTATGCCTAAACTATCTGCTGAGTGGGTCATTCATACACAAATAGTAACTGGACCAGCTTCAGCTAGAAAAAAGTACATTTACGAATACTACTAGTTTTAGGACATCATTTTCACTTCAACTATTTACAAGAAGATGCCCATATAGATACAGTTCAAATTAAGAGATATATTTTGTTAAAAATATATTTAGGATCTTTGTATTTATTACTCTTAAATTTAGAAGGAATAATATTATTTCTTATATTATTATGAGGTCACTGGACCTATATATGTACATGAGCCTGCATCTTATTTTAGGAAATATGAACAGCTAATTCTAAGGAAACAGATCCCTGTGATTATGGGATTGATCCTAAATACATAAACCTAATAATAGCAAGATACAACTGTTACATAAATACAGCAAATATAAAACTTCCTAAAATACATAAGGAGAATCACGGTTTTGACACTCCCCCTCAAGCTGGTGAATAGGTGTTTTCCATTCCCAGCTTGGATATAATTCCTTCAAAGTTAATGCAGTTCAGCCCCTTGGTGAGTATGTCTGCAAGTTGATTCTGAGTGGATACATATGGTGTGCAAATCATGCCACTGTCTAGTTTTTCCTTGATAAAGTGTCTGTCAACCTCTATATGTTTAGTTCTATCATGCTGCACCGGGTTGTGGGCTATACTAATTGCACATTTATTGTCACAATATAACCTCATAGGTTCATCCCACCTTATCTTTAAGTCTTCCAATATAATCTTCAGCCATAGAAGTTCACATATTCCGTGGGCCATTGCTCGAAATTCTGCTTCAGCACTCGATCTAGCTACTACACTCTATTTTTTGCTCTTCCAAGTCACTAGATTCCCACCAAGGAAGGTGCAGTATCTAGTAGTTGATCTCCTATCTACCACTGACCCTGCGTAGTCTGTACCCGTATATGCTTCAAGACTTCCACTCTTGTTTCGTTTGAACAAAATCCCTCTTCCTGGGGTCCCTTTCAAGTACTGGACAATTCTAAGAGCAGCTTGTAAATGTGCTTCCTTTGGTTGGTGCATACACTGGCTGACTAGACTTACAGCAAAAGCAATGTTTGGTCTAGTATGAGATAAGTAAATAAACCTGCCCACAAGTCTTTGATACATTTCCTTGTCCACGGCAATATCCTCCTCCGCACTTCCCAACTTTATATTTGGGTCAATTGGAGTACTTGCTGGTCTGCAGGCTGTCTTCCCTGTTTCTTTAAGCAAGTCAATAATATATTTTTGTTGAGATATGAAGATTCCTTTCTTGGAATGGGCAACTTCAATTCCCAGAAAATATTTAAGTCTCCCTAATGTCTTGATCTCGAATTCCGTGGCAAGGCATTTACTTAGCACTTGCTACTCCTTTTTGTCATCCCCACTAACTATAATATCATCTACATACACCAATAAAATTGTTACTCCCCCTGAAACTGAATGTTTGATAAATAATGTGTGATCCCCTTGGCTCTGTTTGTAGCCTAGACCTATCATAACTTTGGTGAATCTTCCAAACCATGCTCTTGGGGATTGTTTCAGCCTATATAGAGCCTTTCTTAGCTTGCAAACAGTTCCAGCAGCAACCTGTCCATTGTAACCAGGGGGCAACTCCATGTATATTTCTTCTTCAAGGTTTCCATGTAAAAATGCATTCTTCACATCAAACTGCTGCAGATCCCAATCATGATTTGATGCTAATGACAATATTACTCTGACCGTGTTCATCTTAGCAACTAGGGCAAATGTCTCCAAGTAATCAACTCCATAGGTTTGAGTGAAGCCTTTGGCCACTAATCTTGCCTTGTAACGTTCAATGGTCCCATCAGCCCTGTATTTAACTGTATATACCCACTTGCATCCTACTGGTTTTTTTCCAGTTGGTAGGGTGACAAGTTTCCAGGTCCTATTCTTGTCTAACGCCTCCATTTCCACATCCATGGCTTGTTTTCATTTCCTGTCAGATAACGCTTCAGATACAGAGGAAGGTGTGTGTGTGGAGTTGAGGTTTGTGAGAAAGGTTTTATGAGTAGGTGAGAATTTTTCAAAGGATAAGAAATTTGATAGTGGGTAAAGTGGTTGTTGGGTGCATGTTCTAGTTCTCTTTCTAAGGGCAATAGATAGGTCTAGATTTTGGCCCACTTGTGCTTCTAGATTTTCAAAAACAAACTCATTAGAATCATTGGAGTTTATAGGATTCGAAGGTGTTACCTCATGCAGTGATGATGGGTTGGATTCTTGGACATTGCCATATTCTAGAATGGCCTTTTCTCTCCTTGAATATTCCATATTTTTCCCAAATTTTCCACCATTAGGTGCAGGCCTTGCTGTTAGTTCAAGTGCAGGTCTTGTTGTTGGTTCAGGTGCAGGTGTAGGTGTAGGTCCTGCTATTGATTCAGGTGCAGGTCCTGCTGTTGGTTTAGGTGCAGGTAGGGTTGTGCATGGTTGGTTTTTTTTAAAAACGAAACCATATCCATTTCAAAATCAATATATGGATTTAGATTTATAACCAAATCCATTAATTGGTTTAAAACCGGTTATAAAACCAATTGTAAAATTGGTTATGGTTAAATAACCGGTTTATAATTAAGCAACCGGTTATGAAAATTTTAATTTTAAAATCGATTTTTTTTTTCAAAATCGGTTAAAGTTTGATTTTTTTTTTAAAAAAATCATTTATTCATAGTTTAAGAATCGGTTATTTAAAAAAATCGATTTTTTCGATAAATTTTTTTAAAATTTGTCTCATCAAATTTTTTGATAAAAAATTCAATTTAAAATTTTTTTGAGAAAAAAAAAGTTTTTTTTTTTATTTTTTTTCGAGCAAAATAAATTTCAAAATTTTTTCAAGAAATAAAATCTCAAAATTAACAAAATATTGGTAGTGGATAAAAACTAAATCCAAATATAAAACATAAGTGGTTATCCGACCGGATTATAACTATATGTTTTTAACCGGATTTTTAAAATGGATTTGGATTCGGTTTTGGATTTGGGCCTTATAACCGGATTTTTTGCACAGCCCTAGGTGCAGGTCCTGCTGTTGGTTCAGGTGCGGGTTCTGTTCTTCTCTCAATTTCAGGGACAGTAATGCCATTTGTCCCAATTTCAAGTCCAAATGTCATATTTGGAAGCATGAGAGTCTCATCTTCCTCTCTTACATTTTCCCCCTGAAGATGAGGCTGCTTGAAGTAGCTTTCTTGTTCATTGAAGGTGACATCTCTTGACACATAAAATCTTTGGGTGAAAACATTTGTATCCCTTTTGTGTGGTAGAGTACCCTAAGAATACACATTTGACAACCCTAGGGTCCAATTTTCCCCTTTCATTACTATGAACATGCACAAAGGATACACACCCAAATATTCTAGGTTGGAGTTTATTTGTAGGATCCAAGTGTGGGTAGAATGAGGATAGGACTTCCATGGGACTTTTTGAGTCTAAGATTTTAGTGGGTAACCTATTGATTAGGTAGGTGGCAGTAAGAAGAGCTTCCCCCCAAAATCTCTTAGGAACATGGTTTTGAAAAAGTAGAGCTCTAGTTTGATTTAATAGGTGCCCATTTTTTCTTTCTGCAATCCCATTCTGTTGGGATGTGTTCACACATGAGGACTCATGGATTATCCCTTCCTTTTGGCAAAAAGAGTTTAGTACAAGGTTAAAGTAGTTCTTGGCATTATCAGACCTAATTCTTTTGATACCGACCCCAAATTGATTTTTAATCATTGAGACAAACTGAAAATACACGGAGCTAACTTCAGATTTTTGTTTCAATAGAAAAACCCAAGTCACTCGGGTACAATCATCTATGAAGGTTAAAAACCATTTAGCACTTGAGATATTAGGAACATAAGCAGGACCCCATACATCAGTGTGAACAAGAAAGAAAGGGAAAGGACTCATCTTATTGCTAATGGAAAAAGGTACACGCTTGTGTTTAGCAAGCTCACACACCTCATAATGGAGACTCTCCACATTTAAATTTTTAAACAAGGAAGGGAAAAGCACTTTTACAACTCGAAATGAAGGGTGTCCTAGCCGACAATGGTATAGTTGAGCTTTCTCTTTAATGGTCACGGTAGATTCAAATATGAGAGAGCGGCTCTTGGTAGGCAGATTAGGATCGTCCATGTAGTATAGGTCATTCCATTCTCTAGCATGTCCAATCGTCCTCCCCGAGTTCTTGTCTTGCAGTATACAAGAGTTGCTATGAAAAACAGCATTACATGAGAGATCTTTTGTGAGTTTTTGTATAAATCATATTGGTGGACAGTTTAGGGACATGAAGGACATTTTTTAATGTTATGGATGGGCTTATTTGGACCTCTCCTTGTCCTGCTGCAGTTATAAGGGTTCCATCTGCTGTGGAAATTTTCTTGTTGCTAGGACATGGGGAATATGTGGAGAAGTATTTGGGTAGAGGGGTTATATGGTCAGTGGCTCCAGAGTCTAATATCCAGTAATGTGTAAATGGTGTATTTGAAACATTAAGCCCAAAAGAAAGTGGAAACTTACCAGAATATGTTAAGGAGCATGTACCTGTGGGCTTCTCCAATTTACTAAGGAAGGATCTTACCCGTTCTATCTCTTAATGATTCAGCTGGACAGATTCTTCACTTTGTCCATTAGCAATGTGTGCTTGCCCTTGCCCTCTTTTTTTAGGAGGGCCTCCTTTCGGCCCCCATTCTCAGCTTGGGGGTTTTTCATGTAATTTCCAACACTTCTCTCTTGTGTGGCACGGCTTGTTACAGTGGGTACACCAGACCTCCTCGTGTTTTTTCTCCATATTTGGAACCCCACTTTTCCTCTTGTTAGCAACCATGATTGTTCCTCCTTCAGCTATCATTGCGAAGCTTTCAGTGGTTGAGGTCTCCAGCATCAGTCCTCTCTTGCTTTCTTCACTCCAGA
This sequence comes from Cicer judaicum, assembly GCA_037974835.1. Taxonomy (NCBI): domain Eukaryota; kingdom Viridiplantae; phylum Streptophyta; class Magnoliopsida; order Fabales; family Fabaceae; genus Cicer; species Cicer judaicum. The sequence continues at coordinate 5,190,815 of JBBPBS010000170.1, forward strand.
TAATGGCTACCACTTCATTAAGCTCGGGGACTTTCTCTTTTCCTAGGATTTGGATTCGGACCTGGTCATATTCAGGATTCAGGCCTACCAAAAAATCATAGACTCTATCTTGTTCGATATACTCCTTAAGGATTGCTGAGTCTTCTGAACACTTTGCTTTTATAACTCGATAGTGGTCCAATTCCATCCATAGAGACTTGAGTTGATTGGCATATTCTGTAATTGATATGTTTCCCTGTTTGGCAGCCACGGTTTTTACCTTTACATCATAAATTTGAGCAGCATCCTTGGCCTTAGAATAAGTTTGTCCTACTGCCTCCCAAATTTCCTTTGTTGATTTAAGGAACATGCAGGTATCACTGATTTATGGGACCATTGAATTCCATAGCCACGCCATGATCATGGAGTCTTCTTCGTCCCATGATTTGAACTTGGGATTTGTTTCATCAGGTGCATTATCAGTCAGGTGATTGACCTTTCCTTTTCCTTTCAAGATGGTACTAATGAGTTGAGACCATTTGAGATAATTCTTCCCATTTAACCGATAAGCAGAATGAACATTCTGTAATTCTCCAGCAGTCTGGGATCTGTCTCCAGTTTCCAGAATAGGATTCATGACCTCAGCCATGACCAGGTGCGATCAAGGTAGAGAGGGTTGCACTGCAATGAAGGCTGCAACAATGCTTAAAGGTAGCGCAGCAATGAAGGCTGCAACTTAGGGTTTACAGGCACAGTCAGAGGCTCCCAAGGATCAGGAGCTCTGATACCATCTTAAATTTAGAAGGAATAATTTCTTTCTTATATTATTATGAGGTCACTGGACCTATATATATACATGAGCCTGCAGCTTATTTAGGAAATATGGACAGCTAATTCTAAGGAAATAGATCCCTGTGATTATGGGATTGATCCTAAATACATAAACCTAATAATAGCAAGATACAACTGTTACAAAAATACAGCAAATATAAAACTTCCTAAAATACATAAGGAGAATCACGGTTTTGACAATTACATATCACATCATATCATGTAAATAGGAATAGTATCTCCTATATTTATTTTTGTATTTATTGCCTTGAGCCTATATAAAACCTCGTTGTGTAGTTCAAACACGGTTTCACCATATGTCTCTCATTCAACAATATCAAATATAAAATACCTTGAAAACCATGTGTCAAGAACATCAGGATCTTGATATATTTCTACATCTTTTCCATATTTCTTGTAAGCTTTTTCAAGTGCTTCATCAGCATTCCTAGCAACTATATAGTCCTCTTCTTTTTCTTTTCCAACAATGTACCAAACAGGTATCCGGTGTCCCCACCATAGTTGTCTGCTAATACACCAATCCTTAATGTTGGAAAGCCAATGATTGTAAATCTGCCGTGAACATAAAGTATATAGAGTAAGGGTATGGGATAATCTAAAAGTTCATACCATCAAAAAAATAATACTTATAAGATTTGAAGAAAATCATTACTAGAACAGTAACTTTACTGAACATTATTTTCTGATGCATAAATGTAGAGTAAGAATTTACAAACATATAGACTAATCATTATGATACTTTCCTATGATACAGGAACATGACAAGTCATGAATCTGTCCTAATAAAGGAAATTAAGAGGGAAAATTAGTGTACAAGGATATGAGCAACAATTACCTAATTTATCTTAATTTATAGGATATAAGCTCCTTACAAATGGAACCTTATTAATCATATAATGTGAGCAATGAAAGCAACTGCTACTCTAATACTAAACCATCAAAAGAAGAAACTATAGCATCACAATGGTAAGAAAACACTTCCACATAACTCACAATAATCAAATGATTCTATATTCAAGTCAAAACTAAGGCATTAAATATAGAAGTCAAAACTTAAGAATGATCAAATGGTACAGGTGAGGTGAGGTGACTAAGGTTCTCTTACACTGAACAGCTAATGTAAAGTTAATCAACAGAATGGATGCAAAATATATGCATGTACTGCTAACAAGTGAATTTCTCTTTCACAGCAAGAGACACACCAAGTGCGGATTACTTCTTTAACGGAGTTTCTCAATTAAAATAAGTTTATTGTTCTTCGCTTAAAAAAATATTTATAATCTTACAGATATTAATGGACAACTTAAATAAGAGCTTCTGAAAAAATGAAGTAGAAGCTGATTTCATCACATAAAAGAAATTATTTAAAAAACTCAATAGTTATTGCAAGATTCTTTTAATATTTATTTTTAGTAAGTTCTTGAAAAAACTTTCCTTGCTCAAAAAATGATACAAATCCATTATATACAATGAATATGACGAACCTTCTCAAATCTTTCCGGTATTATTGTCAATTCTCCTTTTTCGACTGCTTGAAGAGCTTTCTCAGCAAGAGGCTCCATACTTACAAACCACTGTTTACTTACAAGTGGCTCTATTATCTGATTGTAAAATGAAGAAAACATCCGAGTGGAAGATCCAAATAGCAGCACAAATCAGTGACCGAACATAATGCCAATTCATAATTCTAAAAGTTAACTAAGAAAAATGCTATCTCACTTCTCCACCACGCTGAGATCTGGGAACTCGTAAAGTGTGAGGTTCCTTTTTTACACCTAACCCTGTCTCCTCAAGCTCTGCCCACAGTTTCTTTCTGGCTTCAAATCGATCAAGGCCACTGATATTGGAGATTAGCTTCAGGAATTAGTCATAACAATATATGTCAAATCTTCAACAGCTAAATAAAAAAAATTCCTACAAATACCTGTACAAGCCAGCAACTTCATTTAGTGTGCCGTCCTTATTCATCACATTGAGTATTGGAAGACCAAGCTTTCGAGCAAGTAGATAGTCATTATGATCATGTCCTGGACTAATTTTTAAAACGCCAGTTCCGAACTCTTTATCAACATGCTGTGACACACAACACCAATCAATATTAACCAACAGCATGAAACTTACATTGGCATTGTCAAATAATTTTTGCAAAATGAATAGAGTAAGAACATGAGACTTTAAAAATGGATGAAAACTAGTAACAAGGAACTATTATTGCCACAAGCAGAAGTTATACAGGAGTAACGATAGAATATATGATTGTTACTGTTATCTGGCACTATTTATTTTACATTTGTACTTGACTTAATTCACAAATCTAGAAATGTTGGAGCAAAAAGTGTGTTTTGCTCCCTATCCATTAACTAGTACTTAACAGTTATTCACTAACTACATTTCAATAATCAGCCATCAGAAATTAAAATATTGTTGAGATATGACATGATTAATAAAATATTTGATTGAGAAATTCTCTACCTTGTTTCCTTAAATGTTAATGTTCACATTTCCATGTATATATCTCTGATGTAATTAGATTCATATGAGACAGATTTAGTCCTTATATTCAAGGAATACTCTTTGTACTAATTTATCGTTATACAAAATCTAAGAGTTAATCTCTCAAGCTATTTAGCACCAAAAACATTATTCTCAAATTGGTACCAGAGCCCGCGATCTGGGCCTATTGTATGTCTCAAAACCCCATATGTCGAAGTCACATATATAGCTGTCTCGTCGACTGTCCAGCATCGACATTGGGGATGCCTCCCACATATAAACACATTTTCAAATCATATCTCATTCAACAAATGCCCATGGGGAACATCACAGCAAGACATAGAAAACAACTCAAACAAATGAATTTATTATTCACTTCAAATTTTCAAGTACACATTTTTTATTAAGAAACTACCACGAGAACATGAAATCCATGCATATAATATGTATTCGAACACTACATAATAACTAAAATATATACAAGTTGAATAAATTGGAACTTTTATACCTTGTCAGAAATGATAGGAACATGACGACCAAACGTCAAAGGCACGATTGCCATCTGACCAATATATTTGGAGTAACGATCATCCTACAATTCAGAAAAGAATACAAGGCATTAGTCATCATTTCAAAAAAAATTATGAGCTCTCTTGGAACTCAATAACGTCATGTCATTCTCAGCCACGTTGAATTAGTTAGCATATATATTTTCACATATATGGAGGTATATCCAGTCACAACTGAACTAAAGAAGCCATGTTGTCTTGGTCAAACCAACTAGTTATATATGTTTCTAATTTCAGTAGATAAGGTTCCTTGAAGGCCAAGGCTTAAAATTGGGCTTCTAGCTAGAATCTAATAATGTTGATCTTCAATAAAGTATTTTTTAGGAATAGAAGTGGCTCACTCAAAAAGGGGCATTTTCATATCTCAACAAAAGTATATCATAGATCTGCTCCAGGAAACAGGTAAGCTAGCTTGTAAACCTATGGGAAGTCCTATAGATCCAAGCCATAAGTTGGGTAGTGTGGAAGAAGGTGCAATGGTGGATAAGGAAAGACACTGGTTGGGAGATTAATTTACCTTTCCGACACAAGACCAGATATTGCATTTGCCATAAATTTATGCACAGCCCAAGGGAAGTTCACTTACTTGCAGCTCATAGGATTTTGCAATATCTTAAAGGAACTCCAGGGAGAGGGATTTTGTTTAAAAGGAATGAGAGTGCTACTCCTGAGGCTTATACTGATGCTGATTATGCAGGTTTAATTACTAACCAAAGATCCACTACAGGGCATTGTACATTCCTTGGAGGAAATCTTGTAACTGGAGGAGTGAAAAGCAGAATGTTGTGGCCCGATCTAGTGCTGAATCTGAGTTGAGGTATGGCACAAGGTATTTGTGATTTAATTTGGCTGAAGATTATCTTAGAAGATTTGATGATTAAATACGATGGACCTATAAAGCTCTATTGTGATAATAAGTCAGCAATTAGAGTAGCTCACAATCCCATTCAACATGATCGAACGAAACATATTGAGGTGGATAGACATTTTATCAAAGAGAATTGTCCGTTCACAAGGTTAACTTGTGGATATCTTCACCAAAGGGCTTAGTTGCCCTGTTTTTTAAAGAATTGTGTCCAAGCTGCGAATGGAGAATACTTATTCACCAGATTGAGGTGGAGTGTTGGAAATTAAAACATATTAATACTCCACTTTCCGAGAAGCTAAGGTTCATTGCATATCAAGAAGATTAAGTTCAATGTATCTTAGGAAATAGCGTCAGCTTTATTACTCCCTTGTAAATTGCATTTGATCATGTATTATGTAATTACCATGTTTGTTAATTGCATTTGATCATGTAATTAACATTGTCTGAGTGTTGTTTTGTCCTTTAATGTGCATCAAATGCATCTAAAGGGTAACTTCAAAATTTTGTATTCTATACCAAATATGTTGTTATGTTCTGTAATTGGAATTTTGGATTCCTTCATACCAAACAACTTGTAGAGCAGTATCTCAGTTTATTTTATTGATCTCTTCTCTCCAATAAAATTTCAATTAAAATCTGTAGCCAAACGCACACATAACTGAATGTGAAAAATAAATTGTCAAAATATTTATCAGGCAACGGTTAATGCAAAAACTTCAATACAATTAATTCCAAAGAAATTAGTATTTGCAATTTGTTAGCATTGTTCTGGCTATATGAGAAATTCTTCATAGATACTGTTAAAATATTATAAAACATTTTATAATATCTTTTATATTATATTAGAGTATCTTGAGTTATTTTTTATAATCAAAATTTATAATCATAGAGATATCTTAGATTATCTCTCGTTATTAGTATGATTTGTTCCTAATTTAGGATTGAGTCTATGTATTTCTATAAATAAAGAATATTATTGAGTCTTTTAGTCAACATAAAATTATGATCAATAATATTCAAACTCTTATTATTTTCTCTCCTCCTTTTCTCTAAAATCCCACAACTTCAACGGATATATTTTTTGGTTTGGGGATTCCCAGATTTGTGGAATCAGTTAATATACTAAAACTTAATACTGAGAAAAACAAAGATAAAATAACAGGAAATATTATTCTAGCCAGTATTCAATACATAAAATTTATGTAAACAAGTCAAAAAGATGTTTGAAAATAATTCTTTTGATGTTTATTTCTTATGGAGGGCTGGGCAATATGAATGTTTAATTATGTTCCATGTTTTGTGGTAGCATGACAAGAGAATGGATTTCAATTTTAAATAGCAACACTAAAACTTCTATCCAGAGGCACAACGCCTTACAAAGACAAGGATTCTATCCTACCTGTGGATTAACTGCCAGTGCCACATCACCAAATAGTGTCTCTGGACGTGTCGTAGCTACAGTCAGCCAATCATTCCTATAAAATGAGTAATTGTAAAAATTTAAATGCTAACTAATATTAAATAAAAACCGCAAGGCACAATCTTACAAAGAAACAAAAGCTTATTTTAAAGTAAGAAAATATAGCTCTGTTATGTATGATACAGATTCCAAAATGCATATCTCTTGTTTCTCTTTTTCTTAAATGTTCCTATGATCAACTAGCCAACATCTTCACCAAATCCTTGCAGTCCTTGGATAGTAATATATTATACATATTTACAAGTTAGATGCATATGACATTTATGCTCTAGCATCAGGGAAAGTGTTGATTATATTTGCCTCTTTTAGAATTCACTTTATCATGAGATATAAAGTTAATTAGTATATAAGATAAGATAGTAGTACATTCAGCTTCCATTAAGTTTTCAGTTATACTTCTCAATGTATACTTCCGGTCTATCAGTTTCATTCACTCAAGAACTGTAACCGAATCCAAATTTTAATTCTAGAAATAAGTTTGAACACAAACAAAATAGTGTAAAGTGAAGGTTGTCTGAAAAGGTCAAAAACATTGCCAGAAAAAACAATTCTCTCACCATAAGAGAAAATTAGAACACAGCAGAACGTCAAGAAATTTCCTGGAACAGGAAGAACATAACAAAGAAAGTAGAATACAGAGGGGACTACTTAAATATTTTAGTTTAAAAGAGAAGTCCAGCCACTTTGCACATCAGACAGCAACAAAACTTCCCTCGTAAAATAAAAACAGCTAAATGCTCAGGAATATTAGCTTTCAGGCAATGAGGGCAATATTAAAAAGGTCAAACAAATAGATCATAATTCCAAATTACAAGTTAAGAAAATCCAGATGTACATTTAGGTAAAGCCAAAATCTGTCCCTCCAAACAAAATAACATAAAGTTCAGAACAGGTGCTGGTCAAACTAAATTAAATTTCTAACAAAATATAAATCTAATCAAAGCATGAGCTTAAAGGTTGCTTCACAGACAATATACTTCTATGAAAAAAATATATAAAAACAGAGTAATTTTCGAAAACATCCAATGTACCTCGAACCTCCAGCAACGCGATATCTAATATGATACAAATATCCAGATTCTTCTGAATATTCGACTTCCTAAGTATAAAAGAAAAGGCTCAACAAAAACATCCAAGAAAAGAGCAGTTAAGTAGTAACAAGAGTGCAATCAAGACTAAAACTGCTTACCAAATCAGAAACAGCAGTCTGTAGAGTTGGTGACCAGTTTACCATATAAGAACCTGAAACAGAAGGAAGCCAAAGTGTAACATACACCACTATATAATATATAAAGTATGAATATAACATGTGCATCAGAGAAAAATTCAACAATTATCTTTTCCATTTTTTTGGTTACTCTGTTTTATTTTCAATTATACTTCCTTGTGGTCATCTTTTATCTAAGACATGTTATTCATCCATATTTTGTCATCTTAGTTCAAGCAGTGATTCTCCTCTGGTCCTCTGACTCCTATCTTATAATAGCAAGAGCAGGAGTATATTTTTAATTTGTTAGTTGCTTTTATTAATTTGCAGTTACTTGAACTAGATGGCTCCTTAATTTCATGTGAACTTCACGAAGCTTACGGCACAGCAATCAAGTTTATGCATAATAATATTTTTCATTAATTTTATTTATTACAGTATGTTTTTAGTTTATTTTTCTTGATATATGTTATAAGTTATTTTACTATTCTATTATATCTTCAGCAGTTTTCTTGGTACAATTTGTGTTATTATAGCTGTCATGCTTCTGCTATAAGCCACAACACCACCCAACATATTTGATGGGTATTTGGCTTTCTGCCATGAACTGCCATCCACTATTTTTTTTTTATATGACCCATACACTATTAACAACACTGGCAGAAAAATCCTTCATCTAGACCAGGGTTCTCTATACAATATGGCCTTCTATTTTATTATGACAAACTAGTAATTCCAACTAATTCTAATTGGATTGCATTCTATTAGAGTTTATGCTAATTGCTACATCACTCTGCTTTCTCATTTATATTTCATTGTATTAGTATTTCCCTTCAGATAGTCTAGAGTATTCTATTTTCAATTATTGCTTCTGTTTGTCTTAACCAACTTTAACTATGACAGTTAGATATCAAATTCTAGATTTCCACAAAATTATGACTACTTCAGTTATTCCCACATGATTCCTTGTACAAAATTGACTGAGCATAGCTATCAAACTCCATCCAAGATTTCAAAAGTTTCAAGCAACATGGAAGACTATAACAAAGTGTATTGAAAAATGAAATATATACCATTGTGAAAGTATGTAACTCAGCTTATACCTTGATAAATCAAGCCTTTCTCATGAAGCCTAACAAATGCCTCAACTACAGCTTCTGCAGAAATTACAAACCATCAGTATATGATACACAAGTAAATACATGCTAATACACAACCATGCTGGATTTAAATTGCTGGAAGAAAAAAAATTGATGAGACAAATTCAGACGCATGTAATAGACATTGAAAAATAATAATAGCATATAAAAAAGTTATAGAACTGCACCAATGATATTTACTATATTATTTGCATCACCGTAACTTTTCAAATATGTGCCCAAAGGCTCTCTAGGTTAGATAAAGTTCCAATAAGTAGAAAACTGTCTTACGACTTAGCTGTTCATCAAGGGTGAAGTGCTCTCTAGACCAATCACACGAAGCACCAAGTCTCTTAATCTGATTTGTGATAGTTCCACCATACCTGAATAAAGTAAAGAAAAATCATGGGCAGGAGGAGAGAAGTTAAGAAAATGACATTGAAGAATCTGCACAATGAAATTGTAACTCAATTTGCTCCCTCTATATTTACTAATTTAATCATTGGCAATATCCATGATCTGAAGAAGCAGATCACTCGTGAGTCATGACTCATCTAACCTAAAACGAATCTACAAAAATTTCAATAAAATTTCCAATATTCCATTGTCATTAGGTTATGGCACATTCCTCTAAGACTATCATTATGACATTAGGTGATAATATTTTTTTTAATCGTTAACTATGGATTATAGAGAAAGTATATTTAAGATTTGGACCAAAATGGAAACCAAAGGATCACTTTCATATAGCCCTCTCTTATCCCCTATCATTTATCTTCTTTGCAAGATTTATAAATTTAAGTTTTTCCTCTAATCCAGAGTATAATCTCTTGTTATTTTAAATTTTAACATAAATAATAGGAATAGTGAGGTTCAACCCCTTCTACTTTTTCCCCATTTTTAATAGGGTAGTCCATTGGGTGTGGAAAAATAAAAATGTAGATGGCAGGAAGATTCAAGATTAACAAGAATGTGAAGACATACTTCTCTTTCCACTGCCAAACTTTTCTTGTAAATTCATCTCTACTCATTTCAACCCTTTTGATTCCTTCAGAAGCTAGCATTCTTTCAACAACCAACTGGTAGAAGGAGAACAAAATTTAGATGCACAACTAATAGCTTCAACTGAAAAATATAAGGAGAAAGTGCATGAAGCATACAATTCTCAGTTACAAAACGAAACTGCATAATAAGAAACTAGAAAGCCCGTTGCCACAATTTAACTGTCCCAAAAGCTTAATCTCTTAGGTGAAGACGCGTAAATGGTTTTTTATTTTTTATTTTTTATTTTTGACATGCCCACTTATGCAAAAGCCTTCAGACTTGATTCATTGTCAGTGCACAAACATGCCTACGTTGTACTGGAATTCAACTTCTTACTAGAAGAACTGAGGTGACAAGATAACTTGAAGTTAACAAACCAAAGTGGATAATAAAAAGAAAATAAGGCATGCAGTTTGAAGTTTCTGACAACTCACTTGTTTGCAGACTGAACCAAGCCATCCATGGGCTTAAGTAAGCTCCCAAGGCTTGGTTTGACAGACTTAAGAGTACTCTTCTTCAGTTTGGGTTTTGGGACAGCAAGTGGGGTCCCTCTTTATTTATCTACTTTCTTACCTTCTACCTTATGTCGACGATATAACTATTACTGACAATTCTTCTCAGCTGGCCCAGCAGCTAATTCTCAAGTTGAATTTAGTACTCTTCCTAAAAATCTTTATCTCTTAGACTATTTCTTGGGCATTGAGGTGCGCTGACAACTGAATGGTTCTCTAATGCTAACTCAGAGCAAGTATATCAAGGATCAGTATGCCAGAACTAATATGACTGATTGACTGACGCTGAGCCCATTTCCTATCCTATGGTTTCAGATCGCAAGCTCTCAAAACATAATAATTGAAACTGTTACATTCAGTTATTGTAATTTTCACTTTCAGAAATACTACCATACTTTTCTCTTGAAATTATTCTTCCTCTTAATAAGTAATGTAAATTAATATAGTCTCAGGTTTCAAAATTAACAAACCTGAGTTGCAATACCAGCATGATCAGTCCCAGGAAGCCAGAGCGTTGGTCTTCCCTTCATGCGATTGTACCTAACCATAATATCCTGGATAAAAGCATGATAATAAATATATATATCTTACTAAAATGTAAAGTTCAACAAAAACATTAACAACTCAATACCACTTAACAAAGCACATTGTTAATACTTCAAACAAGACAGACAGTGTCATTATGAAGACAAACAGACAGAAAGAAACATAAGGAAAGGAAGGAACAAGATCTTTATAACCAATAGAACATCAATATTAAACATCCTATGCACATAAATAACAAGCAACTAGCGCTCAAAATTTCATCACTTTAGAAAAATCATATCAAACAGTTTTAAGTTGCACCAGAACGTAATCCATTGTTATAATTATCTACGGAAATAATATGAAAAATAAAGATGAAAACCTATCACTATGGAAAATATTACAAATACAAAAATCAAATGGTACATCTATACCACTATATATCTTGCCTTTCCATTCAGAAACATTTAAACCCCATGATGGTATATCCAGCCATCTAGATACACAAATGTCCATTTAACAACATACATAGAAAAATGTTTTAAAAAATGGAAAAACCTCAAGGGTCACAAACATTGCATGCCCCATGTGCAGAGAACCAGTAACATTAGGAGGTGGCATTGATATCACAAAAGGATCACTTCCTCGCTCAAAGTTCGGCTTAAAATACCCTTGAGACTCCCACCTGCAATCCAATAATCATAACTAAAACATAATATACAAAAATAATATAATAATGAGTTCATAAAGTCCATCCATGAACCAAAACAACTTATCAATACAATCAGAAATAGGCTGTACCAACATAAAACAGTTTATAGATGAATTGCACGCACAATTTTTTCCCATTGTCAGCAACCTATGATGATGCACTGATATGCCTTTACATCATCAATACATGACCGTGCAGTATAAGAGACCATTTTTTATAAAACTGAAAAAACAAATTCCAATACTCTCTCAAGAGACCAGTTTTCGTGACTCTTCACATCTTAGATACATACGTTATGTTAAATGTTGAAACTCTCACTGGTTAATTGCAGCAACTACAATATCTCTCTTCCTTCACCCATTCGGCTATTGATCCTCATTTTCCCACTTTTATGTTAAATGTTAATTGCAACATATGCAATTTATGTCACCACTTCACCAATAGAGAGGCTTTCATCACTATTTTCAGTCATCATCACTAAACTGCAAAAATATACTACCTATTATATTATATATTGTGAATTACAACAATATATATTTATTATATTACAACAATATATTTAATATTCCCCACTTAACATATTGTATCTGTGTCATAATACTAACATTGCCACAATTTACTAACTACAGGCTCCAGCATTTGCATGTGACATATAGGAAAGGACCAATTACAATACTATTATTCAAGGAAATCAACAAGTCACTTTAGTTAATTTAATCACGCAATACTTAAGTTCTAGTGTGAAAATTAAGAAAACAAGTCACTTTGCAGAGCACGTATTACATGGAATCAAAAATACACAAACAAGAGAAATACCAAATACCAACATTAATTTTATAAATAAATAAAAAATACATACCAATTATATATGCGTTCTTCCGCAGTAAAGTCAAAAGATTTGGCTATCTCGGGAGAAGTAAAGACACCGTTATTTTCTGAAGCAGCTGCAACTGAAACATTGAAAACATTAAACAATAACAAACAAAAAACACAATTCACTGAAAAACAAACGAAATGCTGTTGTGTAAGTGTTCATAACTTCGTCAATAAAAACTTTATTCTCATCATCACAAATTTTCCAAAGCAAATATCGAAAACAGAAAACCTATGTAACACTGACACTTCTGATTGAATGCATGTCCGACACATTTCTGTGTCTAAAACGTGTCAATATTTGACCTTGACACATATAGTTCCGTTCAATCACTTTTATTTTTTAAAATTATTATCAGTCTTTACATATCAGTGTCAATGTTATATCCAATGTCCTATCAGGTGTGTGTGTATTGGTGCTCTTAGCCAACAAAAACTACTAATTTTGTAACTATTAAAGAAAACTAGTGATGAAATTCAAAAAGTCTATCCAAACAAGCCCTAACTTTATCAAAAAAATGGAAGAGAAAGAAAAAGCAAAAACTAACTGCATTAAACAAAATAACGAAGTTCAAAAATGTCTATCCACACAATCCCCAAGTTTCTCCAAAAAATGGGAGAAAAAACAAAAACACAATTAAACCAATACTTCAAGGAAAACTCTAAGGTGAACCACTTCGATAAGTGGTTCATCGCGGACTAGTTGAAAACTGTTCAATATTCCAACCACGACCGAAGTTGTCTCATGAAAGTAGAACTTCATGATCTTATTTTCTGGGCTAAGAAAGTGAATCCATTGATGTGTTTTTGATAAAAACAAGGGAAGACAAATATGTGTCTCTCAAAACAGAACTCGTCGAAACAACATAAATCAAAGTCCCAATCTTAAGGACGAGAAGGACCGTAAATTTCTACTTCCCAAGAGTGTTGCGAGTGATTTTTATGCACACTGGTCTACCGAAGTACTTGCCATACTTCAATTATTTTATGCTAATATAAGAATGAAGTGTCTAAAATTCTGACAACGGAATAATGAAGTTCAAAAACGTCTATCCAAACAATCCCCAAGTTTCTCCAAAAAATTGGAAGAAAAAGCTCGAAGTTAAACCAATACTTCAAGGCAAATTCTATGGTGGATAAGTGGTCCACTATAGACCGGTTAAGTACTGCCGAGGAGTGCTACCAATCATCATTAGTGATTCCAGTTATTTTTAAGCATTAATTTATCTAAGCACTTGCCATACTTCAATCATTTTATGCAAATATAACAATGAAGTGTTCGAGATGTGACAATTAAACAGCAAAATAACGAAGTTCGAAAACGTATATCCAAACAATCCTTAAGTTTATCGAAAAAATGCACACACAAAAAAAAACATCTGTTAAATTAAAGAAATACTTAAATTTGGATGTGCGAAAAAGAACAGTGTGTGAAAAATGGTGAGAACTGAACAGCAGGATAATTGAATTGTTAATAGAATGGAAGCGAAGAGAACCTGTTAGAAGACGAGTTGATGTGAAGCGGTTGAAACGAGGGCGAGAAGGAGAGGAGAGAGAAAAAGCGCGACGGCGCGTGTAGAAGAGAAGAGGATTGAGTCTGTTACAAACAGAGAAAGGATAAGAAAAAGAGAGTATCGTTTTAGACATGATTGGTTAGTTGGTTAGTTAGTGGTTTTTGGTTCAGTGTAGGTTCAGTTCAGAGAAGCCTCAACTGCAACTGCAAGAGAAGAAAGAAGAAGTAGTTTTGTTGTTGAATTTAGAGAGAGAAAGATACGGCTAAGGAGAAAAACTAGTGGGACGATAGGGGGATGAAGAGGGAAATTAAATTGTATCCCCGTAATTAATTAATTAATAAGAAAAATGTTAACAAAACATTTATCAAAAATAATTATATTAGATATCTTTTGTTAATTAAGTATGAGTATTTATTTTCATAAATATTTGAATTTGATTTTTTTTACTATGCATGAGTTTATTTAGCTAGACTGAACCTCTTTAGTTATTGTCAAAACAAAATATTTTTAATCCACTCTTTTTAATATATATACTTTTTAATATATATATATTTTTTAATTTGTTAAAATTCAAATCCATCTAACAAAATCGTATTTAGTAGACAAATTTTGAACATTACTCGCATTGGAATGTAGACAAATTTTGAACATATTAATAGTAAGTGGTCAAATATATAGACCAAATTATGACTTTAGTAGTAAGTTGCTAAATTTAGCATTTGATGTTTATAGATCATTGTCATGTCAAAAAGAATTGGCAAAATTTTGACATTATAAAACTGGTTGCATGAATGATTTATAGTCATAAGTGTTTTGTGAAATAATACATATTTAGGTCACCAGAATTTATTATAATTGAGTTAACTTTAGCGATGATTAACATAGTATTTTAGACGATTTGTAAAAGTCTTTCTAACTTATTTTTGCCTTTTAATTTTTATAGTGGTCTTCTAATTATAGTTGGGTATGTTACACATGTCTCTAGCTCAACCTTAATTTGGACTTATGTTGTTATCAAATATTCTTGTATTTGTTAATGATTGGGATATAAGGGTGTTTTGGTTTAACAGATGGGACGATAAAGATTTTAATAGAGGAGAGGTGAGGAAAAAGTATAGTTTTGTTTAGTTCAAATAAGGGGAGAGGAGGGACAGATAAATTTTAAATGGTTTTTGTAGTTATCTTGAGCACCTCCCCTCCAAATCTCCCAAAATGGAAAGATAGCAAAATCAACTTATTGATGGATTTTGCTCATTTACCCTCCCTCTTAAAATTTAAACCAAATACGAAAAACTTGACAATTTTATCTCTCCTCCAACCAAATACACCCCAAAGAGTATGATCTCACACATGTCTTAGTCTTATTAATAGGGTTGGTCATATTAGATCCCTTATAAACATGCTGTCCCTTAAGTTATAAACATCAAACACTTTGTCCGCTTTTGTTTATTTGACTAGTCTCTACGCAACCACACCTCCACCAAAAGCAAACACATGAACATTAGTTTTGTCTCATTTGAATCAGTGATCCAATTAACATCGTTGTATCCTTCTAACACATTGGGAAATCTATTATACTTTTAATACTATAATTCATGGTACCTCTTAAATATTTCACGAGTCTAGCTAGTGTCTCCCAGTGATCCTAATTAGGATTGTGGGTAGATCTACTCATCTAACTACTGCATTTGCAATATCAGGTCGAGTGAAAATTAATTAGATGCAATAAACTCCCAATAATTTAAGCGTATTAAGTTTGATCACTTTTATTCTCCCTTAATTGAGAGTAAGCATCATAAGGATTATTTAGAGTCATAATAGACCAAATTTCTTTAAAAATTTATCTGACATTATGTTCTTGAGATAGTATTATAGTATAATCCTTTCTTTTAATTTTAACTCTCAAAATTACATTTGCTTCACATGTGTATTTCATATCAAATTTAGAAGCAATAAAAAAATTGTTTCTAATCACAATATCAATGCAAGTACTAAAACTAAGCATGACATCATCATATAAACACATAGTCATTATTCACTCAGTTATCAACTTCAACTAAAGTAAATCCATCACTAATTATAACTTCATTTTTTGGTACTTGTTTTAAACCATACAATGAATTAAGAAGTTTACAAACTTTGTTTTCTAGACCAAAAATTATACATATTTTGGGTTATCTCATATATAAATTTCTTCTTCTAAATCATAATTTAAAAAAAGTTGTTTTTACATTCATCTTATGAATAACAAGTTTATAAATAGAAATTTCAGTTGGAAAATGCATTTAGATGTTTGGGGTAGTATAAACGATCAAGGAGTAGTAACTCATACTACTCGAGGAAATTTTGCATAGAGTTCCATTACCATTAACGAGTGGCTCCGCAATTTCCTATGGGTGCAAAGAGGTATTAAAATTATAATTGATGAAATTTTGATTACGTGAACAAAAGTATCAAAATTAAGTTTTGATAGACCCATTACAATTATATTTTTTCTTAAAAACCTCTTTATAGCCATTAGGTTTTGCTCCTTCACCTAAATCAACAAAAACCGAAATATGATTTTTTTAAATTAAATCAATTTCAATTTTAATAACTTCTTTCCAAAATTTTACATATTTGAGGAAATTGTTTTGTTTTATAAAAAGTTTGAGGTTTATTATCGACAATATATGTATAATTTTTTTTCTTCGAAAGATACGTATTTTCTTTATATTTTAGTTTTTTTTAAATCATCACATAAATTTTCATTTGCAATATCTAAAAAAATTGTACATCATTACTTTCAATTTTCAGACAAAAAATTATATTTCAAGAATTCCACAATTTTATTTTCAACAACAATATTACTAGAAAACAAGTCACTTTTAAGAACAAGAAATCTATATATGTTCTCAGAATATATTTAAAATTCTTGAAATTTAATCAAAATTTAAAACAAAGTATACATCTAAATATATATATTTTTAAACAACTTTTAACTGTTGATTATTCAATCAACAATAAAAAAATTGTATTCTTCCTTACAGAATACATTATTCACTTGGTCAATTTCTTCTTCTATCTAAAGAAAAAGTGTGACTATGACCTACAAACCATTATTTTTTTTTTTGCATTTCCTCTACAATAATTTCATTGACCACTAATGAAGTGGCAATATTTTATTTGGTTAATGGAAAACAAATAAAAAGAAGTAATATTTGCCTTAATGTAAGATATGTATGTTGAAATTAAGCAAGAAAACTTGTGGGGGTGTAACTCGTATCATCAACTTCATGAGTAGCCTTCACATTAAGTGTATCTCTTAGAGAGCTATGGGTTCGACCATAGAATACA
The DNA here is from genome assembly GCA_037974835.1 of Cicer judaicum. Classification (NCBI taxonomy): domain Eukaryota; kingdom Viridiplantae; phylum Streptophyta; class Magnoliopsida; order Fabales; family Fabaceae; genus Cicer; species Cicer judaicum. The sequence goes on from JBBPBS010000170.1 coordinate 5,207,918, forward strand.
TAAACAATAACTCCTATTGCTAGCCATACAGAAACTCTCAACCAAGTAGCACCCCTTGAAAAATAGAGAAGACATAAAAATGATAAGAATTATATATTGTTCAATTAAAGGAAAAAACAAAATATTTGTTAAGCAATGTTAGAGCAAACAAAATACATAAATAATACATTAGTTTTTTTTATTTTTTATTTATAATTCAACCCTATAAAACAATTTGTAATATAATGACTTATAATGCAAGAATTGTCTCAAGTTTATAATGTTATTTAAATCATATCACAAAATTGATCAATAAGGTGAGAAATGTCTAAACTTTATAAACAATTTATATCATATGTCGTATTAATAGACATTTTACAACTTCAAATATATAAGAGATCTACCTAAAAAATATAGTTAAACACGATTAAAATTTATAGTCAACGAAACTATATTTATTCTTTAAACTATATTTATTCTTTTTTTTTCTCGTATCAAACAATATGATAGAAATTGGTACTAAACTTAAAGATTTTGGAGACATAAACAACATTTATGGATGATACAATAAAATTAATTCGAGAGTTTGGACTCTCCCGATCAATATCTAATCCCTAAATAATTACCTACAGACTTTTCGATCGGTTTTTCTATTTATACAATACTAATAAGAGGATTAACATAATACTTCAAATCTACTTTATTTGATATCTCTTTCTCTGTATTTATTATTTTTCACCATTTTCTCTCTTCTTGGTTTCTTTTCAAAACATAACATAATCCTCCTTACTCAATTGTGATAAGTTAAACCAAAATCGTTATCATGAGAACAAATTGAAAATGCAAGGTATTTAAATTAAAGTCATTTTATATTACTCCAAGACTAAATTAATGTCAACTTACAATGATTAAGGAACTAAATTGATGTCATTTGTTGGTTATTTAAAATACAAACTAGTGACAATTTCATTAGAGGAGTAAATTAATGTTCTTTATTTTTTAGGATGAAAAAATTAATGTTTATTTATCCTTTAAGGACAGTCACTTGACCTTTTATTTAGTGATTAAAATACTGGATTTCTTTTGAATTTTTTTGAAAAGAAAGTCCTATATATTTTCAAAATTGAATGTGAATACTTACCCAAGATTAATAAGTAAATATGAATTGATAAGAATGGAAGTTATAGGCAGCAGAGGCACCAATGGACATGTGAAACCTGAAAAACAAATTTAACATGAGTTATTTCTATTTTAAAACCCATTTTACAATGAAAATTCACTAATGTTTTTTTGCTTTTTGTTTTTAGCAATTCCAATCCTACAAATTTTACTTAATCCAGTAATATTCCAATTCCCATTAAGATATCCCCTCAAAACATAAAAAAGAAAACATATAAGATGATTAAATATTCCTATGATGTTCTTGACAATATATGATTTCATTTTATGTCACAATAGTACTTGATACTCTATTTTAATATATTATAATATATTTTAAATTGAACTTTGAAAATAACAAATAAATAAATATATATAAATTTATTGCAATAAATAATTATAAACCATACCTCCAGAGTGTCCAAAGTTGTGTCTTGCATCATCCTTATCTGTACAGTTTAGGAAGACAAATCCAGACAAAAGAAGAACACTACCAACTCCACATAATGTAAATCGAATAGAACTGATAATAACAAACATAAAATGTGGTAAAATAATAATAAAAATTAGAACTTAAGAAACACTCAAATGGCATGCAACATTGATAAAGTATATAAATTTAATGTAGCTAAGAATCAAAACTCTCCCTGCATAGTGTTCACTAATATAATCAATTGATAAAGTATTAAGACATTTCATCATCTAAAAATTTAGATTGAGCTAAATTTAAAAGCTTATTAGGTTACAGATGTCTTTTAGTTATAAACATATTTTCGGTGAACTTTCCCCATTGTTGTCTAAGTTTTTTTTAACTAAGATTTCCGGATTAGGTTAACCCTTTGATTGGATAACAATAAAATAGTTTAACGGATGAGGGTAGGGACTTCTCATCCCTATTCTGTCATTTGAATCCTAAAGGCACGTCTTTTCAATTATTCTTATATGTAGATTTACTATAATTTGTATCTAAAACTACTATTAGTTTCAACATGAGGGACTCTGATACTATTTTAAATTTGAATTGGACCTAACTCAATCCTACAAAAGTTCTTAAAATGAAAATGTCTCTCACTTATAAACACATTTGTAAGTCATATCTCATCTGAAACTATGACTCCATCGTAAATATCCATAAGTTATTAATGTTTATGAAACTTGAAAAATTAAATATCTGCCACTAAACACACCTTATAAGAAGTGTAGAAGAAGCTGCAAATGTGAGGATAAATACACCTAAGCATATGAACGCTATTACAAAGCCAACAATTTTTCTCTTATTACCATCATGTACATCTGCATCCATCCATAAACAAATAGGAGTGGTGAGAAACTGGAATATGTCAAATCATATAAGAAAGTTCTAAAAAGAAATTATATATAATAGTATTAAATTGATGTTAAGGAGATTGATTGCATATATGGAGCAATAAATTTTACATTTTGCCTGATATAGTTTAGTAAACATTAATTTGGATAAATATAACTTAATTAAAATGTTCATCATAGAAGTGCTTATGAATAACTTATTTCTATAACAATATAAAATAAAGTCAAATTGTTTTAATATAAGTTTTAAGTAATTTTTATAAGTTATCCTAGAGAACCGATGGAAATGAGCTGAAAACAGCTTATGAATATGTCATAAGTTATTTCCGTAAGCTCATTGAAACTAACTCACAAAATGCTTAGGTCAATATATAAGCTTAAATAATTCAATTCAAACAGACAAACAAGTAGAAAAGGAAAATCATAACTCACAATTGCCTATTGCAAGATGTTTAGAAATAAGGGGATGATAAATTGACACATCCTCTTTAACAACTAAGGGTTTGTTGTTTGCATCTATTTCATTTGTCTCCAAATGGCTCCAAGCATACTCATCCATTGACTCTGAATCAATAGAAGGTGGCAATGGAACTTCATTTGGTGGAATATATGTTAGTATCAACACAGATATTGCTGCTATGGTGTATGCAAGAAGAGCACCTACACTAACCTTTAGAAGACAAGCAAAGTAAACATTAGTACTAAAAATAAAGATTTGTAACAACTTTTCATTGTTCAAGTTAAATTGTGCTTGACACAAAGTAGGGCTAGAATTTAGTTGACAAATTTAACATTATCAAGAAAATTGTGCTCCAATATAGGCACACATACAAACAAATCCATCGTGTGTGTCTATATATATATCAATCTATCTACCTAACACTTTGTCTGCGTTATCAGAAAAGTTTGGATTCATTGCAATTGTAGAATCACACAGCTATGTAGTCAAGAAATCAACATCGTTGGATGCAGATCAAATAGTGCTTTGAGTTTGAATTTGACTCTGATTCAACGATCTTAACTTCTTGACTACGGTGACTTCATGTTTCTTTTACTGCGAAGAATATGTTGTAGTACCGACAATTCAAATTGAACTCATGTCTGGTGTGCGACAGCAACACTGACGTGTGTTTGTGTCCAACACAGACATGACAATGACATATGTGGTTCATTCAATCACTTTTCTTTTCTCAAATTACTATCAGTGTCATTTGTGTCCGATTCCTATGTTAGTGTTTCATCCATGGCCATTATCTTAGTCTCATTAATCCAGTGACCAAGTTCAATACTAGCCACCTTCATTTTTTGTAATTATAACATTAAATTGCACAAGACTTTTGCACATTGGGGTTAGGGATAAAATCAATTTCTTAAATTATAATTACTAGCTGCAACACGTTGGTTTGAGTTGTTTCTAGTTCTTGGCAACATTGAAGTTCGTAATCTTGTCAAATACAATAAAATAATCCTATGTATCAGTATCGTTACATTCAATTACTTCTAGTTTTTCCTTGTAGACATGTCAGTATTAGTGTCATGTTTGGTGTCAATGCTTCGCAATTGCAATTATAGTATTAGACTTACCAACCCAGCTAGTTGAGAGACATCCATGACAAATGCCAAGGCTGCAGCAACAAGGCCAGTGAATATGGTACTCTTTACAGGAACCTGGCTGTGCTCATTTATGTCAGAAAAAAATGGCGGCAGAAGTCCATCCCTTGCCATAATCATCAAAACTCTTGGCTGAAAGACATTAAACAAAAACACATCAATAATAAATTATGAAACAAAAAACAAAAATTTAAGTTATTGAGTTTATTTGATTAGAGTTTAGTATACTTTGTTGGTTTATTTAAGTTTGTTTTGTTGATGGTTGTGTTAGTGAACATACTTCTTGATTTAAATTAATCCTTTTCAATAAATTAGTTTTGTATTTTTTTTAATTTAAAATGAAACAACTGATAGTTATTACATAAAAATTGTATAGCTCCAACACTTCAAATTGAGAGCGTGTATAATGTTTGAAACGTATTGGTGTCTGACACCTACACGACACTGACACATGTGGTTACATTCAATTACTTTTATTTTCTTAAATTATTAACCGTGTCTACGTGTCAGTGTCGTGTTCGATATATGTGCCTGTGTCAATGCTTCATAGGATAAAAGATGAAATTTATCAGAAACTGCAAAACAAAGCTTTGGAGGGAAGAATCAACTTAAACAATGTAAGAGTTAATGTATGAACATAGGACATAGAGGGTTCCAATTACTTTACCTGAGGCAACGTTCCACCTAGCAATGATGAGCATAGTGCTGTAAAAGCACCAGCATTTACAATGTATCTGCAATCACAATCAAGAAAAATGACTTGCAAAACTTCTGCATACTTTGGTTTTGTACCATACTATAGGCAAAAACTTGTCTCTTATTATTACTTTTAATCATATCATGACAATAAATTGTTCACGAGGTATCAGATCAATGGTAGGTGTTTGACCTTAGAACCTCAAAGCACAAAGTTCAAATATCCTCGAAGACAGTTGTAAAATGTCATTAGTGTCACTTAAAAAAATTAAAACGATATAGAAATTCAAAGAGGAATGTTGCAAATTTATACAACTTACCCGGCCCATTGCATTCCATTGTCAGCAAATGCAGATGATATAGGAGTGTCAGGATTGATATCATAGTAAGGTACTAAACCAACAACAACAATGGAGACTAACATATACAATCCACAACATAGAGACAATGAAGCACCAATTCCTAGTGGCAAATCTCTTTGAGGATTTTTCACCTGTTCGTCAAACAAAGTAAATCACCATTAAAAAGTTTGAACTTACTCTCCAAGTTTTAACATACAGTCTGCAACTGCAATTGCGATCGTGACATCAAAGTTTTTGATTGTGTCCTCAACCACTTTATGGCCGCATCATCCGTATTGGACTGCAATATTGAGGAGGACTGTGACGCGGTCTCAAAGTGGTGATGGCAATTTGAAGTTCTTGCAAATTTTTGCATCAGTTGTATTTGACTGCAATTTGACCTGAAAGCAATGTTCTTAAAACCCTAACCGGACATTGAATTGGCACGACGTTCAAGTCATGTTCAATTACTTTAAACTGCTTAAACCAAAACAAAACCTCAATCAAACCGATTGAAAAACTGAAGCATAGACAACATTGATTTATGGTTCAACCAGTTAAACCATTTGGTTTGATTCGATTTTTAAAACATTGTCTGAAACGGGAAGTTGTGAGGAGCATGATATATATTATCATTATCTATACCTCTTCAGCAGTGCTGGCAACTGCATCAAAACCTATGTATGCCAAAAATGCTGTTGCAGAACCAGCAACAGTTCCATCTACCCCAAAAGGAAAATACCTATTATCATTAAAACAAGAGAAAAAAAATTATTATTAATTAACTTAAAGATACCAAAAATATATATGGAGTAGGGGTATTGAAAAACAATGATGTAAATTACCCTGTAGGTAGTTGATATCCAATCCAACCAGTTTTGAATCCTAAGTAACCACCAGCTACTATGACAAACATCAAAGCACATACATTCACTGATGTGACTATGCTTTGTATCCTTGTACTCTGCATACAAGTAAAACCAATTCAAATCAAAATTAACTAAGAAAATTTAATTGGATATTTGGATTGATTGGTCACAATCCATTTATTAAAAGGATGCATTACATAAAATCATAATAATAATTTTCATGTACCTGAAAATTTATTGAGAATTAAAGATAAATCTAGTTTATAAACACTCACTGTCCTCAACCACTGAGGCGTCTTTTAACTACGAATAAAACTGTGAGAGCTTACACATAATACCCATAACGGACAATACCTTGTCAATGCGATGCATCAAACTTGTGGTCTGAACATTGACACATACTAAGAGCTACTTTTCTGGCAAACCAAAAAGAGCTACTTAGCCACGCACGAGGGCTGACAGACCCCTTAGCATCGACTAAGAGCTACTTTTCTGGCAAACCAAAAAGTTCTACATTGTTTGGAATCAAAGCTAAGAATGGTTTATAAACACTCACTCTTCTCAACTCACTTGGACGCTTTTTAACTAAAGACAAAATCTTAAGAACTTACACAAGACCCAAGACGAACAATACCTCCGAAAGGTGGTGCAGCGACTTGCACCAACCAAAAATAAAAAGAAACACTACCTCATACAATTTAGAAAGCTAAGCTAAGTTGAAAATCATATATATAAATAATTAAAAATAATAATTTTTTACCTCTTTGATCCCACCACAGAGAATCCAAGTAACAAGTAATACCATAATCGCTGCAAGTGGATCTACATCAACATCAATCCATGGAATGTGTTTATAGGATAAAAATCCTGGAATATTGTCCACACCTCCAATAAGTGCAGCCTAATCAGAAAAATATTATATATGATTAATATTTTTTTTCTGTTTAAATAAGCCCTTAGTTTCTCACGAGAAAGATACTTTGAAAATCCAGAGTTCCATTAAGAGATAAGTAAAATCTGATCAAAAATTATTCCGATCGAGATTCGACCTTAACTAAACGTATATAATATTAATATGCTATAACTTTGATTTATATCTAATTTATTATTTCAAATTCTGAATTAAAATGGAAAAAGATCTTCATTAAAATAACATTATACCAAATTGGGGGTAATGCCACGAGCAACAGTAGCTCCACCAACCCCATATTCAAGCATTAAGGACCAACCAATCAACCAAGCAACCCTGCAAACATATACCAAAATATATAAATTTTCAATTAACAATAATATAAATTTTGTTTTTAAGTAAAAACCCATGAAAATTGTAAAGAATTGGACCTAAACTTTCACATAGAAATAGCACCTTAAACATAATTTTCTATGTTTTTCCAAAATGAGACAATAACTTTTTATGTTTTTCCAAATGTATTTAAAGTAGAATAAAAAATTAACTACTGAGTTGAATGTAAAGTGATTTATATTTAAATACATTCATCTTAGAAAGAGTTATCATCATCTAAAAACAAGACAAAATAATTCTACTTCAATAACACACAAACATATCAAAATAAAATCTAGAATTAATTTTACCACCTCAAAAAATAAAACCAAAACATACACTAAGAAGGTAGATGAATTAAGTACCCTTCACCAATACAAATGTAAGCATAGTGATAAGCACTTCCAGCAGAAGGACATTTACTAGCCAATTCAGCATAACAAAGAGCTGAAAGAGTAGCTGCTATTCCAGCCACCATAAATGAGAGTGGCAAAGCAGGTCCAGCATGTTCCCTTGCAACTGTTCCTACCAAAACATACACACCTGCACCAACTGTTGCACCTACCCCTGAAATCAAAAACACACCCCAAAAATATTCAACAATTATACATATTAAGAATAATGGTTACCGTCATTTAATTTTCTTAATGTATTCAAAATACTAATTATATTTCCTAAATTACCACTTTTTTTTATTTAATTTCGTATGATAACTTGTTGTTATACTTATAGATATTTTGAACATAATAACATTTTTTAAAGTTAGTTTAATTATATTTAATTGTTTATATTTTGGTCTAGACAATTTTTTGCTTAGAGGGATTAATTAACAAATACTAACAATTAATCAACATACTCTCTCCGTTATTTATTATAAGTAAAAAATCTATTTTTCTTTTCTTTCATTATAAGCAATTTTAACTAATTTTTTAATTTTTAATTTTACCATTTTTATAATATATTTCATTAAACTTTTGTAACAATTTTTTATAAATTGGTTGAATAATTCAAAAAAACTTTATGTTGTCTAGTTTTAGGTAGAGAGTGGTAAATGAAAAAAGTGTCAAAAAATAATTAAGGTTATTTTTGTAAATATATATATTATTAAATAAAATAATTATTAACTTTAACTGACTTCCTTAATATGCGCACAATTGGTTATAACTAATTAAGTATAGTACAAATTACAAATTCAAGTCAAAGGTCGTTTCACTTTCTTTGTAATAAAGGGTTTGAAAATATACCAAAATTCAAACAAGAAAGGATCCTTAAACCACATTAAATAACATTAATAATAATAACTATAATTAAAAACACCCTGAAAAAACAAATAATAACTATAATTTCATTGTTTCGTTTTGTATATCAAATTGCTACACATTGTTGTTATAACGATTGATATTGTGCGAAATTCGTAGTCGCAGGATTTAAATAACAGCAAAAATCTAAAACATAAAAAAGCACAACAACAACAAAAGCAAAAACAAAATCTGTATTATGAAAATGTGAAAACATAAGTTGTAACTGAAAATGATCAAATCCGTTCAAAACCTTTACCAAGGTGAAAAACATGATTGAAAATGAAATAAAAAACCACACAATTTCAAGAGATGAGATAACTAAAAAAATAAGAGAAAATTGAATTACCAATTGCCATGAGATGTGGAACAGTTAACTCCTTAGCAAGTTGTCCATTATGAGAATTGTTGTTAACATCAGAAACAAACTTTTTTCTTCTAGTTAAAAACCTCCATGAACATGATGATGAACCTTCTCCTCCATTTTTACCAAACCTCATCACAATTTTGTTTTCTTTTTCTTTTCTTACTCAACAAGAAATGGTTGAGAGTTGAGAGTGAAGTGAATAATAGAGAGACAAAGAGAGATTGCAGATTGGAGTGAGAGAGAAAAAATGATTATTCTTTTTTCAATTTCTTTTTTATTATAGTGACATTTGTTAAATGATTTGTGAATGTGAAGCTTTAAAAGGTGTCAGTCAAAGAAACAAACTTTACTCTCTTTTCTTTTTGTTCGGAGATTTTTGAGTTGTCAAAGTTTATAAAATAATGATTTTTTACAGTATTTTATTATTTTGTTATAGTTTTAAAAAAAATATTTTAATAATAAAGTTTTAAATATAAATTATAAATAGTTTATCTTACAAATCTATTTTAAATATTTTATTTATTTGTCATAATTTTTTAAGTAATAAAAATTGTAAAAATAAAAACTTTTTTGAAAAACTTTTCATAAAAATTATTATTGAACGATATTATTTTTATATTAAATCTCTAAAAGTGAATATTAAAAAGTTTTTTACTATATAAAATATGAGTCTGAAATAATTTATATTGTTTTTTGAGTAAATTTTTATAAAAACTATTTTTAGGACTATAAAGAT
>JBBPBS010000170.1:5219121-5240838 GCA_037974835.1 Cicer judaicum
ATGAGGATAATAAAAATTATTATGTTTTTATTAATTATTAAAATAGTCGATAAATTTTTTTATTTTTTTAAAATAACAAATATTTTAAAACACTGATTAAAATTATCAAAATTTAATGCAAATAAAACTAATGGGTTTAATTCAAAATTTAAATTAAATATATTAACTTTGTTTAACTAATTTATATTTGTATTTAAAATATTTTTTATGGATTTATTTAATCCTTTATTTCTTTTTATCCATATTTTTCTATAACATTACCAATATACTGCATTTTTCTATCAATTTTTTTATAAGATGTATGGATATTTATAATACCCATAAAAAAATACTTGTCAGATCATAACTCCAAATTAATAATTATAAACACACATGAATAAAAAATAATCATTTAATTATTTTTTATCTTAATTTTCTCGATTCATTTGTATTCACCTAAACATTACTTATTTGAGGTTGTTTGTTCCCAAGCAGGTATGCCTCACCCACACATGTGAGGCTGCAGGATCACATGCGAGTCTTGGCTTGATTGAATTATTCCAATGTTTAAAAAATAAATTTTGATAAAAAAAAAAGTCTATATAAATTGCATTTTATATATCAATTTAAAACAAATAATATAAATAAATTATTATATTTAAATTTAGTATTTAATAATTTAATATAATAAGTTATTTAAATTTTTTATTATTTTATATTTTTTAGTTAAATTTTCTATTCTAAATATCTAAATATCAGTTACGTTAGAAATAAATAAAAATAATAGTTTATTAATAAAACTTTATGAATTATAATTTAAAATAAAAACATAATAAAATATAAAATAATTTATAAAATATAATATAATCTAAATTATAAAAATATAATTTTAATTAAATATAAATATAAAAATAATTAATAAAATTTGATATTAAACTTAAAAATAAAATATTAATAATTAATTTAAAAAATATTTATGATTTTTTTAAAAGGTAGTTTTGTCTTTTTCTTATATAATTTAATAAATTAGTATTTAAAATTATAAAAAAATTAATTAAAATTTTAACATAAATATAATTTATTTATAAAAATATTTTTACTAATTTTATATAATATATATATCATAATTTTATTTATATTCTAATAAATAAAATATAATTATTTGATTATTTATAATTTCATTTTTAAAAAATTTAAATTTTTTATTTAATAGTGTCAATAGTTTGAATATAAAAAGAAAATTTGGATAAGGAAAACTATTTTTCTGGACCCACTAAAAAAGTGAATCTTTCAAGAAGATGGTAAAAAATGTTAATTTGAGGTAAAATGACAAAAATGGGCAATAAAGATTAAAAAATTTAGACAATAATGCCACTGCTCCCAAAACAAAATGCAAATGAAGATTCAGAGAACAGATTGTTTTCTGATAGAACACGGAGACCTAATCCTCCCATGGCTCACCCATCAACAACTCGCCAACATTTCCTTAACCTGCAAATCCCTTCACAATCTCACCCGTATCATCACTCGTAACCGCATCTCCGATGCTTCTAGAACCTTCGAGAATTTCCCTATCCCATTCCTCAACAACAACAACAACAGCAATAACACTTACTCTTACTTTCTCTACACTCCTTCAATCCTTTATAATAATAATATTCCTCGCTATCAACCTTGGGGTAATTCGGTTATTTCACCATCACCAGTTTGGAGGAATCATGATGAAACGGTGACTTTTGTTGATGTGGTGGGATGTGAGTGCGGGGAGATTTGTCGGGATGGGTGTGCGTGTTTGGGCTTTTTTGATGGGCTTGATGATATGGGCCGTGAGTGTGGGCCGGCCTGTTTTTGTGGAGGGGAGTGTGGGAATAGGGTGAGTCAGAATGGGGTTGCGGTTAGGGTTAAGATTGTGAGAGATGAGAGGAAAGGGTGGGGTTTGTTTGCTGATCAGTTTGTTGGTAAAGGAATGTTCTTGTTTCAATATGCAGGTGATTTTGATTCTAGAATTCAATTATAAAGTTTATTTTTATATGTTTTAGTTTAGTGTTGTTAGTACAATTGATTTTAACTTACAAGGTGGAATTTCGAGTTTTGGCCTTCATAATAGAAGCTAGAGTTGATTCTAGAAACATAAAGTTGATTTTGATGTGTTTTTAGCTTTCTTTTTTTCTCTAGAATTGATTCTAATTTGAAATGACATTTGGAGTTTTTGCCTCCATAGTCCATAATAGAAACTAGAATTGATTCTAGAATCATAAAGTTGATTTTGATGTTGTTTTAGTGTGCTCTTGAGTGGAATCAGTGTTGCCAATTACGGATAGTAAAATTAGTGATTTGTCCAAATTCTGATATGCACAGGTGCTACTGTGCCGCCGATATAGTCTCTATTTGACATTATTTTGTACTAAATTGTGAATTGTAGGACAAAATAGTCTGTTCAAATTGTAGGACACTAAGTAGCATTGATTTTCCGTTCAGAATTCATTGTAATTTAAGCTGACATTTGGAGTTTTTACTTTTATAATTGATTTTTAGTTTGAAATTTGTTGTTCAACTCACCTTTAATCAAAACTAGTATTACAAACTAATTGTTTGTGTTAATTTTGCACCCTTCCGGTGTTATTTTAATGAGACTTGCTTGTGTTGCTTGATAATAAAGAGTAATGTAATTGAGTCTCTATAGTCAACTATATGAATATATCAACTAAAGAGTTGTATGAAGATTGGTTGAAACCATCTTCTAGTGTTTGCTAATGTTAAAGCATTTGTTTCTTAAAGTTTCTTGATTCTTTTAATTGTGCTTTTATGCATTGCTTTTTCTTTAAATCCCCACATGAATGCTTTGTAAAATTAATTTGTTGTTTCTGTGTGAAAAAAGGTGAGCTATTGACAACAAAGGAAGCACAGAGGAGACAAAAACATTACGACGAACTGGCATCGTGTGATCGTTTCTCTTCTGCCCTTTTAGTCGTAAGGGAACATCTTCCATCTGGAAACGCATGTTTGAGATTGAACATAGACGCGACAAGAATAGGAAATGTTGCACGGTTTGTAAACCATTCATGTGATGGTGGTAATTTAAGCACAAAGCTAGTTAGAAGTACAGGATCTTTGTTCCCCCGCCTTTGTTTCTTTGCTTCGAAAGATATTCAAGAAGGCGAAGAGCTTACTTTTAGCTATGGAGAAATCAGGAAAAGGTCTAACGGGTTGCCATGCTACTGCAACAGCCCTTCTTGCTTTGGAACATTGCCCTCAGAAGACACGTGAGTCGTGAAAGTTGTAACATGTAGGAAGAGGGCCCTTCACTTTGGGGGTTGAGATTGTCTGGATTAGGAAATGGTAGTTTTCATGAATAGCGTTGTTATATCGCTAAAGCGCAGTGGAATTTGAACAAATCGTCATTGTTCTACGATACACTAATACATAATGTCAAATAGTGGCTATAAACCTATAGCGGCACTATAATGTTGTTGTGTAGCGGAATATGAACAAACTACTAGTTTTTGCGATCCGCGATTGAAAACAGTGTACAATAAATAGCTCATAGCATGCATTGCAGAAGCAGTCTTCTTAATATCCCCATAACAGTTGGAAGAGTGTTGTTCAATTACTGATAGTTTTATGTTGAGCCATGGTTGAGTGAAATATGATTATTTCTGATAGTAATTCCAAAACAGGCATTCTTCATTACTGATGAAATTTATTATCTATCTTTATGTTTTACGTATATAAATTATTTAAGTTCATTCATTTAACAGTTTGATGCTAGGATTTAGCTAGGTAGTTAATCCCAGCGTTTCTCGGTGAGATCCCCGTTGTCCCAGTGCAGTGTCTGACCACCACAATGTGAAACAATATCTGGGCGTGATCCCACTATTCCGGCGTAGTCAATCCCAATTTTTCCCAGCGAGATCCCACTATTATTTCTTCCTTCTCTATTTTGTTGTTTCAACTTTCACCTAGGAAGAAGAGGAAGAAGAATATGTTAATGAAGATGATGTTTATCTTTGATTCCTATGCTAGAACATGCATTTGAGTTTTAATATTTAGTTATTTTATTACTATGTATTAAAGACTTCAATATGCATCATCTTTATTTCCTTGACTTTTGTTGGTATTTTAATGTATGCTTTGACTAAGAGTAAGACTTGTTGATTTTTATTACTAATTATGTATGTTTCATAGTTTGAGTCGTTTGTCAATTTTGCATTAAATATAGGTTTATATAGTATTATTCATATAATTTGTCCAAAAAAAATAGCAGTTATCCCACCTATCCTGAAACGCGCTGTCACACTATCCCACTTTTGAGGTTGGCCGCGGCACACCGTTATCTGGAATTAACTACATAGGGATTTAGGAATTGGAAATTATTATAAGCCGGATATTTTACATTCCATTAAGAGGCTTAACAATAGAAACAATTTTTAAATGTTTGTTTGCTTTATATATAAGCATTATCCTTGAGAATAATGCATATAGTAATAATATTATGGTGATAAAGGATGTAACAAAAGAAACAAAAATGGAAACTCAAATTGATGCATGGTGAAGTACTTTTGTTTTAAGATTTGCTGAATCCTGTTTTCTTCCTAATCAATCAATCATCTTCCTCATAATGAGACAACCTTGAGTTTTGAAAAGGCTCTAAGCTGTGTGATGAAGGTACTGTCTCCATTGTGAGGTCAAAACCAGGGTTGAAGTTGTTGATGTTCATAAGGTTGTTGGTGGAAGCAGATGAATTGTTGGAGTATGCTGGTTGCACTGATACATTGAAGTTTGGTTGCTGTAACATTTGATGATGCTGTTGGTGTGTGGTTTGAAGAGCACTTGCATATGCAAATCTGCTATTCATCAGCTGGTTTTGCATCATTGAGACTTCTGCCTGCATTGCTGCCACCTGAATTGGATAAAAGGTAAGTTATTTATGCATGAATAAAGTTCTTAAAAGAGGTTTTTGATTTAGGCATACATTTTTTATTTTATTTGAGTAAATACCCATATTGGTCAAATTGTAGGATGATTATATCAATCTAGTCCTTCTTGTTATCGATATTTCAAAATGATTGTTGAAATTGTAAAATTTTAATCAAGTGTGTCCCTTTGTTGGTATTTGTAAGGACTAGAATGACATTAAATTGATATGATACAAGAGATGAATTTGAAACCAAGTGAATAATGTTAATGATGCATTTGAAATATAAAAATCTAGATAGAGGGGCAAAATTTGTTAACATTTTGCAATTTCATAGATCATTTTGAAATTTTAATAATATGATATAATAGGTTTATACAACATTACAATTTTAACAAGTTGAATATTTATTAATTTTGATTATTTTCATCTTTAAAGTTTGAAATAAGGTATTTCAATTTTTTATGAGAAAATTAGTAGATGATATTTCAGAAACATATGACTTACTATTTTTACAAATGTTACAATGTCGTATTTTATTATGTACATAAAGTGCATTGTTTGAGCAGAAAAAACAATTTTTAGATTCTTGTATTATGGAGTAGAATTTATAAACAGCCTTACCGAATGTGGATTGTTTTTGTAAATGGTTTATTAAAGATGAATAGAAGTTGCAAAACTAGAGATAGATCAATTTTCTACTCAACCTGTTGTTGCAAAGCAAGAATGGTAGACACACAACCGTAAACCGGATCAGATAACCTAGCTTGAGCCTCATACGATATAGTCGCCGCCGCTTCATGGCGGTGGTTAGTAGGAATATTGTTCAAGAGTTTCGACACATTGCTAGCACCAAACACCTTGTGCACAGCCGCAAACCTAGCCGCACCTTGGTCCGTACCAAAGTAGGGTGCAAAAATGCATCCACCACTACACTTCCTCCTCAAGAACTTGCACGCCCCACACGGCGCTATCACCAATGTCTCTTGTGTTACTCCCGTTGTAGCACGCTTCATAGCATTGGCACCTTTACTACGCCTAGCTCCCAAGGTACCATCACCTTGTGAATCAGCCATAGAAAATTACAGACCAATACGACTGATGCAACTATAGTTGCAAGACAAGACTAACACATTAATCAATGATGTGACTATATATATATATATGTAGGTTGCAGACCGTAATTTAAAACATTGTCAGGTTATTATGGTAATATAGAGATGATGTTAATGTGTGATGTTTTGTGAGAGGAGTAAACGTTGGTCATGTGAATGTGGTTGGGAAGGTGAATATTTTTGAGAAAAGAAAGAGTTTTAAGGTTGGTGAAGGAGTGTGTGAGGCACGTGGTATTGGCGTGTTTGTTAGACTGTGTGAATAAAATATTAAGATGATTCGAAAATGATGGTTTGTGTGAAAGTTGCAAAGGTTGTCTTTGTGGGAGAGCACAAGAACTGCGTAGTCTTTGCTTCTCTTCGCGTGTAGAATGGAAAAACCAAAGACGTGTGTGTGTGATGTGAGTGTCATGGCTATGCATTCATTCAAGATTATTATTTTTTTTTAAACAATACTTTAGTCACTCTAATGTGTGATAAATATGTTCCATAAGGGGGAATTCTTATAGTAAAAATTGCGGTCACATTTAATATGTTGAAATACTGGGTTGAACCTACACCTCAACTTTTCTATATTTGGTGTTTGAGTTTTGTCACTAATGGCTTTGAAAATATGCATGACTAATAAATGTTAGCTAAATTAGTAAAAGTTTAACTATTTGACTCATATATCAAAAGATTGACGACCTTGTTAGCGCTATTAAACTTAGTACCAGAGAGTTAATTCTCCTAAACTTTTTTTTTTTTTTTTAATTTAAAAAAGTGATGCATCATTTAATCTTTTATTTTTGTAACTGTTAGCTAAAAATTCTCTGATCGGCTTAAAATTATATAATACACCCTTTTTTATACTTAAAATTTTCAACCTTTTTCGTGTAACTCAAGATGTTTTTGCAATTTTAATTAATAAGATAGTTTTCTTCTCAAAACTCACCTATAGAATATCAAATTTTGCTCAAAGTGTCAAATATATAAATGATATGTTCAATGTTCATGTTATTTTTTATATTATTTTAGGGGCTAAAATATTTGTTTTACCTACTGGAAAGATAGATGACGAATTTAAGTAAAATAATTAGAACACAAATAAGAGAAAAATTATACGATATAAACTATAAACTTAAAATGTTAGCGTGTGAAAAGAAACACTATAAGCTACCAAAAACTTGCTACTAGTGAGATTAGTTCTTTACCAAACAACACTATTTCGTTATGAACAAGATAGTATGAAGGAATTTGTATGACATTTTTACAAGTTTAAATCTAGTCAATCAAATTCTTATTAACCACACATGAACCTTAAAATAAATAAAAAATCACTAGTGAAGTATAAAGTATGATTAATTTTGATACATTATCACCGAATTTTTTTTTACACAATCGACCATAAATGACTTTTAAGATATTAAGATATGCATTATTTGCCCTTGGGTCATGTAAGAAACGTGAAGTTCATATTTTGTTTGGTAATGTAGATGTTTGTAACCATGGTTTTGGTAAAAGTTATAACGTATAAGCTATTATATAATAAAAAGCATAAAATGATCCCCAAACGCTTAATTAGCTTTTACAAACCACGAGAAGATCCTTAAAACCAAAACTATATACATGCTAATATTTCCACTCAACAAACATGGATATTGCAAGCTTATTGCATTTTCATGCACTCATTTATATATCTGGCTTGTCATGTCATGTTATACTCACTTTAGTTAATTTTAAGGGCTTTTGCTCATATTCATTTATTTTTAAAAGATTAAATGATTTTTTTATTTATTTAAATATCAACTCTTAAGCAACTTTTTTAGAATTGTGTTAAAATTACAATTTTAGTTTTTCTCACATAATTTTTTTTTAGGACTTGATATATATCGAGTTCTATTTCTCGTAAGAGTTATTTTCAAATCTAATCTTCTAACAGGGTCATGGGATAAATATATTTTTATTCTTTTAAAATTTGTAAAATATAAGTTTAGTTCACAATTTTTTTCTTCTTAAATTCACTGTTTAAAAATAGATAATTTTTTATAGAGACTAAACTAAATTTTAGTTAAGAATGTATTAACTATTTATTCAAACCACTTATAAGAACTACAAACCTCACGTTCTCTTACCATTTATCTTTTTAAGCATAGTAAAAAGTACATCACCACAAAATTAAATTGAAAAACTCTGCATGTTTGGAAAACTTCCACCAATCTTTCTAATGCTATTTTTACAAGTAGAAATAGAATTTGGTACATTGAAGTTCATAACACTTATACACACCATGCACCAACTATTTGCGCTAGACCTTGTTGGTTTCAAACTCAGCTTAGTTCACCAACATTGGACTTCAAAGAGTGATACTGCAATTCCAACTGCGACAACGATACTAATGAAAGTTCATTCTTCGAGACGGTAAAGGCGAAATCGGAGAGCTGTCACTACTTTGAGAGTCACCTCTCCATGCATCTTGAACTTGAGAAGCAAATTGCAAATTCCACAAAACATCATCTATTGAAGGCCTATCTTCTTGCTCTTTAACTAAACACCTCACACAAATCTCCATCATTGTCTTCAGTGATTGATCCAAACACGCGCTGCGAATCGATGGATCGATGATGCTCTTCCTAGCTTCATCATCTGCTGTTATGCTTGATTGCAACTGCATTATGAATCATGATACCATTTATGAAAGCATATTTATAAATTTGCCAATGGTTTATGTTTACCATTACTTTGCAAATTGATCATTATTTTGATATATATAAGCATGTTAATATAAAGTGTAGATTCTTCTTATTTTTCACCAATAGCTAATCTATAACGACTACTATTTTAGAGACAAATTTCGTGATCGATTTTTAGAGACTAATTTAAATATCGATTTAGTGACTAATGGTAGAGACAAATTTAGTGACCAATTTTAGGTGCATATAATTGGAAAATATTGATGAAACAGAACCCCTTGTATTACCAGATTTTTCAAAGTGTCAACATTCCTTGACTTGATTGTCCTTCCTAGAATGAGTTCCATCAGTATCACCCCAAAGTCATGTATATCAGATTTGTCTTCACTTTTTATACTGCAAAAATAACCAAAGTTTTAAAAATATTATCAGAGAATAAACAAATGAAACTATCTGTCATGGTTCAATCAGTTGAACCACGGTTGAATCAGGTTACTAATAAATAAATAAGTGTCAAATATTCAAAAAAAAATAAAATAAATAAAAACTGCTTGAATCCGGTGTTAAGAGAGCGAGTAGAGTGAGAACCAACTACGGTCGAATCAACTAACAATCGGACTGGTTCCTGGTTCAACCGGCCGGTCCGATTATTAAAATAGTGTATTCAACATCAAAAATTTCTCAACACAACACAGAGTATGTAAAATTACAGCGTTATGAGTCCTCTTTTCCATAGACAAAAGTTGAGTGCATGTTTCTCTAAAATAGATTAAAATGCTATCACTCACCTTTTGTTAAAGCTAGGACTTTTGAATAGATTTGAAGGGTTTAATTGCCCAACCTGCAATGATAAACAAAGGAAAAACAGTTATTTATTTTTCTTATATTAGGAACGAAATGAACTTCTAGATTTGGATTTATTGCATTCAATAATTTTTGGAGTCACAGTAGTCATCTAATCTATGCTGTTGGGTAGAGATTCGATGGCTCACATCGTGACTTCAACAAATTGAAAATTCAAAATTTCAATCGTCTAATCTTCATCAACAATCAAAATTATTGATTGTAATGCATGTAGCATTGACACTTAGAGATTGAACATGTGTTTAGTGTCCGATACGTATACGTGTTCGACACTGACACAACACCAATACATATAGTTATATTCACTTACATCTATTTTCTCAAACTATTACTAAAGTATATGTTAGTGTGAATGTCGTGTCTGTCTTCATGCTCTTTGGTATGGGCATTGACGGACCCAAATTGGCTGTAGTCATCAGTCTCTGATTGCAGTGCAGTCAGGCACATCTTGACTGTCCAATCAAAGATCGGGCGATCCATATTTCAAATTCAGATATAAAATTTAAAAATAATTAAAATCCAACCTTAAAATATGTACTGTCCGATCAAGTCAAACAACTCAAATGTGCTGATTGCACTGCAGTCAACTGCAGAAAATTCGAATCGGACAGTGACTACTTACTACATCAAATCTATATCCAATTTTTTCTTCAGGAAAATAAACCATAAACATTTCATAATAATTTTACTAATACCTTTCCCATGTTGGATAACAAAGGCATATTATAACTACTGATTTTTGCAACAAAATTCTGGTCCAATAAAACATCTGTAGTTTTGAGATTGTTTGAATATACAGAAGGAACAATCCCTGTATGCAAAAATTGGATTCCCTTTGCCACTCCATTAGCAGCTGCAATTCGTTGAGTCCAATTAAGACACTTTCTATAATGTCTATCTGCATCATAACATGTTCATATAGAAAATATCAGAAACAACATTATTGTTTCATTCTTCCATTACAACTTCATAGTAACTGAAATGTGTCATTCAACTGATAATCCTAATGATATTGATTTTTTTCTTTTTGTTTTAACCTACAAAGCACATACTCTCACACGGACACAGACACGTCGACACATTTTTATAACCCTTTATATGTGTTTGAGAAGTGTCCAATGAGTGTCTAAGGTGTGTTGAAGCAAAGATAAAAAGTTTTATTTTGGGATACTTGTCTGAGTTGTAGGAGAACGTGCGTAACACGCGTATTCTCAGAGGTGTATGTGCTTTAGAGATTTTTAACTATCCGGTTCCTAAGGGAAAGGGGTCAGGTAATCCAAAGTTCAGCCAAGAGGTAAGTAACGTCTGTCCAATGATTGATCCAACCAGGATATAAACTTGGGTTCTCCTAACTAACATATGTTGAGGATTGACTCCTAACTAAGATACTAATTGAAAAATTAACAAATGAATTCAAATTGAAAAATGGTATTGAGTATTGGATCCTAACCAAGATACAAAGTTATTGTTAGAGTGACTGCTGTAATTTTCTATTAATGTTTAGAGTTACAAAGTACAGACTATGTGTAAACACTATGGTTCAAATTACAAGCTTACTCTAGAACCGAATAATAGGGTGCTTCGTCTCCACCCCCAACCATCCTAGTCCTAACCCAACATATAAGTAGGTCAAGCCCAATAGACAGGCGCTCTCGCTCTGCCACGCTCGTTGTGCTTTCAGCTCCACTGGCTATACTCGAGTGTCTGTCCACTTATCAACAAATACGAGACATACTTGACAATTAATTTTCCAACAACTAATAAAATGGAATTTCATCTAGAGAAACTTCCCTATCAATTGTTCCTATCACTTGTTAAAATAATTCACTTTTTACACTCTTCAATATGAAAGATATTAAACTTGATGAATTACCTGAGATCCAACTCTTGAGTGACCCATTTGGTACATACTCAAACACAATAAATATTCTTCTAACATTTGAATCATCTAGATAATGTTCATAGCAATGTCCAAGAACACTGACTAAATGAGGATGCCTGAATTTTGATATCAGTTCTATGTGCTGCATGAAATCTTGATTCCTGTAGTTTTTGGTCAATTTTATACTTCTAATGGCAACAAGTGAACCATCCTTTAGTTGACCTCTGTTCATCTAAAGCATAAAAGAAAAAAAAAACACATTGTTTTAAATTATACACACATCAAATAAAAAGAGTATACAGTTGTTTTTTGCCCTAAATGTGTGCGGCGCTGTCACAATAATCCTTGAATATACTAAAATTATAAAAACATATCTAAATATGTATTTTGTTAGTCATTTTGATTCTTGAATATGTCTTCAATTAATCAGTTTAATCCTCAAATGTATTTTTTGTTGGTCAATTTAGTCAAAAAATTACTAACAAAAAGATATTTGGGATGTATTTGCAATTTGACACATCCATAGACTATATCGACAACGTCTCACACATTCAGGGACCAAGATGACTGTTTACTCTTAAATCATATGTGATTATGTCTTTTGTTAGTAATTTGTTGGACCAAATTGACTAATAGAAGACACATTCAAGGATAAAATGAAGTAATATAAACATATCCGAGGAACAAGTTGACTAATAGAAGACACATTCGAGGAACAGACAAACTAATAAAAACACATTTGAGGGCCAAAATGTCTAACAAAAGATGTATTTATGTATGTTTCCGTAATTTTTAAACATTTAGTGACTATTATGACTGACATATTTAAGAACTAAAATGAGTGCTAACATTTTCAGTTAACTGACACATTAAATGTTTTTCAAAACAGAAAACAGTGTGACATTTTATTGAAGGTGACAATAAGAAATGAAAACAAAAATAATTTCTTCAAACCAAATAGGTGCTAACATTTTCAGTTAACTGACACATTAAATGTTTAATATTGTATTACACCTACCTTGTACCATTATAGCTGTTTTTGAGTTTGTAATTAATACTATTGATATATAGAAAAGGACCAATAGTATCCACAAAAAGGTTTTGTTCCTATAAGTGGTCCTTCACTGGTAGATGGTAGCTTAATTTCCTATCCCTTTCATATTTCATATATCATTCATTATATGCACTTTTCCAGCAACTTGTATTTTCATACAACTAAGGCACTCAAACAACAAAACTATGAGAAAATGAAATAAGAACTTCTCTTATATGTATCAAATGAGATATAATCTGAAAATATATTTTTATACAAGAGACACTCCTCAGCTTACAAATCAATTGTATAAGAGTGAGATAGGTCCAATACAAAACCTAATATAACGTTAGAGCTATAGGATCACTTGGGTCACGCTCCAGACATCCATTTCTAGATGTGAGGATGTGATATGACCTTAGAAATAATCAATAGTGGGAAGCATATATCACTTTACAGGCCGATTTTGTAAGGTGGAATTAAGTCTGACTCAAATTCTAAGATTATCCTGCATAAATCAACTTAAAATAAGTGGCATACCTGTCCTTGAGAACCTTCACCCATAAAAGAAGTGGTGTCAAAGTTGTTAGTAGCAGCCAAAATCTCTTCCAGTGAGAAAGCTCTATAAGGTGGCTGGCCAACACTTCCAAACTTCATTGGTTTTGATACATACCCTTAAGTAACAAGGAAAACAAATGTTTGTCATCCATATTTAAGATGAAAGAATACTATGAAATTTATAATCAAAATTAATTTAGCATGCAATTTAACATCTGTTGTCTACGAAATCCTAGAACATGTCATAGACCATAGTATCAAATCGAGATTCAAATCATGCATCAGACCTATTTTGCGGATTGTGAATTGAATCTTATTATGAATCAAAAGATACATTGCCAATAAAAATATATCATTTTTAAGTAAAAAACAAGCGACATAACAAAATTATAAGCTGGTATATAATATATAAATCTCAAAATAATTTAATATTCTAATCATATAACAAACGACAAAAGAAGAAAAGTGGCTGGTTATACAAAGTTGACTAAAAAAGTATGACTTCACTAAATTTAAGTAGTGATTCATTAGATTGAATCGCGATTCAAGACGAGATTCATGTTCAAATAGATACAAACTAGATATTCATATCGATTAGGTTCAGTTGAGTATCGAATCAAGATACAACTCACATGTATCATAAAATACTGATAACCATAGTAAGAGATTTTTCAAAATACTTTGCAAGTGGAAAAATGCATAAAAATTTAGTAGAAGAATCGAGATACGACTCAGCATGTATCGCATGTATCGTAAGTTACTTACTTGCATCAGAGATCAACTTAGAAGTGTATCCAGAAGAAGCTACATTTTCTGATATTAACTTTGTTTCAGAATTCAACATCATCATGCTTTTTCCATTTACTCTTCTAATAACACTAAAAATCAATGCAAGAACCACAAATCCTCCAAAAGTTCCACCAACTATTCCAAACCAAATAACTTGTTTAGAAAGTCCTTTGTTCTTCTTTCTCTCATTAGGCACTATTCCAACAGCTAATGCTTCCGTGTGACAAAAGGATTGTTCATGTTGATTTTGATCCTCTAAACAATTTCCATCATACAAGAATTTCCTGTCATTGGAATTTGAAACTAAACATTTTGGTAAGTTTCCTGTCAAAAGATTTGAAGACAAATCAACAGCTTCTAGTCCAAAATTACATGTCATGTTCTCAAAAATCATTCCTGATAGTTTGTTTCTTGAAATGTTGAGATAAGTAATTGAAGGAATTGAAAACAATGATGCTAATTGTATCGGTCCAACGAACGTGTTATCCGATATGTCAAATCTCTCGAGTTGATAACATGAACTCAAATCATTAGGTATACTAGACCTGAATTTGTTGTTTCTTAGGACTAAAGTAACCAATTTTTTACCAATTCTAGGAAAGTTTGGTCCAAAATAATTATCATCCAATTCCAACACTTGAAGATTGGTCAACCGGCTTAAATCTGGTACCGATCCATTAAAACGGTTACCGGAAAGTGAAAGAACTCGCAGATTCTCCAAACTAGTTAATGAATCAGGAAGCGAACCGTTGAATAAATTTCGCTTCAAACTCAAAACAGTTAAAGACGGAAACGAATCAAACCAATCAGATAACTTGCCTTCGAGGATATTGTCATCAAGAATGAATGCTTGAAGATGTGAAAGCAATGGAAGTTCTTGAGGAATGGAACCATATAGAAAATTTGAACTAATGTTAACTATTTCTAGTGATGACAAACTAGAAATTTTGCTAGGTAGTGGACCCCACAAGCCAAGTGAAACTAGTGTGAGGACTTTCAAACTTGGAAGCCTTAAGAGGGTTGTGAAAAATGAATCTATTGAAAAGTTTTTTGGAAGAATTTGTGGTTTTGTTGTTTCACCAACTATGTGTAGTTGAGTTAGGTTGTTTTCATAGCATACAACATTGAGAGAAGCTTTTGAATCTGTGTTGCAAAAATCTGTGTTGGAATTCCATGTGCTTAAGATTGAAGGAAAGTTCAATAAACGTTTGAGTCTTAGAAGGGTGTGAGTGTGTGAAGAGGATTGAAGTTGGTTCGTATTAGAGGTTGATAGAATAAGTGTCAACACAACTAGAAGCACTTTTGGATGAAGCTTATTTTCCATTGGTAAGTTAATGCATGCAATAGAAAGTGGTATGATTTAGATCACAATCTTCTCAAACATTGAAGCTTGGTAACTTCTCCATAAGCCCTGAAATTTCAAGGAGTAAGATATTTAATCATCAATAAGAAAGTTGCATTATGATCTATAGCTTAGTTCAAAATTGCAATTTGCAACTACAATTGTAGCCACAATGTAAAGTTTTAGAGGTATCTACAATGGCATCGCAACTACAAATGCAGCTACATTGGCTACTGCAACTGCGGCCGAAACTACAATTTTGAACCATGATCTATAGTGTGGATGAACTGAATATTTTGAGTTAATCCAAAGCTAGATTGTTTTTAAGGTTCAAAGAAATTCATTATTTCATGAGAAAATCACAAGAGTACTTACCTCAACAAAGTGAAGAAAGAAACAAATCAAAAGTGCTATGAGTGAAGAAGTGTTTAGAATACAATGTAAGCTCTTATTTCAAAAACCAAATCTAATTATTGAAGTTTCACATTTTCATCATTTTATCTCAAAATCCCCTATTAGTCCACCATGAATCCAACCAAGACAGTTAAGTAAAATATGAAGGAAAACAAAATCCATTTTTTTTACACTAAATTCAAAGTTTGAAGAACAAACAAAGTAAAAATAAACCATAAAAAAACATTAAAAGGTCACATACCTCAAAAACTTTGCTGCTACAATACATTCAAAAATTCATCAACAACAAAACTTTCCAAATTTTTCTCATGTGTCAGCTTTCTTTCTCTACACACATCAAGTCAAATTGATGTCACGGGTAAAATTAAAAACACAATTCAAAGGACAAAAAATCAGAAACCAGACACTTCACTATTGTTGTCACTTAGTAAATATATGAATGAATGTACAAAGAAAGCATTTCAACCATTTTTCTTCACTTTTGCTTTGAATAGTCTTAAAGGGAAGCCATAGTAACTTAATAAGGAAAAGATAAAGAAAGATTCTTGAAGAGAAGATGACCCTTTATTCTTCATTGTGAATTCTTTCACATGTCATCATTTGGAATCCAATAGATTTGGTTGGAACATGTTTGTATTATATTTTCTTTTTAAATTTTTATGCATTATCGGTACATCATAATCAAACTTTAGATATAGTTATGATAAAAATTAATATTTTTAATGATTTGACAGTTGTAATTATTTAATAATATAAAAAAATTTACATAAAAAATGTAAATAAATTATTATTTTTTTCATAATTAATTTTGAGGTGATGTTTGAAAAAGATGGCTTTAAACTGATGATAGTGTGACTTAAGCTTTCACTTTCATAATGGACAGATAAGTTTTGGCTTTATTATCTCACTTCAACTTTTTTGCATGGCCCCTTTCATTTTTTATATGTATCCGTTGCTCTTTAGAGTCTTTCTTTTCTTAGAAAAGAAAAAAGTGGGTTATATTAAAATTTTAATTTATTTATTTTTATTAATTTATTAAATTGATTGATTTATTTTAAAATTTAATAATTTTAATTTATTTTTTAAATTTTTTTATTAAAAAATACTGATGTAATATATTTTAAATACATTATTATTTGAAACAATAATATACAATAATTAATATCTATTGAAATTGCAATAAAACTTTTAAAGAAGTTTAGTTTGAACTTTTGAAATTATTTATTTTATAATTTAATTAATTATAAATAACTAATTAATAATTTTAGATGATTTTATATCATTAGATTATTTTTTATGTTATTTAAAATATTTTATATTATTATTTTTTCGTTTAAAAATTAAGTTGAGATAAAAATTGTCAAATTTTAAAATAAATAGATCAATTTTATGAATTGAAAATATAGTACACATATTTTACATGAAACATGTTAATTTATTATGACTTTATAATATTAGTATTAATATATTTTAACAATTGTAATTTGAATCAATCAAAAACTAATTTAAACTAAACTGCATTTAATTTAAACTAAACTGCATTTAAGTAGATTGAATCGAATTTTGATTTTTAAAAGATTCACTTAAATCGAATTGAATTAAAATGTGTTTTTAATCTTGAATGAGATGGGTTTTTTTACCTTAAAATCGATTACTATGCACGAACACAAATAACCAATCGCCAAGTAATTAGCAATTTGCTTAAAAAACAGTGTTTAACAATTTTACTACTTTTTTTTTACAATAATTTTACTACTTTCTTAAGATCTATTATACCATTTGACTGAAACATAATTAATTATGTAAAATTTATTTAAACTATCAATAACCCTTAAACAATTTTAACATGTAAAAAAAAACGCATAACAAATAATTTAATTAATTTGAAAATCATGAATCTTAATTAGTAAATTAAGAAGTTATTATTTACCCGGTGTCAAAGTAAAAAAGTTTATACTGTCAATAATCTATAATTATAAAATTCTTAAAAATATTTTAATTTAATTATATTTAATTCTAAAATTATATATTTAAATAACTGTGATTTATCAATATTATAAAATATTTTACCTCAACGGTATATGTGAATTAATCTCTTATATAATTTTTCTTTTTGGCGAATGTATATGTCAATTAATTTCTTATGTAATCCTACTTGCTTTGAGTTATATTTTGGGGACCCACCTGAAAAGTAAAGGACTGTTTCCTTGAAGTTGTATGTTTTTTATATATCTTATGATCGGCTCTATAAAATAAAAGAATATATCAAAATTATCAAATGATTAAATGTATTTTTATTAATCATTTTGATTATAAAATATTTATTTAATTAATTAATTAATTTAATTTATAAAATTATTAATTAGAGATATTAAAATTACATTAAAAAACTAAGTTGTCACACACTCAACTTATCAGAATCATAGTTTACTAAAAAAAAATCAGAGTAACGGCTTCAACACTTACGAATTAATAAAAAAAGTCCTTGGAAAATTATTCTCTTTCGTTTTCAAAAGATAAAAAGGAGAAAAAAATAAAATAATATGACAAAAAAAAATATAGGTTCCAAGCAGCAAGTGGAGTTTCCACTTACGAATAATCTCACTTTTCATTTCATTTATATCTCTTTTCGTTTTTATATCTTTTTAAAATTATAAATTCTATCATAATTCATTTATATAATTATAATATCTCAAGTTTAAATTTAGGATAGAATCTCCAAATATTTAACAATATTGATATTTATTAATTAAATTTAAATTTAAATATTTTTTTATTTTTATATTAATATACATTATAAAATATATTTTAAAAATATATTTGCTAGATAAACAACTACACACAGCAAAAAAATGCTATTTGTAGAAACAAACTAAACAATATTCTAAATTTTGAAAAGGAAAGCGAATAGCTTCGATCCAGTAGATCAAATTAAAAGGATGTCGTGGTTAGGGTTGCTCTAACCAATTTAAATTTATATAAAAATTATTTATTATAAACTGTTTTTATAATTAATTTGTATAATTAAATTTGATTTTATAAAGTCAATTATAAAATCGATTATATATATAATCAATTTTACACCATTTTTTTAAAAAAGATTTACGAAAAAGAATTAAAAAAAAAATTGACTTTTTTATGAAAAGTTGTTTAAAAAAAATCAAATTTTATTTCAAAAAAAAAGTCACGACTTTTTTATAAAAAATTCAAAATTTAAGATTTTTTTCTATAAAAAATTCCAATTTTTTTTATTTTTAAATTTTGATCTAAAAAAATATTAATAATAGAACTTATTAGTGCAATATAAATTTATTGTGTTTTGTCCTTGTAATATAAGTAAAAATTTGGTTTAATTGTAGTTTTAGTCCCTTATTTTAGGTGAATCGCGAAAGTAGTTCTCCTATTTTATTTCTCTCTAATTTTGGTCCCTCAAATAGAAATTCAGTCTAAGATTTGATGAAATTTCATTTTTTTTTTCATTTTTTTAAGTTACACATACCTCAAGATCTCATGGTGCAACAATTGTGGAGATACTACTTCTGCAATTCAACTAAAATATGAATACTAAAACTGTAATTAAACCTAAAAAATTTGATTTAGTCTTTGTAATACTTAAGGTACTAACTCTATGGTAAGAGTTAGCCTTGTTATCTCAAGTTACTAAATTCAAATCTCAATTACATATAGTTGAAAAATTGACCATTAATATCATTTTGATTAATAAAAAAGTTCTATAATTCTTTTTAAAAAATTTATCTATTTTAATTTTCAATTAAATTTGACCTAAACAATGATGATGTGACATAAATGAGAATAATTAATTTGATCAATGAAAGTTTTAACCATGATGGTATTTATTTAATGAAGTTTATCCTCTATGTATATTATAAATCGATGCTCTCTTGGAGAATCATGAGCCAATAATTTTGCACTACGAGCTTCACTACTAATTAAAGGGTTTATGCATTTTTTTCTCCCTTCCCATTCTACTTTTTTTCTATTTCAGTTGTTAATTTTTTTTCATTTAATAATAATATATTATAAAAATTAATAATTAATGGTAAAAAAAATTACTAGACTAGGTCAACATAACTTGTCTCATGTGTCTATGCCACATAATCACTTTTTAGGTCAAATTCAGTTAGTGACTAAAAGTAAATGACTTTTAAATTACAAGATTATAATTAAAGAAAATTGCAATGACTAAAACCAAATTTCACCTATATTATAAAGACCAAAAACATAGTAAACCCTCCGTTAGATGTAATTAATTATTCTCGTTTCTTACCATAATTAAATATTCTCACTATAGTGGTTATTTATATAATTTAATATAAATGTTAATTATTGATATAATATATTAATGATCAAACATAAGAAATTTTATATAAATTTGAAATTTGTAGTTATATAATCTAACTATAAATATTTATTGATATTTTTTTAAAACCTTATTATCTATTCATTTGAAATTATTTAATAAAATATCAATAGATTTTAAAATCTAATTAAAAAATGGTGGAATTGATCTACTTAATAAATATTTTTAATTTAACGGTTGAATTAATAAAATTCACCTTTTATATGAAATTATTAAGCGGATAAAATTACCATAAAATTACTGTTAGAATCAACAAATATTCATATACATATTTAAAAAGTAATTAAATATCCCACACATGCTGAAATACTCAAGAGTTAGAGGAAGAAACTTAAATAACAATTTATCGAATTAACTATTTGACTGGTTGAAATGAGATTACAAGGAAAGAAAGGAAAATATTAGATATATGACAAAGGTAAGGTGGAAATAGGAGTAGTACACCCACTCCCTTTAATATGAGATATATGATCAGTGGTATCATATAATCAAGACTAATCTATAGTATAGTAGCCCATATAATCAAGTAAAGGAAATTGTCTATAGAGGAAAAATTATTGCTTATACTTTGTTCTAAGAACAATTTCACAGTTGTTGCTAGTTTTGATGGTCACATATTAAGAACCGGTGGCTATACCTTGTCATGGGTACAATTAAGCGTTGCTAGAAATAGTGCAAAATATAATATGAATTAAATATGCATATCCAGATTCTAACGCTTTATTATGTATATTCCAATTAGTAAGATAAATTTGTGCATCACAGACAAATCAACAAGCTAGTACGATAAAAGAAAAATAACGTGGTCCGATAATTTTCTGTCACAAATTTATAATATTTTCACGAATTTATAATATATATTTTAGATACTACTTCAAGTTGCATTCAATTTATAGTTTATAATTTATTATATTTTCCCTCATTTTTATCCTAATTATTATCTAAATTAAAAAAATGTAAATAATTTAAAATAGATTTTTATGTCATTATAGGTTTATGAATAGTTACTTCAACCATTAATTTTAGCAATTACTTCAAATTCAATACGCAAGTTTATCCATTATCATTTTAACTTATTCATTATCCATTACAAATTCATCTATCAACTAGTTTAACCACAATTTGCTATTTTCAATCGAAGAAAGTCATAGTCTATATAATATATACAATCTTTCAATCCTACGATAATTTCATAAAAATATATATTTAGTAAAAAATAAATTTAATTACAATTTTGATCTTCCAATTTTCACTCACAAAGTTAATCCTCTTATTTTAAAATCAAACAATTATGATTCGTATATCATTTTTTAATTAAAAAATAATGTAACATATTTTAAATAATTTAACATATGATACAATTATGTTAAATGGTTAACCCTCATGACATTGCAAGAAAAACTTCTAAAATTTTCAATTTTAATTTATAAAATTATTTATTTTTGTAAATTAATTAATAATATATAAATAATTAATATATCTAAATGGTTCTATATCATGAGATCGTAAGTAAAATTATCATTTTTTTAGTTAAAATATCTCAAAAAATAATTATAACTGTCAGATTTTAAAATAAAGAGATCAATTTAATAAGTTGATGAAAATAAAAAGATCAAAATTACTAAGTCAAAAAATCATTAGCATAATAGTAAGTGTTGTTGTGTACTTTTCGTATAAATAATAGAATATGATCCGCACAATTTAATTTAATTTATATATATATATTATGTATTAATCTTGTAAGTTTTTATGGTTATAAAAAGAATAAATGGAATA
>JBBPBS010000170.1:5241195-5262548 GCA_037974835.1 Cicer judaicum
TTAATTGTTATTTGTTATGGTAAATATATATAATGATACAATAATAATAATAATAATAATAATAATAATAATAATAATATACAAAAGTTGTATATCGACTATTTTTATTGTTTAAATAAACATTTAAAAAGTATTTGAACGTTTTATTAACTATATTGTTAACATTTATTAAAATATCTTTGTTTTAATATTTATTTATTTAATTTAATTTAAACCTAGTTAGATTGTCTATATATAATTGATTATTGGTTTTTAAGTTATGATTATTATGTTTTTATATATTTTATGACCATTTAAGATGGTTGTTACATTTTAATAATTAAATTGTAATTAAAATATGGTGATGCATCTATATGTAATGAATTAACAAATTTGACTTAATATGAAGTTAAATTTGTAGTAGGAGTTGTGTTTTTATTTTTGGATGTACTAAATATATGGTATGATGAAAAATAGAGAGGTTTTAGTTTTTCAATCATGGTTCTTTTTATTTAAAGATATTGTATTCTCTTTATTGTTTAACATTTATTCTTCTTATTTGTTCAATAGTTATCTTATCTTCACTACTTTATAAATTTATTTATTATTTTTTTATACATGCATTACAACCAAAAGCATAGTGATTAAAATTGACACTATATGATGTATATTAGGTTGTCCACACGAGCAATTGGTGTGAATTACGAAGAAAATTATATAAAGCCATGTTCCCATATGCCACTTAGTTAGTGTGAATCCTCAAACTGCTAGCATAACAAATTTGTTATGCTAATTGAGATCGTAAATTATTGACTAAAATCAATTGTAAGATTTGTATATTCATTACATATAATTAATTGACCTAAAAATTTAAATGCATAAAGGAATTGAAAATATCAAATATCAGATAATAAAAATTATTTTGTGGTTTAAGAATTCGAAAATTTTCAATGGATCCAAAAGAATAAATTAAAAAAAAACAAATTATTTGTATCTAAAAATTAAAAAAAAAACGGACGTAAATATATTGAAAACATAGAAAAATTTAAGATATAAAATGAAGATAAAATACCTAAATCAGAAGAAAGAGTTGTGCATGCATATTAAATTAGAATTAAAAGACATAGATAAAAAAAAATAACAAAAAGAGGAAAATAAAAATAGAAGAAGAATGAAATTAAGTGAAAAAATAAAATAATCTGAACATAAAATTTGAATAAGCTGAAGAAGTCATCAAGAAGTTAAACAATATCACATGTTTTATTGATATTTGGGGTGAGAATTGAGAAAACACAAAGGAATTGAAAATGCCAAAGATCAGGTAAAAATAATCATTTTCTAGTTTAAGAATTCAAAAGTGTTCAACAGGTCCAAAAGAATATTCATTAAAGAAAAGCAAATGATTTTATCCAAAAGTTAAAAATTATTTAGAGTAAATATATCCAAAACATAAAAAAATAAAAAATAAAAAATAAATAGAAAATAATATAGAGACATAATAAATACAAAGAAAAAAACACTTAATAAGATGTTCAATTCTTTTTTTACATTTAACAATTTGGTGAAGACTTAATAAGAAATAAACAAAGAAAATATTACAACTATTTCTATTATATCTTATCTTAAAAACATTGAAAAATAGAAAGTCAGGCAATAGCATCAAACAAACAATTGTAAAATATATTTTTTAAAGAAATTATAAAATATGTTGAAGAGAAGAAACGATGGAAAGATTTAACTATTGATTATATAAAAAGCAAATATAAGAGTTAAGGCTAAACGAATTGATTGTTATACACTAAAATAACGATGGCCATGAACAAATATCATTAATTGTCAATAAGAAGAAGAGTTTGTGACTTAATGTTTAAATGAATGATGAATCTGCTACATTACAACTATGACCAAAATGTTGCACCCCAATTTTTAGCCACCTTATGGAATTGTAGAACACTTTATGAAATGTACATGTGAGTGAGAAATCATAAACAAAAAATTGTTTTTGTGGTGGTAACTTATGAGTCATCAAAGAAAAGATTTTTGTATAATAAGACTACTTAAATGTTTTGTAACTGACAAAACATCTATTATGATGAGACTAATTAAATGCTCATCAATCATAACTATTATAATATATGTGCTAAACAAAAAAAGAGGTGATACTTAGGAGAAAAAAACGAAGCTACATAAATAATCTTATGTAGCGTTCCAAACATTGACTTGTCAACGAAAACAAATTGAGAGGTTATTTTAATA
Organism: Cicer judaicum; assembly: GCA_037974835.1. Taxonomy (NCBI): domain Eukaryota; kingdom Viridiplantae; phylum Streptophyta; class Magnoliopsida; order Fabales; family Fabaceae; genus Cicer; species Cicer judaicum. The sequence goes on from JBBPBS010000170.1 coordinate 5,243,431, forward strand.
TATTATAATAGAATCTCTATATGATATATACAAGATCATATTTCATATCTTGTCATATTACAATAATAATTATTGAAAGATATTTATATTTGTAATAATAATAAAATATAGTAGACAATTGAACATATAATTATTAAAATTGATCATAAAAATTTTAGGGAATAGAAACAAACAAACAAATGTGATAATGGAAAGTAAAAGGAAACAAATGTCATAATGGAAAGTAAAAGGAAAGCTAAGTGAAGGTGATTTGTGTATATGTTTGTAATATGGACATTAAGAACATCTAAGAAGGTGTGTTATGGAATACATATTTAAATGTTGACATAATCTATATCTTATAGGGCACTGTCTATAATTGGGGGACCAAGATATTCAATCCCATCCATTTGAGAGTTTTCTGGCATCTCAATTTCTTCCAACCATGCATAACTTTCATTTTCTTCTTTCAACTCAGCAATCTCTCCATCTACATTATTTCAAATCACAAATTGTAAGAGACTCAATGATAAGAATTATTTAATTTTTAATTGAAGTTTTATTTTCAAACCCTATCTTTTAACAAGTACATACTATTCAACTTTTGATAAGAGCATCTCCAATTCTAATAAAACTGTTTGATTAACTTTTAGTGAACCTTATCATGTTGTATGAAGTTTAAGCATGTTTTTACTTCATTTGTTAAGGACTAATATTATATTGTTGACAAATACATTACGAGATTCTTAAAATTATTTAATTGCATTATATTAGTCTTTTAAATTTTCGGTTGTCCTATATAGGTCTTTTATGTTTCATTATGTGTTTTTCATTTCTCTTTTCACACATTTTGTTGCAAAAATAAACAAATTTATATTATGTTACTGATGTGACAAGAACGAGATTGACCACTTATCCTACTCGGACCCATTTCCCGTCACTTATGTGTAACTCTTGCTCATTTTGGAATTCAGCTATTTAGGAATAATATAGTGCGTGAGAGAAAAAGAAGAATAGGTTGAGTAGTCTCTAAGGCATTTGTCGCCCAATGTTCGAAAATCTCAAAGGGCAATTCCCTCAATTCCTTTTCTCTCTTGCACAATATTTTCCCCAAAACATTTTGCCTAAATCTAAAATAGGCAAAAATGCATGTAGAAGATAGAAAAGGGGTACATATACGATAAATGGTCTATCTTGTTCCTACCATGTCAATAACTTAACATAGACCAGTGTATTTTGTTACATAATGTGTGCAAAAAAGGGTAATAAATTTTGCAAGTTGCAAAGCCATAAACTATATAAATGTGTCATGGTGACATTTCTTACATAATAGATGACTACAAAAGTGTTTCTTACTTGGAAAAGCAGTGTAAAGGTGATCTCTATAGTATGAGCAATCTCTTCCATCATCTTTGGAATATGGAGGTCCAATGACATCAAGCACAGCACATGGAGTTATGGCTGTGAATTCATGGATGTTTCCTCCAGTCTTTGGATACAACACTGAAGTGTCACATGGTGATGTGAATACCTTGTTAGCTTTTAATTTTGCCAATCTCACTGGAAAAACAAAATAGCATGTGCACAAGATTAAATTTCTATCAACAATGACCACAAAAATGTTATAAACACACTGGCACATTTTTTATTATTGGGCGAAATTCATGTCAAAAGTGGGGCCATACATGTGAATTTTATAAATATAAATTCTTTATTATTAGAAAATCACATATTTGAAACATTTTAAATCAAGATAAGATGATTCACATTCTGAATTTCGATAATCTAAATCTAAAATACAAAATCAAGACTTGATTCCGTCCAATCTTGATTTGATGGTATAAATCAGTGGCTACATAATTGAAATTCAAATTTTACCCAATAATAAGCTAGGTGTTGCAAAGAATGAATTACTAACATCCCTCATCACATGAATTAAGGTTAATTGAATTTGATGATATGAATAGAGATTAGAAAATACACACATTGAGATGGTTGTTGCAACAAATTGTGAGAGACCTCAGGATCAACCCAATCATATGACTTAATGTGCATTTGTCCCAATAGAAGCTTACTGAAAACAGTCATTCCTGGATGGTTATGAAGAGGAATAACTCCCTTTGAAGGTAGGAAAAAAATGCATAGCTGCATGTACAACAAAAAAATGTACCCTTGAGTTAAATAGTTATATTCAAGCTAACAATTGCATTGGTGTTAGTGTAAAATATTCTGCACCGCCGATAGATCATATTATTTACACCGATAATGTATATAAATTAAATTTAAATAAGATATTAAAAGACTTACTGAGAAATTATCACACTTGTATATGGTTGTGTATGTTACCCTTGGATTCTCTTTTACAATGTATTCTGATTTGAAGAACTGCAAATCTTTACTTAGTCCAACATCTTCTGGCTTCATGTTATCTTGTTATTAAAAAAAATAGAATTCAGAACAACATTTTTTATATGACAATCAGAAATTAATAATTTTCGTTTTAAATAGGAACTAGAAATTTGAAATGAAATATTTTCTTTTAATTTTTAAATGTTAACTAGAGAAAGAAGGTATCAACAAGTCAAATAATCAACTTAATAATAAAATAAAATAAAATGTGTTTACATTTTTTGTCAACAAAATAGTCCATCCATTTGAAAAGGAAACAAATTGTGAATAAATTAAGAAATAAATAACACACCTTGATGTAAAGAAAATGAACATAACCCTTGATGTAATACAAAAGCTAAAATAGAAGCAATTCCCAAAAATATGAAAGGACAAACAAACACACAAATTTCATCTTAAGGAAAAAAATGACTTTCTAATTTTTAATTAAATTCATACAATAAAATTAATATCCACAACTTGCAAATGGAGATAATCTCCAATTTCAAAGACATGACAAAAAAAATTGTAACACCTAATTACATATAATTGAATATATAAAAAAAAACTACCAACAAATCAAATTGTCCATTCTCTTATCCAATGTTTAATCACTCAATTTCAAACTAATAAAAAAAACAATTCCAAATAAATTAATCATACCAAGAATGTGACATAGTTTGTGAACATGTTGCGATGAAGGAATAGTGTCAGGGCCTTTGAATGTTTCCTTGCATGAGACAAATAGCTTTTGAAGTGTCTTATTAGATACATGCTTCTTAACCTTGTTGCTATGATAAGGTTTTTTCTTTTTTACAATGACCCTTTTCACATAACCAACTTTTTCAACATGTCGAACTCTTTCTCCATTTTTTTCTACCAAACTACCCTCCATTTCTAAAGATACACCCCCAATATCTTCTTTCATATATAAACCAAAATCTTCTATATAGCCACTTAATAAGCCTTTTACCCTTTCAAAACTCACTCTTTTGTTTCTTTCAACTGTTGTGGTATTTGTGTAATTTTTTTTTGTTTAAAAAAATTGTATATATTTTGTAAAAATGGAATAGGTAAGGTTTGAGTAAAGGAGGAAGAAGAACTTTGATATTTTCATGTGACAAAGAAAAAGTAATATGGAAGAAGAGAGAATGACAATTTTGGAGAGGTAATGGTAGATAAGTTTGGGAGAAATTTGAGTTCTTATTATCGTATAATTTTTATTTTATATATTTTGAAGAGATAAAAATATATCAAATGTTGAAAACCATGGGCCATTTGGCATGGGATGGTGCTTTTCATTTGACAAATGGCAACTTTATTAGAAGTCCTATATATTAATAAATAATAATCAAAGGGAACCATAATTTACTTAAAAGAAAAATAAAGGGAATAAAAATCAAAAGAGTTAATTAATTTGGTGGAAATATCTTAGAACCATTAGTGTAGAGTGTGTTTTGGAAAATACTACATATATGTTTTAATAAAAATGAGTTTTTATATATTTTTATATAAATTTAAAAAATAATAAATGTTTTTCAATGTAAAAATTTTACTTTAGAAAAAAATAATTTTACCAAATAATTTTTAGTAATAATTATCATATATAAATTTATTATAGTAAAATAACTTTAAAATGATGCATATTATATACATTTGAGGGAAAGGTAAAATAAAAATTTATTTTATATATCAAATATTTGAATAATTGTAAAAAAATAATCATCATTTTTTATAAGTTCCATGTTAAATGTAGTATCTCTCTTAATAGAAATTAAAATTATAATTGAATTCATTTACTTGAACTTAACCTATTGTTATAATGAAAGTAATTTTAGTAGATCATTTTTTCTTTTGTGTTATAAAATTATTATTGATTTTATTCCTTGTAAAATAAATAAATTTATTTGATTAAATTTTTATTTTATTTCTATGTTGGTTTTGAAATATTTTGACTTGGGGATAACTATGAAATGAAATTAAAAAAGAAAATAAAATAAAAATAAAATAAAAGCAGTATTAATTGGATGAAGTTCTTTGCCCCATAGATTATTTGGAAACTGGCGGTTATCAGCGACCCCTGTTTTGAGATGACGTGGCAACTAAATGTATAATTACCAAAATATATGTGTAGTGTAAAGGGAACCAATGATTAAAGAAATAGGTTAGTTTAAATTATTTTACATTTTTAATTATTTTGGATTAACTATATTTTAAGTTTATGTGAAATATAGTATTTCTTTCTAGTTCTCACTTCTCATATTCATTTTTTAGACTTACAAATTATAAAACTATTTATGGACGCCTATAAAAGACTTAAAATGTATAAATTTTTTTATAAAAATAAAAAAGTAAGGACATAAACTAAAAATAAAATTTGAGATGATTAAGAAATTAGTAAAATATTTTTTAAAAGAATTTTAATTATATTTTACACATATATTGAATCAAATTTTAGTATATATATATATACACACACGAGGATTTAGATTATTTTTATTATTTAATTTAAACTATTATGTAAGTACAACTTAAATAATAGCTACAAGAATATTTAATATATTGAGGTATGAGTTTGAATTCAGGAATTTTTTTTTTCTATATTGGTATTTGTATGTATTTATTTCATCAATATACACTTTAGAAAATTAAAACAAAAAAATAAAAATAAAAAACATCAAATATATAATAGGTTTTTTAAAAATATAAATAAATATTAATTATAATTTATTTTTTTACAAAAAACATATTTTTTTTCATTCAATTTGATATAAATTATATCTATCGATAAAAATACAATTCAAATTTGCTAAAACATAAATTTAGAATAAAAACTCACAACATCTAAATTAATAGCATAATCGGTCTAATATTTACAATTGTGACAAACTTACAAATAATAGATAATTGAAGTCTCGAAAATATACATATCTCTGAAGTTATAAGCCTATAACATTGAAGACATCAAGGTTATTAATTGAATTAGAATATACATTTGATAAAAGTTAACATATCAATTTCAATTAAACGAACACGAAAACAAAGCAAAAAATTCAACACTGCTTCGAAACGAAAAATCAAACGCCATATTAAAACAGGAAAAATTAAATATATATGTGTTAAAAACACTTATTTAATTAAAAAAAAAAGGTAGATGGGTGATTTTAGAAAGATAAAAATAATGACTTTAAATTATTCCCCTTTAATGGATGAATAACCAAAAAGAAAGAGAAAAGGGTTTGAATGGCTAACCTAATGAATCCTCCAAATGGTGATCACAAAGGAATATTAATTATCATATTATATAGCTACAAATTTATAATTATATGAAACTTATGTTTTATCATTAATATAGTATGATTATAATTCACGATTGAATAGATGAAATTTAATAAATGACTTATCAAATAAGGTAATTCCATAAAAGGAACGAATTAATCTTAGCTGAGGTGAAGTTAACTTAATTTGTTCACATTTTAGAGAACTCGTATTTTTTTTTAAATATATGATTTAATAATGATGCAAAACTCCTCTATATTATTTGACATATTCTATCTAGAATAAAATATAAAAAATATATAAGTATTTATCTTTGTCTTAATTTTTTAATTAATTTTTTTTTCAGATACTATTTTTTTTTTATATATTTCATTTTTTAACTGAATATATTATAAATTTGTTTTTTTAAAAAAGTAGTTAATTATATATAAATAAGGAACGCATATGAAATTTAATGGAAGAATTTGAGTCCACTTTATTTTCTTTTCATTTCATTTTAAAGATAGCAAGTATTGTTTGTGCTTAATTGCCTTTTTTTTTATAGCTCACAATTATTTTGTATATACAAATAAGATTTTTTATTTATTTACAAATATACAAATAAGATATTTAACTGCAAAGTCTACTATTAGAATTACATGAACAACAAAGTTGTGAATTAATATATTAATTATTTGTCGTTTATGTGATTTCTTGTCCATTAAAATTCCATCAAAACACAGTTAGTCTTTATCCATGACCATTGACGTAAAACACATAATATCAAATAATTTATTTATTTATTTATTTCAATTTTATTTAAAATATTACGAAAATGATGTTACAGGGTTATACATAGAAGGAGAAGAAGGTAATTTCGTTGGGATTTGTAATCTCTTTTCACAAGTTACGGTAGCTTACGGATAAACATGCCAAGTAAAGCACTTGGACTCACATTAACAACAAGACTTAATGCCAAATGCTTTCTTCCACTTGGTTTTTTTAAGGAAAAAAAGAAGTCAAGGTAGTATGGAGCATAAAAAAACTAATTATTCAAAGTAATTGAAATTTAGAAGGTGACATTTTTAATAAACATATTTTTTTTAGATGTATTAGGAATTGAGTCATCGACTAAATAATTAAAGAATTCAAATATAATGAGATCGACCTAAATACCTTCTTAGGACAAGTTTCAAATTGTTTTATTTAAACATTGAACTCTAAGTAGGTTTTCTAGATTAATGTGCAAAAACTTTATGGAAGAACAAATAAGATCTTTATCAAGAAAGACAATAATATACATTTTTTAGATGTCTAATACTTAATCACGTAATTTAATAGTTTGTAACAAACTTTATTATTTCTAATAATTAAATATATTGTCTCCTCGGCTCTATTATTTGTAGGCTTAGTTCGATTTGATCACTTCTCATTTGCATCAATTGAAAGTTAAGAATGTCTTCTTCCAAAAACAATGGTGTATAATGTTTGTCCCTCAAGGATTTACAACTAATAATAAGGCCAATTTAGTTTACAAATTGATGAAATCATCTTAAACATAAAGGTATGAGAAGTTGAATGTAATGCTACTGCAATTAATGTAGGAACACTCAAGTTGTCACATTATAATAGATTGCTATCACATTTGTTACGATTAGGTTTGCTAAATTCAGAATTGTGTTAATTCATTTCTTTGTCCCTCGTGTCCTCATGTAATATCACATGAGTCAAAACAGACTATAGTTCATTTGGTCAATCTTATATTTCTGTTCCATTTTCTATAATTAGGACTCATCAAACTCAAGTAATTAGGTCTGCAAATACAACTAAAACTTATTCCAACATTATTGGGTCAATTTTGTATAAAATAGTTTTTAAATTAGATTCATGGTTGCAAAAACTATAATTAAAACTGTTTAGTATTAGTAACTATTAAAATAAAATTCATTTAATAATATATTAACATAACAGATAATAATACAAGAGAGCAACTCATGTCGATCAAAATTAGTTTCTAAAATTAAATATGAACTAAAATGAACCTTAAATTTAGACTTTTCTAAATGCTACATTACAAACAAATGGTTGGTCGCCTTGTTAGCTCCTGTACTTTTTTCATCTTCTTCATATAAGCAACTATAATTGAATGAAGATAATGATGCTAAGAGCAACATTGAACTTTCCCATTAAACTTGTATATAGCATCTCTTTCAATTGTTTCAACGGAAAGTTGCACTGCGATTCCCAGAAGTAGGAAATGCTAGACGCCTTCTACCTTGTTGAAATTGTTTGGTCAAATCACTTGGCTGTGCCTCTCCAATTGTTGACCGCTTCTTCTTGCCACCTGCATCCTCTTTCTCCACACGACCATCGGTATTCTGGGAGGATGCATCCTTCTTTTTTTCTCCAAACTTAACATGTTTCATTGCTTCTTCATAATCAAATGGCTGCAGCTGCAATAAGCCCCTTCGTTGTTCAGTTTTCTTTGGCAGTCTGGTTTTGTTGTTTTGATTGTTTGACTGAAAGCACTTTTGAAAGTTCGATGACAGTTCGGAAAGAGATGTTGGCTCATCCTCATCTGAAGAAGAGGCACTAGAATTTTTCTCCCTGTTCTCATTGGGGTTTTCTCGATTGTTACTCTGTTCGATATCCTCCTCTGCACCTGTATCAGTCTCAAGCATTATAATCTCATCAAGAGTGGAGGTGGAAACTGGATCGGAAACCATTTTTTGGTGGTCTGATGCTACACTGGGAGTTTCTACTACAGGTTTTGCATTCTCACTGCTACCCGAAAATGAATGGAACGGAAGAGTGACTGAAGATCGAATCTGCTCTAGTTTGATCTCTTCCTTGCCCTAAGAAAATCCAGAAAAAGCAGTGAAGAAATAAGTTAAAGGACATCAATAGTGTTAGATCATACAAAGGGCTAAAAGCAAATGACAGCTTAATACAGAAAAGAAGTTACATGTTTACAAGTAATATATAAAAAAACATGGTTTGAAGTGTTTCTGAAGAAAAGACCCATACCTTTTTATCAGGACCAAGCTTCCTCTTTGAAGCTGAGTTCCCCAGCAGTGCCCCAAAAGCACCACCAGGCTTTTTAAGAACCTGAACAGTTGCTCCATTTCCCTATTAGCCATATAGAAAATATTAGATTGATGCTCCTCACTACGAGGCTAAATATTGAAATTACATTGAAACATGTAAAAAATATGCAACCTGCAATGTAGAGAATGCACCAACATTTGCATCCCTAGCCTGCTCTGAAATAGTGAGACTGTCTCTTGGGAGCTCAGATGTGAGAATATGGGGCTTCAATTTTATTTGTATATCAGTATCTTGATGTTGAAAAGTTTCCTGTTTAGGGTCATACGAAAAAATGTGAGGTCAAGATATTAAATGATGGTGGCAAATTCAATTAAAAAATTTCCTTTAATTGCAATTCCAACCTTTGTGTTCTGTGTTAGGAGTACGGAATCTTCCTTTTGATCAGTAACAGGTGTTGTGTCTAACGCCTGCATAGCGATTGACATATAATTTAATCAACAAACAAAAATCAGAAATTAAAACCAAATAAGTTTAAAATAACACACTAGCTGTTGTTTATGCACAGATCATCAGTTATCTTTTAAAGCTCTAACTTTTGGGAAGAGGTCATTCATAGCAGATCTGTGCATACAAATGGAGCCCTTTACCATATCCTAGTTCATAGACAGTACACGAGACTAGTTGATAACATGTGAATGTCTACATGATAATCAATTTATAATCATACCAAGATTACTGATGCTGAGTCAGTATTGTCGATTGCAGATCACGAAAAATAGCGATTTGTTAAAATTTTGCTATGCCATTGTGCTATAGCACTATTATATCTGCTATGATGACACTTGAGTACTAAATAGCATATTGCAGAGCAATAGCGGTTTCAAATTTCTCTATGCTATTAACACTATAGCGGCACTATAATCGCTATTGACAACACTGTGTTGAATTATAAACACATAGAAGTGAAGGACTAATACAACAATTAACTCCTGCCCAAACGTTCCAAAATGACAATTGTTGAAAATACTACTTACAGTGGTGGCTTGTCCTTCTTTCAACTGCTGCGCAACTTCTTCAAAAGCAGCAGCATTCTGAATTGAATGCCTAATGATAGTAACAACAGTATCAAGATTGTGTTCAACATACGGATGCTTTGACTTCACCAGTCGTCGTAGCTTGCTTGTAGTGACAGGCATCTGCTTAGCTTTATAAACAAGTAGAACAAAGTAAGTTTAAATGCACCATACAGCTAAACTGAAACATTTAAACAAATCTTGATGTACAAGTTTCAATTACCAATTTCAAGGACAGATTTATTTGGCAATATATATCCAGTACTCTCATCCTCTGCACGGGCTACAATGTCCCTCCATTCACACAGTCCCTGCAAAACCAATTGAATAGAGTATGTGAGCTATGATAGAAGTTGAAAATCGAAAATAAGGAAATCCGAATGCAGTATATATTTCACCAGATTCTTTTAGTTTAAGAAGTTGGATTGGCCTTCTGTTATAAACCCTGACAATGTATCTGGTTCTTTGGGTGTGGGCAGATAGAACAAGCATATTTGGAAGGCCAGTCCAAACAATTTCATGATAGAAACCAGTATGCTTAATTTAGCAAGATAACTATTCTAAAAATGCCATGTGACAATCAGATGATAGCAAAGTAGTTGGAAGCTGCTGCACTATTATTAAAGTAACTGGAATGGAACAATGGCGATAATCCCAGTATTGAAGGTGGTATAAATAGAAGTAACAGCGGCAACAAGGAAAACATGCCTTTTATACAAAAAAGGAAGAGATTGATTTACAAAACTTTCATGAGGTGGACAACTGGGAATCAGTGACAACAATATTGCGAAATAGAGATTTACAAGGAAATAATAGATTCCTAGATATCTAATTTGATCCTTAAACTAAAAACAAATTCAAGACTATTATCACAGAGTTAACCAAAAATACTTCATTTTTCCATGGGATTGTTTAGTGGGGAACCATTTTCCACAAGCACCATAATAATGGTGTTGGACAAGTAAAATTATACCAGTCTTTGTTCCCTATGTAAGTAATTTAAGATCAGTGCTACAAATAAGATATTAAACAGCAACTTACTGAAACAATGGCAAGCTGTTGAGCATTAAGACCAGCCCCTTGCAACCTACACAAAAACAGTTATTGAGATTTGCTTTACATTTCTTGACACAAATTATACGCAGAGTGGAACTAAGAAACACACTGTCAAGGTAGTCAAACTCGAGAGTTTAGGTAAAACTCGTATAAGTTGCGTAAATTCGACTTGTAGACTCAACTCGTAAGAGTTTATTTAATATTAATATTAATATATATATATATATGATATCATTAAAATAATAATAATTCAACATTTCATCTCCAGAATAAATTAAAAATATTTCTAAATAAATACATAATTATGATAAACCAAAATAAAATGGTAAAAAAAACATACTGAGGCATAATAGTTTCCCTAAAAACAACATTGGAAACATAAATTTACTTTTTAAAACCAATTGATATTGAAACACAAACATAATTAAATCGGATATTGGCTAATATTCTAGGTAGTTAATCCCAGAGTTTCCCAGCGAGATCCCGCTGTCCCGGTGCGGTACAGTGCCTGACCGCGACGGCATGGTCCGCGATAGCGTGAAACAAGATCTGGGCGAGATCCCACTATTATTTCTTCCTTCTTTGTTTTATTTTTTCTACTTTAACCTAAGAAGAAGAAGTAGAATATGCTAATGAAGATGATGCTTATCTTTTCTTCCTATGCTAGAACATGCATTTGAGTTTTAATATTTAATTATTTTATTACTCTGTGTTAAAGACTTCAATATACATCATCTTTATTTCTTTGACTTTTGTTGGTATTTCAATGTATGTTTTGACTAAGAGTAAGACTTGTAGATTCTTATTACTAATTATGAATATTTCAAAGTTTGAGTCATTGGTTAATTTTGCATTAAATATAAGTTTATATAATATTATTCATGTAACTTGTTTAAAAAAATAGTAATTATCCCCGCCTATCCCAGAACATGTTATACCGCTATGCCACTTTTGGGGTTGGCTGCAACGCACCGCTATGCCACTAGTAAAATCGAGAGTTTACTAATTTTATAGAGTTTATCAAAAACTAAAGTTTACATGCGAGTTGACTCGTTTTCATGACTTAGAATCGTAAACTCATAAGAGTTTAAGAGTTAACTCAAGAGTTTAACAACCTTGCACACCGTCTTTACATAGAAGAGACAAAACAAAGTAATCAACAAACTACTAAAAAAAATGGCAATTGAAAAGGAGACAAACCCATATATATGAAGGTAGGAATTTTCTGTCAGAAGCTCTTTCTCATATAACTGCATGCAGACATCATAACTGCGCTTGTAGACCTGTTGGTCACAGGAAACTCCAGTCAATGAAAGCAAAAATAAAAGCTCAATAAGCCAGCCGTTCAGTCATATCGTATTGTAAAAAACTAGTATGTACAACCAGAAAAGGTCAGACAGGTCTAATCAACAACAGCATAACTGCAACACATGTAGTTCAGACAATTGAAACAAATAGTCTTTAAGCAAACAAAGGAGCATCCTATGTTTGTGGAAAGAATCAACAGATCACATGCTCATCTAGTTTAATCTCAACTTGGCATCTAAGTAACAAAAGATCGACGCAGTGTTATCAATTGCAAATGATGGGCCATGGAAGAAGGCCAAAAATCAGCCATTTTAAGCATCCATAAAATGTTATGATGCCGCCATCCTTCACAATCTGGTTGTGACGGTTGTCAAAAATTCCGCCACTACAGTCCACCATGGCCTCTATTTGAAAACGCTGGACCAAAGCAACTAAAAACTACCACAGCATGCATGTTTGGATTAGCTTATTTTAGGAGAGAAGATTTAGCAGCCTTCTGAGACAAAAAATACTTAGTACAAACTTCCCCAAACATGCACTGTACAAAAATGAATAAACACAAGAAAAGGTAGCAGAGCTGATAAACAGGAAAGTTACTTTCTGCTTTTTTATTAGGAAAACGGTTGCTTTCTGCTTTGCTTAATTAGTATTTAGTAAAACTACCAATGTGCTTAACTTGCAGCAAACATAAATCACTAGACCTTAGTTACATAGAAAGAAAGAAACACAACAAATTTAAACCAGCCAGAAGACATTTATTTACTCCATAAAAAACATTCAAGGCAGATGCTCAACCAAATAAAGTCTGATGGCATACTTAATGTGATTTGGCATAATTTTATTGAGAGTAGTATATAGTTACCTCCACAAGAGGGGCATCGGAACTTTCAGGCATCTTTGGCAAGGCAGATAACTTAATCCTCATTGAATCATATATATACAGCAGATAGTGTGTATCTTCTCTGGCATATCTATCCACAAAACAATTTAATTGATCATTAGATTGTATCACTCCATTTAGTTTGCCCATGACAAAATACCAGTAACTATCAAGCTAAAATATAAGACTATCTAACCTAGGACTGACAGATTCTATAGATTCCTAGATTAATGAGCAGTTCTACAAAGCCGGATTATTCATTGTTTGAATTTATCAAGTGTATATTTTTTTTCAAACCACGGCACATTAAGGGAAGATCAAAGTTATAAGCTGAAAAAACAAGTGTACCTTAACATCTCATCAGGAATAGGGCGTAATCTCCAGTCTGCATTCTGGTATCTGCAATGAATTTATTTGTAAACCTTCAAGAATATAGATAAATGAAAAATTATATGCAGAGACTATCTAAAAATAAAAACAACATACTCTTTGTTTGCAGTAACCTCGCAAAAATGGTGCAGAAGATACTCCAAACTATTTCTCTCCAATTTTAACACCTTTGAAGCCTAAACAAAGCAATTAAAACCGGTAAGTTTTGCATGACAAGAAATCAAAGGAAGATGAACGTCAAAAGCATTGTTTCACCATTCTTCATGATGCAGAACAAACCAGTACATTTTGAATACATATAAAGCTAAACACTTAAATCATACATGAATAGGCAGCATGAATGAACCAATAAAAGAAACTTATTTACACGAAGAATATGATTTTGTTTCCACGGTAAGTAATATGGGAAATAATGTCAATCAATATTGAATTGCCAGAGCTTTTTATACAAACCTGACCAGTGTCAAACAAATTACAAATATAAATGCCAAAGTCTCGTTGAAGCCACAGAACATCTTTATCCGCACCATGCATAACCTGTTTAAACATAAACACAGTCAACATAGTACAAGATCTGAGTTTGCATTAAACAAAAAACCAATATTTGTACCACTAACCTTCCTCTTGGAAGGGTCCTTGAAGACTTCCCTTAGATGAGGCCCAATATGAATGCGAAGTTTCAAAGTGTCGATAACAAAATCTTCGGTCCTTGTTGAGATTTGCATCAGGCAAGTCAATCCTTGGAAAGATCGATACTGATTATGTTCCAAATCAACCTAAATATTTCAAGTGAAGAGCAAAGGAAAAAAATCAGAAGAATGCAACAAAAGATGGAGAAGGGAAGTGCTGCAGGGAAGGTAGAATATCAGTTCCACAATCAATAACAACAGACAGCGTGCAAGGAAACTAAAAATTTGAAGAGCCTCCAGATTGCAAAAAGTAAAATAAACATCAAATACTAAAATGTATCCTCCAAAACATGACGTTTCTGAAAGTTTTGGTCATGAACTGTTAAATAAGCAACAACAAAATTGAAATATTCTTAGAATCTTCTCTCAGATGAAATAATCAGTTGCATAATTTGTCGTGAAGGAAATTCCTGAGTAAATCATCACAGATAGTTATAATATTTTACCGCAAATTCATTAACAGAACGCAGCTTAGCAGCCAACTCCTTCAAATCTTTGACTTCTACTACAAGCTTGAAAGGGGTGCTTTCTATTGAGGGAGGCTTTTGTGGCACAACATCCTCAGGATCTTTATCAACAAAATCCAAAACAGAAAGCTTTTCCTGGAATAATAAACTAGTATTTGATTAATACAATTACAAACAAATCGAAAAGATGACATAAAAAATAGAACCCAACTTCAAGCAGAATAAAAGATAACCAAAATGATTTTTTAATAAGCATACATGGGGGAGGTAGATTAGTGATGTGAGACAAGGGCATACAATCAAAAATTATATCTACCTAGACTTAAATTCCAAAAAAATAAGAATGATAGATTTGTAGATTTCTATGTTAACATAAGATCAGACAACCAAGAGTTGTTTTAACCAAGATTTGAATGACAAACAAATCATTGCCACTTGCAAAAGGATTTAGTCTCATACACCAAAAGTTTGTCAATCAGAGTCATCGAATCTACAAAACCCTAAGATCATGCAAATATCACAAGAATGAAAGTGCATCATCATTAAGAGGAAAATATTATTCCAACCAAGTTACTTTCAACTCTGCAATCTATATAAATACAACTTGCATGATAAATCTGGACTGGAGGATGCTGAGATTCTAAATGCTACGAACCTACTAGCATTATCTACTCATAATTGAAAGACCCTGTTAATATTAGAATTGGGAGGATGAGAAGATGAACTTGACCTTAACTAATATCATTCTTCGAAAGTTCAGCACTTAAGCCAATCATTTATAGAACATTGTGATTCACAAACAATTCCAATCAGTGTTGTCAATAACAGAAGGTTAAAAATCTACCATATAACGGGAATTTGAGTAATCAGACTAATTAAGTGTCAATTAAATAAGGTCTTATCATATAAGAGTTTACACTTATAATCGAAGAGAAAACAAACAAACAAACAAATAAACAAACGTTAACTTAAAATAATCTTCATTCAAGTTCAAGTCTTGACAATCATAAACTATTTTCATAAGTTCTTTCAAATATTTGTAAATACATTAATGTAGCTATGTAGCTATTATGCTCAATGTAAGTTAGTATTGTTAGCAATCATTAGAATTATATTGAGGGTGGGAATCGAATCCCACCAATCCAAACATTATATCCCCTATTAATGTAACTAATATGTAGTTATATTATACTAGTATATCATATAAACTAGGTCAATAAACTCTTCTAAACACTCCAAAGTCTAAATATTCAAATATAACATATAAAAAAAATAGAGGAATCTAATAATATCAAGTTATTATTTTTTATATATATACAAAATAAACTGCGAGCGAGCTAACCAATGGATGAATAAATCTCTCTCCATCATCACTTCTCTGCAACCAAACATGCTCAAAGGGAACATTAGAATTATTAACCAATATACTATACTCATCCTGCGGCCTCCTAATTGTTGGAATATGAAACGGAACCTTCGCCTTCGGCCCAACAGTTTTCTTATCCTTCATGGCTACCTTAACACCATCAACCACCGGAATCTCCGAATCATCTGCCACAACATTCCCTCTCCCACCTTTCTTCTTCTTCCCACAAACCAACTCAAAACCATCTTCCACCATCATATCATTATTAATCACATGTCCACTCTTCTCTTCCTCTTCCCTAACCCTACGAAACTCATCCACCGACAAATCAAACCGTTCCAAAACTTCGTCGTTTACATTCACAAGCCAATCATAGGAATCATCTAAATCAGCCGGAAAAGCAGCGTTCGCCGCAGCTCCGATTGCTTCCAACATCGTTTGCGATTCCCTTGCGATCTCGTTTATCGGAACGTTGAATTCGTCGAAGTTGCGGTAGAAGAAGAAGTCTCTTTCGGAAGGAATGCAACGTGAAGAAGCGGCGAGTTTCGCCACTGAAGACGAGAGTGGACCTGTTGTTAGGGTTTGTAAAGCTTGTTGTGCCTTTGCGGCGGCGCTGGCGGTGGTGTGCGGCGGTTGATCGTGATCGACGTTCATGGCGTCGAAATCGAATCAATCGATTGTTATTTGGTTTTGTGTTTAGGGATTTTTAGGATTAGGGTTTTAGGAATTTGCTAGTAATTGAATGTTAAATGTTTTTTTTTTTTATATATATACTTCGAAGAGAAAAATAAGTGAGTGAGTGAGATACTGTAGTTTAGGAGAGTTAGTTATGTTGTAATGTTTATTTATTGTTTATGTTATGTTTGTTGTATAAAGTTTTTTGTGATGTGTCATGAATTAAATTTTAACCTCATAGTAAAAGTGTGTGGGCATTTTCTTGACTAGGTTTAATTCTCATGAATGTATGTCTAAAAAAAAGAAAAGGTTAATTTTTTATTAAGTCTGGTCAAAATATTAATTCTTGAATATTATTATATTTTTTTCTTTTCTAATCAATTAATATCATTTTCTTGACTTATAGTAATAAGGTTTTTAAGTTAATAATATATTTTCTACAAAAAAAGATTTAATGGCCTAATCCTCTTAGTAATATATTAATATTAATTAAACGAATAATAATATATTAATATTAAATAATTCTTAAATATTTAAAATAGACTATAGATTTTCAATATCTTTTAGAAACAAATTTTATTTATTTAAAAATAATAATAATGTTTATTACATTCCATTCATAATAATGCCTTGGCACATCAATAAATAAGTGTAAATTAAAAATATGGTGGTTCAAATAATAACATGAGGAAACTCATATGTTAGCCTCCTTACCGACTCATCTTGAGAGTTATGAAAATAGGTATTTAGAAAACATCTCCATTCAATTAATATATCTATGTTCTTATAAGTATTCACTTCACTTCATTTAATGCATATGTTGGTGTCCACTTGATTAAATGAGAGATTGAAGGATGTGTTCATATTGTATTTATACTTTCTTGAAAAAGTATTTTCTAATTTGTAAAACTCATCTTATTTTAAATACAAAAAAAATCAAATCAATTAAAATATATATTTTATTTATATTTTAAAATAAGTATGAAAAGTGTATTTAAGTTTTTCGACTTTTAATAATTTAACAAATTGCTCTATACAATGTAATAGAGTCAATATATCACTTAACGTGATATCTTATTATTATTAATAAAACACATTAATGAATGTCTCATATACTTGACACGTTACAAAATGAAATAGCATTTTTCTATTTCTAAATTTTTAAGTTTCAATTTTCTCAAACATTTATAATTTTAGATTTCAAATTAATCTTTTTTTAGAAAAGATATATGATAAAGAGTTGGTATTAGGTGCTTACGTTATTAATGTAAGAGTTAATCACCTCACCATTTTCGCAAATAAATTATAGGTTAAATTACATATGTGATCTCTTAACTTAAGGTAACGTTTTAGTTATTTAACTTTTTTTTTCTTCCCATTTCGTATTTTATTTTTTGAAATAATTTCAATTTTACCCTTTAAGTGGATTTCCATCAAGACAACGTTAACAAATTCCATCATCCGTTTTCTTCTTAGTTTTCTTCTCTTTTACATTTTCAATTACCTTGTTTGGTCTTCTCCTCTCCCACTCATTTTCCTCTTATTGTTTTCTTCTTCCATCCATGAAAAATCATATTCATGGTTCCCAAAACTCAAAATCATATTCCTTCCATCCATCCATCACAAGAAACTAAGAAGTATCATTTATTTGTCTGAACCAGAAAACCATAAATCTAAAACCCTAATATAAGAAAACCAATATGAAAAACAAAATCCCAAAATTCAATCTAACAACCTCAAATAAAATATCAAAAACCATAAAGGTATTGTTGTTTACCACAAAATTCCTACAACCCCAGAACTTTCTTCCTCTGTTCATACCCTAGTTTGTCACTATGCGCATCACAGGTTTCAAAACGGTCATAGATTTTGAGTTTTGGGAACCATGAATATAATTTTTCATGGATGGAAGAAGAAAACGAGAAGAGGAAAATTAGTGGGAGAGGAGAATACCAAACAAGATATTTAGAAATGTCAAAGAGAAAAAACTGGAAAGAAAACGAAGGAGGGAATTTGTTAACGTTGCCTTAACGGAAACCTACTTAAAGGGTAAAATTAAAATTATTTCAAAAGATAAAATACTGAAATGGGAGAAAAAAAAAAGTTAAAGGACTAAAACGTTATCTGAAATTAAGTTAAAGAACCACGAATGTAATTTAGCCTAAATTATAAGACAAAAAAAAAAATGAAAACATGGAGAAGCAATAATTGTATAAACAATAATTTTGGATTTTTTTTAATCCATACCTTAAATTTATTACTCATATCATCAAATTTTAATAAAACTCCAATTTTATCTTTTCAAAAATGAATTAAATTCCATACATTTTGCTAAATATTTATGTTTCAAAATTTTTTATTAAAGTTTAAAAAAACTTTTCCAACACATAAATGAGATATTTTGCTTTTATATTTTTTTATTTAAATTTTTTAATTATATTCTACATTAAAATTTATATATCAAATTTTACTTTTTTTTATGGTCATTTATTTTTTTATAACAATTGAATAATTGTTAATTTAACAATTAAAAAGACTCTC
>JBBPBS010000170.1:5269795-5285094 GCA_037974835.1 Cicer judaicum
AAAAAAAAAAAAATCATCTTAAGCATTTTTTAGATGATTTTCAAATTTCTTTTTATTTTATTTATTTATTTATAATAAACATAAACTTTCAAAAGAGATTATTATTATCTTTTTAAATTGTGATTATTTCACGAAAAAAATTTATAACAAACACATCTATTATCTAACCTCTTTTATTCAAAATCTTTTTTTTAATATTATTTTTGCATATTAAACTTCACATAACTTTGACTTTGTATTTGAAAAATGATAATTTGGATATAACTCCAACTTTGATCTTTTGATAAAACATGATATCATTTGACAAATGAAAATTTTTCACAAATAAACTTGTCTATATTTAGTTTTTTAGCTTGTATTTTAGTCAACACAAGGAGTTTCCTTGTATAATAGCAAATAGTAAAGATTTTGTGTAAGAGTATAAGAATATGGAGAGAAAAAGATGAGAAATAAAAGTGTGAAATTTTGTCATGTATTATTAGAAGGAAAACTTTTTGTTAAAGTGTGAAAAATCAACATGTTAATGTTTGAGTTTCGTGTAGAATTTGTTTGGTATTCACCATAACTTATGAATATGAAATACATAAAAAAAATCAAACTTAACTCGAGGATCTGTTGACAATCACCACCCCACTCCATCATTTCCTCCATAGTTAACAAAGTGAAGGAATCATGGAGCTACCTTCTACTTGCCTTAAGCAAACATCCTCAAGTTTTAAATAATACCCATCTCCTCAAAAATAGGGGAGAATGAGCTATGTAAGGGAAGTAGAGAGGGTACTGGTAGAAAAGAGGGGACAAAAAATATGAATATTACATAGTTTTGGAATATATTTACAATTAAATTTCTAAAGTTGTGTTTGAATTAGTTATATATATATTTTGAAATGGAATAAAATGATATTGTATTTTATTGTTTGATTTTTTTTAAAAAGTTGGAATAGAATGAAAAGTGTCCTCTATTTCATCTGACTCCATTATTTATTCTCATTTATATTCAAATTTTGTTCTATTTATTATAAAATATTTAAACAATAGAATGTTACTTATGTCCCATTTGTTCTGTTCAACATCATTAATCCAAAGATAAAGAGTACGGTGTACCAATTATAAGGGTGTGCACCTTGTACAAAGTCTAGAATATAAGATCTCTAAGCTTTGGTAATCAGTGTACCTAATTATAGAATGCCTAAAAATACATAATTACACACACACACAAAAAAGCAAACACAAATTCACATGATTATACATAGTTGGAGAATTTGTTATTATTTTCTATTTTAATAGTACAAATTTTCTATATATTATATGAAATGTTTTATTTTTTATTTCCTAAAATCTCTCCTTAATTCAACGAAGAGAATTTCTTGTATTCTCTCTATTTAAACCAGCTGAGATTTAAATCATAAATAAGTTCTTACGATTTCTCACATAATTACACAAAAGAAAGCAGCACAATCTCACATGACCCCATCACAATTATGAGGTTTTTAACCACACACATCATGCGCAAGTGGCATGAGAAACAGAATACGCACAAGATGATTCACAGATTATAAATAGTAATATTGCAATTTTCTTTAACTGGATAAAAAAATAAAAAAATTGACAAACCACACAAGAAAATACCAAATATGAACAAAAGCCTAAATAAATGGCTTCTTCCTCATTATGATAGCATGTTGGAGAAGATCATCACAGCAGGCACAACCACAACATCAATCAATGCCAAATTACACCACTTCATGAGCAGCAATATTAAGTACTTCAAAACGCGACAACTTTCAACTTCACAAGTTAACTCATCTTTGAGATTCTTTAACCATATCTCAACTTCTCAATTTTATTATCTTCAGTCCAAACATTATCTGATTGCTCCTAGCAAATTGGCACCATCAAGCTTTGCTCCTTCCAAGTCCTGATTAATAAAATGGAATGAAAAAGGTTAGATTATTATATTTTGAACACAAGAGTAAACTTGCCATCTTTTTCCCATCCACTATTTCCTCGTGTTAGCTTAATTTATGCTAGCCATAAGAAGAGGACAGCCAAAACCAGAAAATAAACAAGATTTCGCCTAAAAACCCTGGCTTTAAAACACAAATAAACAAGAGGAGCATTAACTTAAATCAAAGAGAAATTGAAAACATTCAATGTGATCCTACAAGGTGTTCATTCAACTATTCATTTCATTGCCAAAAACTCATCTGCTATATAGGAATTCTCCATTCTACACAATTAATTAGTCCCGTGCCAATACAGAATGATTTCCCTGTTTTGCAGGGTGCCAAAATGTACTGGTTATGTTTATGAACAAGACACACACATGCTACTTATACTAACACGTTGACGCCAATAATAATTTGAAGAAGTGAAAAAAAATTGGGTGTAACTACATATGCCGCTGTCGTATTGGCGTCGAACACTGAAAGACCTTCAAATTGCACACAGGCAATGCCATTAAATACCCCACAAGTTTCTCCTCAGCCAATCATATTAATGGGAATTGGAATTTTTAAATTAGCAAAAGTCAGGACCATAACAGGCGAACAAAGTCAAATGGAAAATACTGATTAGCCGATCAAGAATATCATAAACATCAAAGACATTTATTTAAAAGAACTAAAAAAATTCAGCTCATTTACATACTGTATTTCGAAGATTGACATGACGCAGATAAGCTCGTTGAAGGTTAGCACCCTTCAAGTTGGCATTGTTCAGCTTTGCACCCTGAAATACAGGGGAATTGATTTCAATCAACTAAGCAAAAATAGGAAAACAATATTTCACACTGCCATTGTAATGATTTCATCGAAGAAACTCAACTTAAATAAGCAAGATTCCTATCATTGTGTCTGGGGAATTTTACCAACTTACCACCATGAGCAAAGAGACAGTTTATAAGACAATAACTCATGACTTCATGTCTCAAGGCAGAAACCTCATTGTTGTGCCAAGGTTGATAATTTACATATAATACATGAGCATGTTTGTATGATGCCCCGTAAGTGCAGCTTAAATGGTAAAAGGTTGTGGAGACATTTGATGTGCTGGGGTGCGAGTTCAAATTCACAATACCCCTCTTCTCAACACTTATTGTGTGTGAGTTTCGCTGCTAAACTATTTGAAAAAAAAAAAATACATGTATTGAATGCTAGAAATAAGCAAAGGTTGCAAGTTGCTAGGTGCTACAAATATCAGACTTGAAACTCCAATTTACATAAATTTATGTTATCCAATACCACCTCCATCCCTTTTTATATGCACCCATTATTTTTTCACATATATTAGTAAGTAGTGAATTTAATGTGTCCATTTTATGCATTGATGTTCCTACAACAACCTTTGTATTTGAGTATATCTAACTTGACTTTTCATATTTCATAATAAATTTAAGTATTAATAAGGGTTATGTTGGAAAGAAATAATAAAGGCACCTAATAATTTGAAAAGGTGCTATTTTTAGCGACAATTTTTTCTCTCAAAAAAGTACTTGTAATTAGATATAGAGATAGTATTTTGCATAGGTAGACAGCAAACACATCATAAATACTTTTCATAATGCAAGGTGATAATCTTCTAGGTGAGTTGTGTAGAAATGATCAACGCATTTGTTTTTCTTTGTTTGCACGAAACATCTGCATCCATATTATATTCACCCATATAGGTTCACATTATCGTACCTTTAAATTAGCTCCTTCCAGAACAGCTCCCTCCAGATTAGCATTAGTAAGATCAGCATTCTGTGAAGTAACAAAGTATTAAGTAATTAATCATCTCAATCTTTTAATCAAGACACAAATTATCCTCAGGAAATATATTATCTGAATACTTTCATTTGTCACTGAACATTTAGCGAATAAATAAAATGTGAATAAAACATTTACCAAATTAAGGTGGTCAATCCACCACTTGATTGATTTGTACACTAATTTTCATTAACTAAAATTATTGCATAAGCATTACAACAATAGTCTATGTTGGCCAAATCATTTAGAGCTAAATGGTGTCAATAGATTGATTTATGATAGGATTTTCTTATGTCATTTGATTCATGCAATTGACTATACCTAGTTGAAAAAGGCTATTGTTGTTGCTCAAGAGTTCTAGGAAGAAACAATATTGAGGCTAGTTTACACATTCCACTTCTAACGAAAATGACAGAAAGGAGAATATACAGGAATACACTTTATCCCCAAATTACTAAAAGTACATAAGAAACAAAAAAGGACACAAAAATAAAAAGCTGTTAGAAAACAAACAGAACAGCATGAAAGATATAAAAAAAATTATATTATTAGTTATTATACAAAGATAAAGATTCAAGTTCGGCAAACCTGTAGATGTGCAGATCGCAGGTTTGCTCCGCAGAAGCTACAGTCTACTAAACAAGCATCTGCAAAATAAAAGTTTTAAAGTTTAAAACAAATAAGCAACATTTACAGAAATACTGTACAATCTACTAATACAAACTACAAAAAATGCAGAGTGTCCTCATTCTGTTTCAGTCATACCAAGAAAATTATTTGGATATTGCAAACCAAGTTAAAAATATTATGCTACGAGAATAGAAAGGTAACCTCAAAAGTTGGACTTGGTTTTCACACTGGATTTGTTTCCTATTTGTTGTTCACATAGATAGTAAGGAATATGGATGCTCACTAGAATGTCATAGTTACCGATATTCTCCCTTATCTTTTAGCAAGTTCATCATTACACCCCAAATGCCATTTTTGATCAAACCAAGCATACTGCTCATTCAAACTAGCCTAAGTCATGTTGAATGAAGAAAAGATAAAATGAAAGTATTTCATTCATAACAGGAAAAAGTTTATGACTTTCTGTTATTATTCTTACAATACAAATAAGGCATGTCTGTTCTGTTAACCGTCTAATGTTGGGAAGGAAGTTACATATCTTCACAAAATACAAAAGAAATAACTGGCACTGGCATGCTGTGGAATGAAGAAACAGATATATATTAATCTGGTCATAAATTAGTGTGCAAACTCATTGAGGTGTAACAGAAGATTACACAAAGAAGAAGTATGCGCTGAGGCTTGACCAAGTTACACAACCTTTTAATTTGGTCTAACTAGGAAAATCCAAGAGCTATTGCCACAATGCATGTTTCTTAAGAATTATCTTGATTTGGATTTCTTGTGGACTAAGAAACCTTTATTTGAAACCATAAAATTATCTTGATTTAGATGGTTTGACTAAATTTTTTTTTTACTTTGATCTACTCCAATAGATCGATCCATGTCATAGTGAGATAAGGTATGGTTGTTATTAGCATTAGTAATTTTCTGTTAAATGCATAAAGCGGAAATAACAAGGAAATATGTGACAATAATACTTTGTATCGACTCCAAACATCAGAATTGATAAAAAAAAAAAAAGCAGATAACCATATATAAATATACTAACAGACCTTGTAGATTTGCACTTTGAAGGCATGCACCAGCCAATAAAGCACCACGGAGATTTGCCCCAGTAAATTCACATCTTCCCTAGGAAAGATGAAATAATTAAGAGGCCTGCAAGCATAAACGGATTTAAAATACAAAATTTTCTGAGTGACTGACTTACTCACGCAAAGTTGCATTGTGAAAGATGGAGCCCTCGGCATCTACATCCTATAAAATTATATGGGTTATATGTCAACATGTTAATAAAATTTAAGAGGAATGCGAGCAACACACTCTTTAACACATACTTTCCAACACACTTTATTTGATTTGTTAAAACACACTTTATTTGATTTGTTAAAACACACTTTATTTGATTTGTTAAAATTTACATAGGTCCCACCAAAATATGTGGGTCCCATATAAATTTGGTGGGACCCATGTGTATTTTAACCAATCACATAGTGTGTTAGAAAGTATTCAAAATTTAAATCTAAATGGTGATGTGGTTAATAGCTCCCAAATATAAAATCTCATAACAAACTAAACAATAAAAGCATGCATGCAATATTAAAGGTTTCAAAAAGCAATCCAGACAAAAATCAGTGATTGCTAAGTACTACACCACTATCAATCATTTACATCAATATATTTTAGGTTTGTTTGGATTGACTTATTTGAGTTTAGGAGAGCTTATGTAAATAGCTTATGACATGTTCATAAGCTGTTTTAAGCCTATTTCCATAGGTTTTCTAGGATAGTTTATGAAAACAAGTTATAGCTTATATAAAAACAATTTGACTTTATTTTATCTTTTGTTATAGAAATAGCTTAAACATAAGTACTTATTTGATAAGTGTTTATACTAAAAGCACTTAATTAATTTGTTTATTTATGTTGAGGACAAGTATCTTTTGGCTGGACAATAAAGTTGGACTATAAGCTGTGTGCAAACTATTCAAAGCTTAAACCCACGAACAGCCTGAACTAACTTTAGCTCAAGCTTCAGTAATTTTAAACCCAACTTGCCTCATATTATACATATGGCCTGAATGAACTGGCCGAATTGATATCCCCAAATATGAAGATCGGTTATATTGATACTTACCCGAAACTTTGCGCATTGAAGATTTGCTCGTGAAAAGAACACATTTGTAAGACATGCATAGCTGAAATCCACAAATGATAAATCCTGAAAATCATAAATTGAAGAGATCAAGACTATGTCAGGGATGATGTTAGTGAGCATATTATCTTCCCCAAGTTTATCAGTTAATAGTTCTATTGAATATGATGACTTAGATCTCTGTCTTACATTACGTTAACTTGAAGAAAATGGTAACTGAAATAAGTTTCTCTACCCAAGGTAACACATTAATTCATCCCTTGGAGCATTCTTCAACTGCCCCAATTGTATAGTATATAAGATTTAAGATAAGAACACACATTAATTTGAATAATTTTATTCACATATTTGAGCTTACAACTTCCAAGTATTGACATAATTGAAGTTACTGAGATATATAAGAAAATGCACAACTTTCTCCAAAACTGAAATTCAAAGTAATCACAACCTTAGTATTGCAAGTAAACTGAGATATATTTTATAAAATGTATGGTTCAAGAATTTACCAGTTTAGAGAGGTCGATGCCAGAAAGATTAACCCCTCGAAACCTGACTCTCTCAGATTGTATACACTTGATGATGTCAGTACGTGTCAACTCTGTACGAAGCTCATCGTCTTCCTTCCTCTTATAAAGGACAGTTTGGATTCCATCAATAAGCCCCTGTCATTTTCCATGTGATCATAGGTTTTACAAGTTCAATATAGACTTAAGTTTCAGTTTCTTTTCCATTTAGTAAAGTAATTGGAAAAAAATACAGGAAGAAGGTATATAAGAAACTTAAAGTTTAACATCATGCAGTAAAGAGCTATGTAAGATATAATGGCAAGTGTAAGTATGCAAATATCTGTTTATGATATAGCAAAGGATGGTTGAGTTAAGATGGAGAAAATTTCCATTGCAGAAACCTCTTCATGATACAACAATCACAACAAACGTGATCCTTGCACTTAAAGTTTTACTACGAAGAAAAAAAAATTGAAGAATTACAAAAACGTATTCTCAAATTATATATTTTGAGGGGGAAAAGGGTTAAACGACACTAGTTGTGTTTAGGGTTATGCAAGTACAACTAACCTAAAGCACAAGCTACATTAAAACAATAATAAAATAAAAAAATTAAAATGAAGTCTACTCATGCAAGTATTACTATTGCACACTAGAAATAAAGCAAAAAATAACAAAAAGTTGTGCTCACAAGTAGTTGATAGTACTCAGCCTCTCTTAACAGCTCTGTATATTCAGCTTCGTCAAGAGTCGGCACCACGCCGTCCCGTAACCAATTGAGAATGTGTCTGAAGTACTTACCATCCCTATCAACAAACACATACCCCTGCAATGCAAACACACATTGCCACTGTCCCCAAATC
This sequence comes from Cicer judaicum, assembly GCA_037974835.1. Classification (NCBI taxonomy): domain Eukaryota; kingdom Viridiplantae; phylum Streptophyta; class Magnoliopsida; order Fabales; family Fabaceae; genus Cicer; species Cicer judaicum. The sequence goes on from JBBPBS010000170.1 coordinate 5,277,702, forward strand.
AACAAATATAACAAAATCCATAATTTGATGATTATATAGAATTTTATTTTATAGATAATGATAATTACATAACCATGAGGCCTCATATCATAGTCTTGTCAGTTGCCATATACTTTCAATTTAATTACCATAATACTAAGCAAATATCCAAATTACTTCCCAAATTGGTCGTGACAAAAAACATTGAGACCTATTTAATCTCTAAGAAATAAAAATATTAATTTGGTTTTTAAGAATCCCAAATGTAGGCATGATTAGTTACTAATAGAAACAGCTAAAATGCTATGAAGCACAAACACGAACACTAAACACGACACTGACATATAGACCTGATAATAATTTAAAAAAATAAAAGTGATTAAATATAACTACATGGAGCAGTGTCGTGTCAGTGTCAAACACCGACACGAGTCAAACACTAGACACAATTTTAATATGAAATGTCAGTGCTACGTAGCTAAAATGTCTCTAAAGGAAAGGACACATGGACTAACGACTATTGGGCCGAAAGGTAAGTAAAGACCGGTCAAAATTGTTCCATCACCCAAGATGGAACTCAGGGAAAGGACACATGAACTGATCTATATTGAGCCAGGAGATAAGTAAAGTCTAGTCACAATTTGTTCCATCACCAGATATTGAACTCAGTATCACCCCAGCCTATACCTTTAATGTATGTTTGGATGGATGTTTTGGAGGGGAGTACTTACTACTTATTTTTCTTTTTTGAAATTAAACAAGCTATATAATATTTCTAAAAACAAATTAAGGGTGATTGAAATGTTATATAATCATTTATCATGTTATTCTTTCAATTTTCTTTAAAATATCAAATATATACTAATAAAGAAGTTGCTTCTTCTTCTCCACCAATGAATCCACCTCCAATTCCAATTAAAACAAGAATCATTGTTCTATTGACAATTGTTACACAACACTCAAAAAGCAAAATTTCTTAACCTATAAAACCCCAATTAGGGAAATGAACAAAATTGATAATAGTAACAGTAATAGTAATAATAGGAAAAAGGAGGGATTGTGTGCCTTGTGAGGATCTTGAGAGAGAGTATGGCGACCACTGAACATAGCAGCGAGCATTGAATCAGGTTCACGCTGTGTAAGTGTATCTGTCGTAGTACAGAATTTCTTACCTCCTGCAAACAATAAAATCAAAATCAAAACCAAAATCAAAACGTGTGTTGTGAAAAGAAAGGAAAAGATAAAATTGATTGAATGAACCTATGTTGAGACGAATCATGGAACAGCAATCGGATTGAAACTCCTTCATTGTTGCTTCCTGTTGATGCTAGACTGCTCACCGGACATACTGCAGTTTTGATTTCATGGAGTTGCCAAAATTCATTATGTCATTTTCTTACTTATTATCAAAATAAAAGTTATTTTAATAAGAGTAGTCTTTGGAATTATTTTAGAAATGTTTTTTTTAATAAAATTAAATATATCTAATGATGTGTGATTCAAGAATAATATAAAAATTCTTTATACAGTATATATAAATTAAATATTGTAATAAACAATAATTTAGAGAATACTTTAAAAATAATAAAGAAATTTTATGATTATTTTATGTTTGTTTTAGATAATAAAAAGTTTTTTTTAAATCATTATCGCTGATGTTATTAATAAAAATTAATAAAGTTATCTCTATTTCATAAATAACTTATTTTATATTTTTAAACAATTAGTGCATTAATGTTAAAACTAATGCTAAAGTGAACAAATTAGTTCAAAGACAAAATAAGATGTATTAATGATAAGAGTCACAATTGACAAGCATCATGGTAATAAATGTTTTTAGGAACACTTATTAAGCAATAAAAAAAATTTACTTTATACAATTTTTAAGTTTTTTTTTTTCTATATTAATTGTTAGTATTTCTCTTTATTTAAAACGATATGTTTTTTATTTTCTCTCATACATTTCTGCTCTTAATATTCACAAAAGTGAGGACAAAGAGAAAAGTTACGGGACCCATTATTTTTATCTATCTCTTCTTATCTTTTCTTCTCGTAGAATAAGAGAAGTTGGTTAACTCTTTCGTCTTTTAATCTTCTTTATTTCTCTCTTGCTTGCTTATATCTCTCAAACCAATCAAAGTGTTAAAGTTTACTTCGATAAAGTGATATTGATCTCTTTTAGTTTAATTATTGTTCTCAAGGTCGAATCCTATGAATACAATTTTATTAAAATTCTTGAGAGAAAGTTTTATTGTTCGTATAATCTTATGAGACTTATGAGTTGTGATGCGCATTTTGTACAAAAGCTTGTTTTTTATATAACGATCACTCCTCCCCTCTAACTAGGTAAGACACAGCGAAAACAAAGTTTTCTCAAGTGTTTTAACCTTATTGCATTCGAGAATTTAAACTTCATAATTAAACTAGATAAGACATGAATATCACATCCAAGTGCTTTTGGATTCCTAGTAAGGTGTTTGAGATATATGTTTGTATTAAGCATTCATACATAATCTGGTTTAGTTTAGAGAAAAACAAAACTAAGAAAATAAATTATTTTATGGACCACATGAATAGAATGGTGAAAACTTTTATGTAAAAAGGTGAGAACTTTTTATGTCTGAGATAAATATTTATACGGATTTAGTTTATATGCATAACACATCACAATCAAACATTTCTATGATGTTATAAATAATTATTATAAAAAATAAATATTTTTAATGATTTAATGATTATATATATATATATATATATATATATATATATATATAATATCACTCAAAGCATATAGTGTATTGGGAGTAATTGGAAAATCATATTACAATAGTGTCTTAAAATCAATCACTAAAAACAAAATCAAGAAAAATGAACTTCCAAAACAGTTTAAGGGATCACTCCATCATTGACTAAAATCAAACGCAAATCTCTTTGATTTTGCTGCAATTCAAGACCAAGATAAATTTTTCATTCGATTAACAATTTGTAACACCACAATGATCACACTCTTTCTAAATTGACTACACACACCATCCAAATAACATGAAATTTTGCCTTTTTTCTTTTTCCATATCGAGAAAACCTTCAAATTGTTGAGCATGAATAACCACATCACATTGTAAAGCACTTTGAACACCTAACCAAGTCAAGATATGTGATCACACATTGTTGAAAGGTCGACATTCAAAAAATAAATACATTAAAGATTCCTCTTTTTCACAACCACCATTACATAACATATTTTACTCGATCAAAACCATATTCTAGTCAAGTTGTCCTTCATTGTGAGTTGATTAACCATGAGGTCTCACACAAAGAGAGACACTTTAAGAGGGACAAATTTATTCCAAATGAATTCAACAGAAGAGTCAACTGTGGTAGCATCAACTACTAGATAATTGTACGCTCTTTAACTGAGTATTGATCTCCAAAGGCATGACGTTATGACAACACGTCCACAACATCTTTGGGCAAAATAAAATTATGCAACAACATATTGTACTCCAAAATCAATTGTTTTTTCAGACAAACATATCTAACAAATTTCTCCTCCACCGCCACGCCTCCCTTCCAGTCCCTCAATCACGACTAAACATTTTCGCTACCAAAATATGATTATTCACCGCTAAACTAAACACCTATTGAAACCTATCACACCACTAACCTCCATATAACCAAGGGTCACAACAAAATGACATATTCGTACCATTATCCATGACACGACTCAAATTAATAGAAAACCAATTTACCCTTCCATCGACCACTTTATCATACATTGAATTTAGATATTTCCACCAACTAAAATCCCGAGACAAATTCCTTCCAACCACACAAAGCACTTTGAACCACAAACATCGTTGATCTACCTTTAATCTCAAAACTCATCAACCTAATAAAACAAATTTAAACTCTCAATCTACAAACATTCAACCCAAGTTTCTTACAATATCTACAGACTAATTGTCATTTAACCTAATTAATTTTCCTAGCTTTCTCACCACCACTATAAAAATAATGTAAAATAGTATCAATACAAGAGATAATACATGTCAGAACTTTGAAAAATAAAAGAAAGTAAACTGGTAATGCGGGCAAGGTGACTTTGAGAAGAATCAGACGCTCATCGAAAGAAAATTTATGACTCTTCCAATTAGGCAGTCTTTTCCTAATCTAATCAATCAAATGGTTTCAAAACGACAAATGAAAAATGACCAACACTGAAATTGAGCACAACAACAACCTCATCCAACCATAATTGATTAACGTTGATACCAACCAATAAGCTTTTATGAAAGTTCACTTTTAGGCTCAACATAAGTTCAAAAAGTAAAAGATCAACTTTGATTGTCTGATATTTGTCCAACATTTTCTCTCATAATCAATGTGTCATATGCGAGTCATAGATGAGAAACTAAAAAATATTCCCGACACCCACTTGGACACCCAAAAATATTCCTCATCAGAATTGACATTGTTGCAGATGATAAACATCCTGAAATCCTATTATGCCTTATTGGTGGAAAATTCATTTTTACCATCATCATATCTATAATTAGATGATGATTGAGATTAATTGATAGTATAAATCTTTCTAAACTAACTAACAATACATATTAACTAAATCATATTAATATATACAAAACTTTTGTATTTAAAGAATGTTAATTTGTGTATTTCAATGGATGTGATGTAAAAAATAACATAAAATGGCATAACAATATATATTTTATATTAAGAAACTAAATCATCAATTTGTTCCAAAGTTCACTTAAAAAGAAAATTATAAAAGTGTCATTTAAAAATTTATGCAAAATAAACAAAATTGTATGTTTGATTTCACAATGAGATCGAAAAAATTACATTGAACTATTGCGAGATTATAGTTTTGGTAACATCACGTGACTCACCAATTTTAGGTCATGATTTTACCAACCTCAGTACAAATCTAAGCATACATTAAGAATGAGATAAAAACTGAGTTTGAAACTAGAAAAGATATCGAGAAGAACGTTCTTTGTCAATATAAGACCGACATAATAGTTGTGGTGGAAGAGTTAAGAACTTTACTAATAAGTGAAATGAACGGTTCAGTCCTCATCCTCAATTTTTTGTTTATAAATATCTCTTTTTCTAAAAAATAATATGCCAAATTGCCTCATTTTAAAAATAACATATCAAAATTCTCTTTTTGGAACTAATGGAAGATGGCATCATCAAGATGCGACAATTTATTAAAAACAATTTTTTTTTTATATTTCGTAAGAGTTTGCATCTTGAGAAGGAGACCATGTGAATCATTGATATATATTTTTAAAATGTAAATAATGAAATATATATAAAAATTGAATAAAAACTAAATATATATTCATAAATCAAACACAATAAAAAAATGATTCTTCCTTACACAAATTCTACTACATCACATGATCATCACAAGATTGAATATGACTTGATATATGAAAACGTAAAATCACCTTTAAAAATTGACAAGTCAATCAAAGTGAAATTTATAATTGTGCATACTCAAGAAAGAGTTAACTACACAAATCACTTATAGAAAGACATAAATGACAAAAAGTAATGCTATCAAATATATTTATGAAAATTGAGAAAAGTCTTACAATTAACCTCAACAGTGGTTGATGATCATTCAAAGATTTCCTTTAGGAGTCATAGTGGATAGAGATTTATTATTATTATTATTATTATTATAGAAATTGAGCATTATGTTTAAAATGAGACAATTTGGTATTTTTTTTAATGAAATATTTATAAAACAAATTTTCCATTTTCCTTTTTTTATATAAAGAAAAATTAAAAGAAAAACCTAAGGAACAGAACGTGGAAAAAATATTCTTCCACAATTATCTTCTAGGAGGAGCAATAAATTGGGAGGTGGAGTAAGTACAACAAATGACACTGAAATATACACTACGATTAGATTAGTTAGTTTGTCAACAAATTGATCAATTTCACGATAGTCGTGATTAATTTCACAGCTCCATTCTCTGCGATCCATAAGAGATATGACTTCTTGAAGAAGAGACGTACGATAGAGATTATTCGTCTTGCTTGCTTGAATTATATTGATCACAATAAGAGAGTTCATCATTACGAGACCATGAAGTAGCCTCCAAAACTCAATTAGCACAAAGGTAGCTCGACTAAAATTACAGAATAAAATGCAAATATAAACTCCTCTATGGTCTTTGATAAGCCCTCCACAAACAACAAAATTTATTGTGCTGTAATAAGAATCATCAATATTGAGCTTGAAAGAATTTACATAAGGAGGATACCATTTAACATTTATCTTCCTCATGCGACTCTCTACAAAGGAAGAAGAGTTAAAGTAAAGGTGATGATGAATGTAGGATCAAATAGTGTTCATGAGAAAACTATTTTGTTCATTTTCGTCCACAACATATTTACTATTATACCAAACACTAGAGGTCAATGATCTCTAATCGAACAAATATCAGTTAACATAAAATTGAATCTAATCTATCAAAAAGTCTTAAGTTAAAAAATGTTAACATTATTTTTTATCATTTAATTTAATTGTGTTGGGTTTGATTATGAATATATATTGTTTTTAATTATTTTTCTTATACTTCGTTATATATTTTATTTTAAATAAACTATTCACATAGTTGTATTTTCAAGATACGACCTCTTACAAAAATCTAAAAAAAATTGATTTTAATAAATGGTTGCATTTTATGAATGCAACATTTTTTTAGAGTCTATAAATAAGATGTTATAATCACCACAAAAAATTTACAACAAATATAAAATATTAAATTCACACTCGAGATATAATATTCAATGTAATAATATTAACAAAATGACTGCCACATTTTACTAGACTAACACTTTAATGGATTATTATTTAATTTGAAATGGTGCATTATGTTTAACCCGAGACAATTTTTGGCATTTTAAAAATAAAAATTTCTTTTAAAAATAGAACATATTTTCTATATCTTCAATATATTATTAATAATCATTAATAATAATAATAATAATAATAATATTAACATTCGATGGTTAAAAATCAGGACATTTTATAAATAGAAAAAGAAAAAAGGGAAAAAGGACAGTTCAATATTATTCCTAATCTGGTGACTGGTGAGCATCATTATCTGAATAGCATTGGATGCTGTTTTACTCCACCAACCAAAATATTCCATACTTACCACACTCAAAATTGTACTACTCTACTTTTAAAATGTAGATACCCAAAAAACCCAAAAATAAGTTTTAGTAATGTTTTCTTTTTACAATATATACAAGTTATTTTTTACTTCACAATATATCTTTGGTTCTTCAATGTACGTGGACGGGAACATGAAACTAATTCTACATCATAGAAATTTGATTAAGGTTTAAATTTCTATCATCGATTTTTTTT
>JBBPBS010000170.1:5285176-5297679 GCA_037974835.1 Cicer judaicum
TATGCCCAGTGATTATATATCAAATCATAAGTATATACTTGGAACGACAATATATTAAAGTTATTTTTTTTTATTATAATTGATTTATTTATAAAATAAATTATCTAAAAATATCTATCATTTTCAATTTTTAATTAACATAATATTAATTATTATTTTTAATTGTACCTTTTTATTAATATTACATCAACCACTTTCATTTTTTATTTATAGTAAATAATAATAAAATTTAATTTTTATGCATAGTTAGTGTAAAATATTTTATATTAATAATTAATTATAATTAATCATATTTGTTTCAAAAGTGATATCAATAAAAATTAAATATTTTTATTTATCGACAATTATAATTAATTAACGATATAAAATATTTTTATATTATTAATATATAAATTAAATCAGTAATAATGATAAGTAGACAAATATTGAATAATGGTTATTTTAGTAAAAGTGACTTTCTGGTTAAATTTATATAATTTCATAATAGGTACAATATAATGGATGATGCGTAAAGAAATAATTAATTTTAAAATTTATATTTGACTATAGGTTATCAATAAATAAATTAGGATAAGAGAAAACTATAGTATTTTCTACCGACCAATAACTAAAAATACCGCGTACACGTACACACGCACATGGTCATTTCCGTAATTTAAGTCAAAAATAATATAATCTATTAAATCACATTAATTTCCATAACTTCTATTTTATGCCTATAAATTGAATATCTTCTCTTGTTGATATCACAAAATCAAAACCAAACAAAGAAAAAAAAGGGTCACAAAAAATGTCAGGAATCATCAACAAAATTGGAGAAACTCTTCACATTGGAGGACACAAAAAAGAAGAGGAACACAAAGGTGAAAAACATGATGAACACAAAGGAGAAAAACATGATGAACACAAAGGTGAAAAAAAAGGAGAACACAAAGAAGGTATAGTTGAGAAAATCAAAGACAAGATCCATGGTGGTGAGAGTCATGAAAACAAAGGTGAGAAGAAAAAGGATAAGAAAAAGAAAGATAAGAAGAAAAAGGAACATGGTCATGATGATCATCATGAGAGTAGTAGCAGCAGTGACAGTGATTAGATCTTCCTAGTATTGCTTCTCTCTTTAAGGTAATAATGTTTGTTTCTAAGTTCTCTTAAACTTTAGTTTAATATATACTTAATTTGTTTTAAAATGATTCTTTTAATTTAAAATTATTTTAAAATAATGTCTTAATTTAACCATCATCTCCATCAATGTGTTTTGTTTGTGGGGGCATAGACCTATCTAGTCTAAGATAAAAAGAAAAGAAAAATTGGGGCTTAGATCCGACCAAGAGAAAGAAATAAAAATAAAACAAAAAAGACAAAATTTAAAATGGTAATGAGTTGAATTTCTAAAACAGATATCATATTTTTATAAAAAAAAAAATCAGATATTATAAATATCTACCTTTGTATTTTTTTTATTCTAAAGTATGCTTCCACATGATATTTTAAAATATTTTGACTAATATTTGCTCTTGATTTCATTTCTGATTGCAGCGGTGTATGATACCGTATGGTGGGGAGTCACTCCAAGGTCTTCTTTCTTACGATCTACCAAGAATAATAATAATTGAGAGAGAAATTATGTGTATTTCTGTGTTTCTTTAATTTACTTATTAAAAGTATGAGCTAATTGTAAAACCTCACCCTTTTGGTTTGGCTTGGATGTAAATTAGCACAATAATACATAATCTATTAGTGATATCTTTCTTATATCTTTTAACAAGTCAAAAAATTAAAAATATTATAGATGATATTCATAGCATAAGAAATGCTTCTAAAACCTCAATGACCAATAACACCTAAACAAATATGTGTACATCATTTTATTTTAGTTTTATTTAAAAAAATATAATACATATTATTATAATTAACTCACATAATTAACAAAATTTGTAACAAAACGTTCAGGCTAAACATCTCTTAGAAGTTAAATTAAGACTTAACACTATTACCATTTTATATTTTAACCAATATTAAGTATATATTAAACTTTATAGTTTTTAAGATTTGACTTAGATAACTTCTTAATTAAAAATAGCTTAAATTTGTGGTTTCTAAATAGATCACATATTGGTCAACCAAATAATAGTAGATTGGTCATTAAAGAACCCTTCCACCTTGAATCAATCTAGAGAATTGAAATGCCTGATCTACATTTTGATTGGATAAGGATGAAATGAAACCAAACCAACTAAAAACTTAATGCCAAATATGTGGTATTGTGCCGTAAACAAAATATAAACGTTGGATAGATTTAGCTGCTTCACATCCACATAAATATAGATCATTATCTGCAAAACTCTTTTGTCAGCCAAATTGCCCATCACTTAATATGAGTAAACATCAACTTAATTCAGAAGTAACTTTAATTTATCAAAAGTATTCTATTTAGTTACTCATTACAAATATTAAATTTCACAAATTTAATTGAGTAATTTTACATTAAAAAAATCATAATGATCATAAAAAAAAATTATATAAATAAGAAATTATTAATGATAGGATCGTATAGTCGTTGTAGTCTACATTTTACGTGCATTTTAAAAAAATATAAGTTTAAACAAGTTTTTATTCTTTATAAAATTTAAAAAATTTAATTTTGACCTTATAAAAAAAATTATTGATTTTGTAGTCCTTAAAATTTTTTTATTTACTTTTAATTTCTATTTTTAAAAGTTTTGTAAAAAGTTGGTACTTTAGTCCTAGAAAAAGTAATTGAAAAATTAAAACAGAGATTAAAAGTGAATATATTTTTTAGAAATAAAACTTAAAAAATAAAAATTTTATAGATGTTAAAAGTATATTTAACTAAAAGATATATTATATGTTGAATTGAAATAACTTGATAAAACATTAGTTATTTTCAAAAGTTTGTAAAGATTTACAATTTTTTTATTGAGTCTTTAAACGAGATAATAACAATCATTAAAAATTGACACATTTAAATTTGAACATATGATGTAATATCCAACTTATTTAACATTTACCGGTTATTTAACATTTACCGGTTAGACTAAGATTTAAGGATGATTTAGAATTTTGATTTCCTCAATAAGAAATAACCAAGCTAATACGTATTACTTGATGAATTGGGATACAATAATTAAGACAAATATAAGGAGAAAGCATGAGCTTGTGATTTGTGACAAGTGTATGAGATGCTAAAGTTGTTGTGATTTACACTTTATGAACAACTGCCATAAAAAAGAACCCATTTAGAGTGTTGATATTTTTAGATTCGTTAATCAAAAGCAAACAATTTATATTTAAATTAGATATTTTATATTTTAGATTAAAATAAATGTCAACCGTTAGATTAAAATTAGATATTTTATTTTTTAGATCAAAATAAACATTAATCGTTAGATTTTAATCTAACGACTCTAAAAATACCGAGGGCAAGAATTTGAGCTTTGATTGACTATAAAAAATTTGACTTCTAGATTCCTCTATATGAAAAATCATACAAGTTCATCTGTGCTTCACACAAAACAAGAAGGTACTTCATTTGGAGTCAGATAGAAATTTGGATCTTCTTGTATGAAGTATTGATAGAAATTTGGAAGTTTCAGTAATTTTTTTAAAAAAATTGAGAGTTTCAAAATTTCTGAAACTTTCGAAATAGAATTACTTCGAAGGTTTGAAATTTTTGAAGTATATTTCAAATTCATCCAAACTTTCGAAACTTTCTGAAAAAATACACTTCAAAAATTTCATATTTATTCAAAATTTCAAAAAATTTTGGAATATTTCATTTCGAAAGTTTGGTATTTTTCTAAAGTTTCAAAATTAATAATTTTTTCTGTATAATTACATTTCAAAAATTTCTAATTTCACATAATTTTTGAAAGTTGGGGGTGGAAAACAAAATTTTTTTCTATGATTTTGTATAAATTAAATAAAGACAAAATAGTCTTTTAAAAAATTATGGAAATGCACGCTACAAAACCAATACTTTATTTGCTATATTATTGATAAAAAAAAAAAGGCTCGCTTTGGTATTAAAAAATTTAGATTTTAATTTACAGCAAGAGATTTATTTTGCTTTTCTACCATGAGAGAGGAATTACTCAAGAGTTTTTCTCCAATAGTACAGTGCAATATCTAAGATCAAGATTGTTTAGATAAGATGACACATGTCTATTTTAATTTAAACTAAATATTAATTTTAAATTTAAACTTAGAAATACAACGGTGTTAAAATTTTTAGAGAGAATTTTCTACTTATTTGTATTTACAAAGTTCAAAAGATTAATCTCTACAATTACGTGCGAAATATATTAGTTTTAAAAAAACAATGTATTAAAATTGAAGTCAAGAAATTCTTCTAAACAAAAATTACTTAATCCAAAAAATATTAGTAAAATGAACTCATATCAAACATTTTAAGTTCAATTTAATATGTACTTGAAATTGGATATAAACAAATATAACAATCAAAGTATGTATCATTTTTTCATCATGAAAAATGCAAAATTAAAGAAATTATCAATCCTTTTATAAAATTTCAAGTACAAATCTAAAAACACAATTCATGGATCTTTGAGTCAGTTAGATTTTGCATGTAATATATAATTGATTTTCCACTACTTGAGCATGTCATATTTAGCTGGTTGCCAATCTGCTGAGTCTGCATTACGGTATTTAGCAAACATTAGTACACAATATTACAACTATAAATACTATTTAAACACAATTAACAAAACAAGTAAAAGTTTAACATTGAGAAACTACATAACATAGCATCATTTATCATAAAAATGTACCATCCGTTAATGTGTAGCTAGCTTGGTTGGTAAACATTTGAGTGGAAATAGATATCATAAAGTTGATAGAAATTTGGATCCTCTTTGAATAACTTCATTTTAGGTGTTTGGCTACACTATTACTAGACCCGTCAAAAAAATCTCCAACTATAAGATTTCGTTAATTTTTTATTTTATTAAATCTCTATTGTTAGTTTCCCTATCAAAATAATTTTTTTTTAAATTTTGGTCCATTATTTCGTGGGGCTTAAGGGAGGGAGCTCTGGGCCTATAGGCTCCCAATATTTTGTTAATTTTGAGATTTTTTTCTTGAAAAAAATTTATAAAAAACAATGAAAATTTTTTATCGGAAATTTCTTATCGAAAAAAAATAGAAAATCTTTTATCGAAAAAAATCAGAAATTTTTGATAAAAAATTGAATATTTTTTATCGAAAAAAAATCAGAAATTTTTATAGCAAAAATAAAAAAAAAATTATAGTAAAAAACTGAAAAATTTTATAGAAAAAAATCCAAAAAAATTTATCAGTGAAAAAATTGAAAAATTTTATTTCTCAACAAAGAAAGTCGATTCTTTTTTTTAAAAAAGTGGGTCTATAGATCCACTAAGCCCACAAAATTTTAGGGGCTTTTAATTTAAGGGATCTTGTTTTTAGGGTCTTTTAAATTAATTTTTTTTGTTCCTTACAAAATATAGACTGAGACCAATAATTAGAGGGTTTGTCAAACTGTGGAACAATGCATCTAACTATGGAAACTATTAGATGTTTAATATACAACTCAATCTATTTTGTAAAATTGATCACTTTCGTAAAATAATTGAGATTTTTAATTTTTAAACTATTCATCATTCACTACCATTTTTTTTAACACATTGTACCACAACTCTTTTAATGTCTGACAATGAAGATTTTGAGTAATGAATATCAAATTTTGAGTTTTGTGATTTAGAGATTTTTTAAATGGGATGTTTTTACATGTTTATAATTATATGAAATTGGTTGATTGACTAAGAATTTAGGATTAGTAATATACTTGTGTTGTAAAATCATTTTTAGAGTTTTTGGTTTTTGAAAAATGGGAATTCAATAGTAATATTTTAAAAAATTGAGGGATTTAGTAATTTTTATAAGGAGAAAATTAAAAAAAAAAATCTTACGATTTTTGCACAAAAAATTGCAAACCTCACAATTTTGTACGGATAAATTGCAACCTTCTCAAAGACATAATTATTCAAATCCCTAATAGATCTTAAGAACTAGAATTGTTGTGGTGAATAAACTCAAACCAACTTTTTATATTTATAATAGATGATAGTACTAATTTTTTCTTTAAAATCAATTTTACCTTCTCCAAAAATAAAATTAATTCTAAATTTGAGAAAAATATAACAAAGGATGATTAATACTCTTAAAGAGGATCTAATATATAAGTAGGGAGTCTCTAGGACAAACTAGGGACATAAAGAAATCAACAAGTTCTAGTTTTTCAGTTTAGATTTTTTTTTTAAATAGATAAGATTAAAACTTTTACAAAAATCTATTTAGTTAAAAATTTATACTACCGACGATATAATAAGTCTTTAGGTCTATCAGATGAACCTATTTAAATAAATATAAATAATATTTTTTTATTACTATAATTATTGTATTAAATTTTGATATTTTTATTAGATATTCAATTTTTAGTAATTTCTTCGTATTAATCTTTTTAGTTTTTGACATATTTAAATATATTATTATAAAAAAGAATTGGATTATGATGTGTATTAAGTCATTTTTCTCTTCAAAATGTTATGTTAAATATAAAAAAAAACTTAATTTCTTTTATATATTAACTTATTAATCTATTTAAATATATATTTAATTACTTATTCAAAAAATATTAAAATAAAATATATCTTTAAATAAACTCATATGACATACCAAATCTTTATCAAAATAAAACTCATATTTAAAAAGTAAATTTATGATATATCCCATATCAAATTTAGATTTTAAATTTTTTAATACATCAAACTCACACACTTTGTAAATACATTCATGTTCTTCATGTTGTTTAAATACATTCATAATTTTTTAATACACTTTGTAAATTTATATACCTCATTGAATAGCTGAAAAGTGAAAAGTATAGTTTAAAGTACAGAAACCCCTTCATGTTCTTGAATGAACTACTGTAGTTTGTAGGTTGACATGATATACGAATTAGTGGGTGTTGATAGCAATAAAAATGTTTAAAAAATTCCAATGATTAGTAAACATTTTGATTCTTCCTTCTATATTCTACAAAAGGTGGAATCTCTTAATACACATTTTGTTGGTAAAACCGTGCACAGATAAATTAAAAAATATAACATGATAACTTCAAAATTAGAAAAAAATATTATGATTATTGTCAAATGACAAAAAAAAAACACTATATAAATATTTTTATTATATATAAATTTCTTTGAAACACACTGATTCTTAAATACATTCATGTTCTTTTATATATATATATATATATATCACAACACTTAGAAGAAAATCAGATACACTTATAATTATTTCTAATCAGTGCATCTTCAATGAAGAATTAATATCATATATAATTTTAATTTTAATTAATAATACTAAATAATACAAAATTATTTTAATATGTATTATTTCAATTAAAATTAAACTGTAGGGACAATTGAATACATACATCCATGCGTGTGCTGTCTATAGATGTAGGTAGAATTGCTCAAAATAATTTGTTATAAAAACAAATATGATAAAACCAATTTTATGTTTTTTTCTTCTACCAAGATCAAAATGAATCTGCACTCAAAAATTAAAAGATTCAATTCATGATCGCAAAAAAAAACATAAATTCAAATATCTTACATTTGCCTAAAATTTTTATCGGTGGATAATAATATATAAATAACTTTTTAAGTATTCATGGAATTGAGACCAAACTAATTTTCTAATTAAACTTTATATTATATATATATAAAAAAAGAATAGGTATATACTTTCAATACAATATTTGTATGAGACATGCATAGTATATAGTTATGCATTCTCTTTTTTTTAGTGGTTATTTCATAAGAGGACAAAAACAACTTATGCAAACAAAGCAGAAAGCAACACCACAAGAATCTTATATATTAGTTTGTGTCGCCACTATAGTTGGCTAAGTAAACGAATGTACTCGAATCATATAATTTTGCACCTTGCATACTCAGAATCACATAAAATATTCTTGTTTCTTGTTGGTCACGTAGGAATGTTTTCCTAAATTGCCAAACCAAAAATATTATATACCTTCTTGTACTTTTCAAACCAAGCCATAAATGGAATCTTTTATACATGGATATCCAAAATATGAATTTTTTTTATTTCACAATAATAAAAATTGATTTTGAATGAATTGATTTTATTTAAACATGAATTAAATATAAAATGATTTTTGTATGGTATATTTAATGTAAAAATAAACTCAAAAGTTATTCAAATTATTAAATTCTGTTTGAGAACAACCAAACATATTAAAATCAATTTTACACCTTTAAAGGTGAAACTAAATATATATTTATATGAAAAAATGAAAAATTAAAAGAGTTAAAAAGAAAATGAGAGAGATCGATAGAGAAATATTGAACGTCTCATATTAAATAAGATTTAACCCGAAAATATATTTATAAATTAATTTTGTAAGATTGAATTATATTTGATTCAAATTCTAAAATGATATTAGATCACTTTGAATCATGACATACAAATATATTTACAAGTGAAATACAATTTTCAACTTTAATTAAACCTAACTTAAATTTAGTGTTTTGAACTATACAGTGGGTCTAAATTTCAAATTCATAGTGAGTGTGGAGGATGTAGAGAAAAGTGAGATGTATATGATCCATGTCGTATAGATTAATATTTCAAGCAAGGTGTTTTGACAAAAAAAAATAAAATTGGTAGCTTTTAGACTCTTGAAAAGTTAATTAGGTACAAAACCAAAGTTGAGACATTTTCATAAATGATGAATCAAAACGTGTCAATATTTTTCACAGGACAGAAAAAACAAAATAACTATTTTTCAAGGCATCATGATACATATTTAAACCAATTTAATTAATATATTGATATGACCTCGTATAGCTAGCTAGCAACATATAATATTCTAATATATCCAAATGGCTATATAATAGTATTCTCACCAAACCAAACATAGGAATATGATTATTAAACAACAAATTTGGCCCTTTCAATGCAAATGTAAACTATCATCATAAAATAAATCAATGAAAGTGTTGAGAAGCACAAACAACAAAGAGATTAATTAATTATCCTTTTAACTTAGACAACTAAATAATTAAATTTATACACAAAAATCATAAGCCGAATAGAACAAGTCACATTGTTTTTTTCATCACCACTTGGCACATTCTAGTTCATAGCCGGCCCCTATAGTTTCATATATTTTCATTCATTCACACATTACCTTAAAATAAAAACAAACCTTCATCAAACCCCTTCTCCAATTCACACAACTTTCTTTCATTTTCTCTTCTTTTTCTTGCTTTTTCCTTCCAAACTCACCACCAACAACAACAAAAATCTATCATATGCCAAAAGTGTTATAAATTGTGAAAAAACAAACAAAAAATTCACATAACTTTCTTTTCATTTTCTCTTGTTTTTCTAGCCTTTTCCTTATAATTTTCCTTCCAACCTCACCAACAAAAAATCTATCATAAACCATAAACAACCATAAACCAAAAGTGTTGTGAATTGTGGAAAACAAAATCACATCATTTTTTTTCATGCCTTTTCCCTATGTTTTTCCTTCCATACTCACCAACAAAAGTCTACCTTAAATCATAAACCAAGATTGTTTTTTGTTTTGTTGTGAAACATCAACAACAACAAAACCAATACAAATCTTAAACCAAAAAAAAAAAAAACTACATGGATAGACTCATAAAGTTAGAACCATCAAACATAGTACTAATAAAAGTTGAACAAGGCCAAAAATGTCAAGGACAAATAACCTTAAACAATGTCATGTACACTATGCCAGTTGCATTTAGGATTCAACCACTCATCAAAACAAGATACACAATCAAACCTCAATCAGGAATCATCTCACCATTAGCATCAGTCATCATAGAAATCACATATCATCCTCCACAAGGCTCAAATTCAAATCTTCCTCACTCTTTTCCTTACTCAGATGATTCTTTTCTTCTTCATAGTGTTCTTGCTCCTGGTGCAGCCATCAAAGAACCTTCATCAATGTTTGATTCTGTTCCAAGTGATTGGTTCACAACAAAGAAAAAACAAGTCTTTATTGATAGTGCTATCAAAGTTATGTTTGTTGGATCACAAATTTTGACCCAACTTGTTGAAGATGGAAACTCAATGGATGAGATTAGAGAAGTTCTTGAAAAGAGTGATCCTTTATTGGATTCTGTTAATTCTAAAGACCCAAAAGGCCAAAGTTTACTTCACTTAGCGATTTCCAAAAAAAGACCTGATCTTGTTCAGTTGTTGTTGGAATTCAAACCTGATATTGAAGCTACTAATAGTGTTGGATCAACTCCACTTGAGGCTGCATCTTCTTGTGGTGAAGCTTTGATTGTTGAGCTTCTTTTAGCTCATAAGGCCAACACAGAAGGATCAGAATCCTCGACGTTTCGACCTATTCATCACGCTTCGAGAGAAGGACACATGGAGATTCTTAGACTTCTTTTACTCAAAGGAGCAAAAGTTGATTCTTTAACAAAAGATGGAAACTCTTCTTTACACATAGCTGTTGAAGAACATAGAAGAGACTGTGTTAGGCTTTTGTTGGCGAACGGGGCAAAAACCGATGTTCGAAATACAAGAGAAGGTGACACACCTTTACACATAGCAGCAGCCACAGGTGACGAGAATATGGTGAAGTTGTTACTTCATAAAGGGGCTACAAAATATGTGAGAAATAAATTAGGTAAAACACCGTTCGATGTGGCTGCAGAGAACGGTCATTCGCGCCTGTTTGATGCGCTTCATTTAGGGGACAATTTATGCACGGCCGCTCGAAAAGGCGAGGTGAGGGCAATCCAAAAGGTCTTAGAAAGTGGTGGAGTGATCAATGGAAGGGATCAAAATGGTTGGACAGCACTTCATAGAGCTTCATTCAAAGGTAGAATGGATGTTGTTAGGTTACTTGTGGAGAAAGGTATTGATTTGGATGCAAAAGATGATGATGGTTATACAGCTTTGCATTGTGCAGCTGAATCAGGACATGCTGACGTGACTGAGTTTTTGGTTAAGAAAGGTGTTGATGTTGAAGCAAGGACTAATAAGGGTGTGAGTGCTTTGCAAATTGTTGAGTCATTGAATTATGTAGGGATTACAAGGATACTTGTTAATGGTGGAGCTAGTAGAGAAGGTTTAGGTGAAAAAGTACTATTTGCATCTGCTAAAATTCCAATTGGGAGTACTAAAGTTGAAGGTGGAAGTGTGATGATGATGAAGAAAAAGATGAGTAGTAGAACTAGGGTTCTAAGAGGTAGTTTCGATCGTTCGATGCCTTTGGCTGTGCTGTAGTATTAGAGTCAAAATTGGTTTTAAATTGTGGTTACAATCATAGTTGCGAATGTGATTATGATCATGTTGTGGTTTTTGATATTATAGAAAATTGCAGATAAGTACAGTGATACATATGTAATTTAAAACATTGGAGATGGGAGTGTGGATTGGAAGATTTGAATGGGAAGAAATTGAAATGGTTTTATTTTGTGATTTGGTTGTAATTTTAATAATTAATGAATTGTAGATTTGAAAAATGAGAAGAAATTTCTTTGTTATGGTGATGATTGTTGCTCAATATTACTTGATAAAAAAATTTAGAAAAAAAAAAATTATTTTACATATTTTAATTAATTTAATTTTTTTATTTATAAAAGATTAATGAGGTGCAGAGACAACACTATAGAAGAAGAGATTTCAACTATGTAGGTACCCCAACTACAAACAATCATATGCAATACCTTAAAAAAATTATTGAGATGATAATTTTCGATAATATAATTATTTAGAATGATAAACAATAATCTCATTAAAATTTTTAACATAAAAACTCAATGTAATAAAATCACCGTAAAAGAAAAAAGAATAAAAAAAAAAGAATAAAAAAAAAAGTTCATTACACATCTTGATATACAACAATGTTCATCATTTGTGGTATATAAGACTAGAAGATTGTCTTTCACTTATAATAGGTTAGATTAAAAGTGGCCCAACAAACTTTGGAGAAACTCTAAAATGATTTTAAAATTTTAAAATGAATTTAAATCAAACCTTTGTAAGGTGAAATATATTTTTGTTTAAAAAAAAGTTGAAATGTTTCTTTCTTATTAATAAGTTTTTATTGTATATATATTTGATTTAATTTGACTATTAGCATATATTGAAAGAGATTAATTATTATAAACTTATAGTATAAATTTTTTTACATCTTCAATATATCAATCATTCATATGCATTATTTTATAGATAATTATAATAAAAGTTAAATATTTTTAATGATTTAATGACTGTTATTGATTGATTGACAATGTAAAAACTATCAACACTAATAATATATATAAATTAAATTTGACTAAATAATATTTGCAATCCCTTAACTTAATTACAATTAACTTTTTAGTTTTTTTTTTAATTTGATCATTTATTTT
>JBBPBS010000170.1:5297739-5366144 GCA_037974835.1 Cicer judaicum
ATGCATTTGATGAATTTGTATTATATTGAAGATGAATATTAATTTTATGAATTTTATTTGAAAATTTTGATTAATTTTTTGAAATTTTGTAAGAAAGAAAATAACATTGTTGATATTTTAAAATATAAAAGATTAATTTATCACTTAAAATTAAAATAAATGACCAAATAAAAAAAATATTAACTTTTAAATTATATTAAAATAATTTTCTCATTTGTTTTTCTTTCAGCGGTTTAACAAAATATTCTCCTTTTAAAAAACTAAAACTCTATATTCTATTTGTTAAATTTTTAAAAAAATACATCACTATGTAATAAGAGGTCGGGTTAGGTTAGGGACGTGATTGAAATATATATATATATATATATATATATATATATATATATATATATATTTTGTTTTTTTCGTTTGCGAAAGTTTGTTTCATAATTTAATCATATGATGTTGTTGTCATTATGTTATATATGGTCTTACTAGTATTGTCTCTTACTTCTTCCTTGGGGCAATTAAGGTTGGTTAGTCAAAATTTCAATAATGTTTTATTTTAGATTTGGCAAAATTGTATCAATAATCAATAATCGTACCATAATTTATGTTAGGATTATGCAGAAAATCTTACATCAACATAATTTAGTTTCAATATAATACACCCAATACAAATTGCATAAAAAAACAAAGGTCCACCTCCACAACCCAAAAACCATCTAAAGAAAAATGTTCATTAAATTTTTTTTACCGAATTTTATATTTTAATAATATAAAATGCATTATTGAATCTTAAATTTGGATAATGTATTTAAAAATAGAGAAATAAAATCAAAAAGTAAATTAACATTTATCAAAATATAGTTAGAATCTTATAATGTTCATTTATGTAATCGATATTTAATCACGAGTGCAAAAGATACAACTAGAATCACACTTTAAATTATATTTTTATTCAATATTAACTATTGGAATGTCTCTTTCAGAATTTTCCCATGTTTTTTTTGGGTGCTGGTAGAGCATTTGCCATGGTATAATTCACAAGAATTCCCAACCCACCATCTCATAACCCATGACTTCGTTGAAAAAATTAGTGTGACAAGAAAATAATGAGTTAGACTCTCATTTTTATCGTAATTGACAACTAATCACTAAATTAATTATTTTAAAAATAAAATTAACTCTCTTTTCTAACAAAATTAACGCTTAATGATTAACATTTGCGATTTAAAAAAAATTGAAAACAAATTTTAAAAATGCATTTGAACCAAACTTGTTTGAGTTGCTTGCACTACTAAAAGTAAGGTAGCAGTCGTTGGTTGGTGTCCAATTTCAAAAGCTAGCTAGCCAACCATATCATGTTATTGACCGATACCAACCACGCATTTCATATTAATTGGATTGTTTTTATATATATTTTTAAGTATTCTATTTTTTCCCTTAATATTAAAGGATCAAATATTTTTTTTGAAAATATTATAAACCATTTTTATTTATTTCATTATAAAAATTTATAATATTATAGATTATTATCTTTTTTAATTTATAGAACCAATTTTTCTTTTATATTTTTTTTTAATTAAGAGTAATCTAGATCTTTATTCTATATTTCTTTTTACTAAAAATATTATTCTTATTTTATTGTCATAAACAAAAAATTTACTTCAACTCTTTCAAAACATCAAACTACCTGATTACTCAATCTCTATATAGAGATTATACTATAGTCCAATTTAAATATTTTGACACTGTCCATCTACCTTTAAATTTTTTTTTTTTATAATTTTGTTTCAATCTCTCTTCTAATCTATCACATTTTTTCATTTAAATAATTTTAATTAATCATTAATTTCTCCTTTAAATACACTAAAATTATTAAAGTTAAAAAATCCACTTCAAAAAAAAATGTTAGAGTACAATATTTTTTCGTATATTTGATACATTGAAGAGACTTTAAACTATTAAAGATTAAATTAACGAAATAATGTAATTCAAAGTTGATAATAAGATAAGTCATAAGTGATTATAGTAGATAAATAATTTTAATTTTTAAACTATCTATACATATGTTTATATAATAAACCTTCAACATATTATTTTTTCTTCACTTTCATTTTCATAAACTGATTAAAACTATGTCACCGAGACATCATCAATTGTCATAACTCATTCATCCAAATAAATCTTTATAAGTTCAATCTTCTTGAACATGAGAACAACCAAAATTTAAATACATCATAGATAGATAGATTCTTATATTTTTTCAACAACTATAAAAAATAAATAATAATAAAAATACTAATAGTGATTATTTATTATTTTTCTTAAATGAAGAGGTGGGTTGAGTAAGAAAAGATATTGGGTGGGGCCAATAGAGGTAGTTGGAAAGCAATGAAGAAAATGAGTGAGTACTATAAATAGTCCTAACTTGACTCCAATTCTCTCGCGCCATTTCATTCTTAAGAAACTCAAGAACTGGTCTCTCTCTCCATATTAAGGGTGCGTGAGACTCTCACTCTCATTCATCCATTTTTAACTCTTTTTCATTATATATATATTCTTCATTACTTTCTCCTTTTTCTCCTTCCTCATTATTATCTCTTCTTTCTCTGTTCTTCTAACACTATCATTTCACCATAACCATTTTTTCTCTTTATTAATATTATTAACTGGTAATTACTATTTCATCTTAATCTTCTTTTTCACGTATCTAAAACAGATAACTGATACTTTTGTAATTTGATCTTATATGACAGAAAATGGCATCACATATTGTTGGATATCCTCGCATGGGACCCAAGAGAGAGCTGAAGTTTGCTTTGGAATCATTTTGGGATAAGAAGAGCAGTGCTGAGGATTTGCAGAAGGTGTCTGCTGATCTCAGAGCATCTATCTGGAAACAGATGGCTGGTGCTGGGATCAAGTATATTCCTAGCAACACTTTTGCATACTATGATCAAGTGCTTGATACCACCGCCATGCTCGGCGCTGTTCCAGCAAGATATGGATGGACTGGTGGGGAGATTGGTTTTGATACTTACTTCTCCATGGGCAGGGGTAATGCATCTGTGCCTGCTATGGAGATGACCAAGTGGTTTGACACCAACTAGTAAGTCATCATGGTTCATGTTTTTGTTGTATCAGTGGAATTTGAACAAACTGCTATTTTGTGCGATCTGTAATTGACTGACTAGTTTGTTTTTGATGATCTAACTGTGAAATTTATGTGTATGTGGATTGATGCAGCCACTTTATTGTCCCTGAATTGGGACCTGATGTGAATTTCACTTATGCTTCCCACAAGGCAGTGAATGAATACAAGGAAGCTAAGGCGGTATGCATTTAAAGTTATTTTTTACTTTGTATAAGAATGTGAGTGTCTGGAATGATATTTGCTTATGAATTTTTCTTTCTAATTGCGTCAGAGAGAATACATTTTTGGAAATACTGAAAACAATGTTTTTGAGTTTTTTTTCTAAATTTTCGGAAATAGTCCGATCTATTTTGAAAATGTGTTTTCAAAAACTTCCATACTTCCTTCTCTTTATCAGTGAAAATGCATTGTTTTGTGTGGCATGCTTTCATGTGTTTATCTATCTATACATTTGTTTCTGAATATTTCATTCTTCCTCCAGCTTGGAGTAGATACAGTTCCTGTCCTTGTTGGCCCAGTAACATACTTGTTGCTCTCAAAGCCTGCTAAGGGTGTTGATCCATCGTTTGATCTTCTTACTCTCCTCCTAAAAGTCGTTAATGTCTACAAGTAAGAATCTAAGTTGTTGATGTTTTGTGCTTTATGTTATGAGCCTGTTTGAAATTTGAATCCGTTAAGTGTATCTAGTGGTATAAGTATTTGTGAGATTGTTTGTAAGAGCTTGTGAAAACAATTTACGACATGTTAATAAGCTGTTTTCTCCTTATTTCCATGAACTCTTCACGATGGCTTATAAAAACAACTTATACATAAGGACTTAGATGATAAGTACTTATAAGAATTTAATTAAGTTGTATATCCATGTTACTTCTCTAACTTGCTTATTACTATTAAATCTCAGGGAAGTTGTGTCTGATCTTAAGGCAGCTGGTGCTTCATGGATTCAATTTGATGAGCCTACCCTTGTATTAGACCTTGAACCTCACAAGTTACAAGCATTTACAGCAGCATACTCAGAACTTGCTTCCACATTATCTGGTTTAAATGTTATTGTTGAAACCTACTTTGCCGACGTTCCTGCTGAGGCATACAAGACCCTCACAAGTCTGCCTGGTGTCTCGGGGTTCGGATTTGATTTAGTCCGCGGAGCTAAGACTGTTGATTTGATCAAGGGTGGCTTTCCAAGTGGAAAATACTTGTTCGCTGGAATCGTTGATGGAAGGAATATTTGGGCTAATGATCTTACTGCTTCTCTGATTACATTAAATGGTTTGGAGGACATTGTGGGAAAAGGTATTTTTCAAAAACATGCATTTCATGGTTATTGTGGCAGATTTTTCCTTTTAATAATATTGTCACTTGATATATCTATTTAATAAAATGTATGCAGATAAACTTGTTGTGTCAACCTCTTGTTCACTTCTTCACACTGCTGTTGATCTTGTTAATGAAACCAAGTTGGATAATGAGATCAAATCATGGCTAGCTTTTGCTGCACAAAAAGTTGTTGAAGTAAATGCATTGGCCAAGGCATTGTCTGGTCAAAAGGATGAGGTAATTAACCCTTCTTTCCTTTATCCTATATCAGAGAAAATTATATGTTTCATTCCTGTTTGTTTCACTACATTACTAACTGAAAAACTATTTTTATGCTTTCATTTGCAGGCCTTCTTCTCTTCTAATGCTGCAGCTCAGGCTTCAAGAAAGTCCTCTCCAAGAGTGACTAATGAGGCTGTTCAGAAGGCTGTGAGTGTTTCAACTTCCCATTTCTGTTGAGCAGAATTTTGAAAATTCATTCTCTTTTTACTTATGACATCTTTCCCTTTCCCTCATAGGCTGCTGCATTGAAGGGATCTGACCATCGCCGTGCCACAAATGTCAGCTCCCGACTCGATGCACAACAAAAGAAGCTCAACCTTCCTGTCCTGCCAACCACTACCATTGGATCCTTCCCTCAGACTGTTGAATTGAGGAGAGTTCGACGTGAATACAAGGCCAACAAGTAAGATATACTCGGAGCTGATAACTCGCCTTTCTTTACCATTTTCTTCTTGTGTTGAACCTAAGCTTGTTTTATTTTTTACAGGATCTCAGAGGAAGAGTATGTTACTGCAATTAAAGAAGAAATCCGTAAAGTTGTTGAACTCCAAGAACAGCTTGATATTG
The DNA here is from genome assembly GCA_037974835.1 of Cicer judaicum. Lineage (NCBI taxonomy): Eukaryota > Viridiplantae > Streptophyta > Magnoliopsida > Fabales > Fabaceae > Cicer > Cicer judaicum. The sequence goes on from JBBPBS010000170.1 coordinate 5,303,045, forward strand.
ATGTCCTTGTACATGGAGAGCCTGAGGTCAGTTCTCATCTTCATTTAAGGACCAATGCTGTCAAATAGAAGCTATTGCAGCCTTATAAGTTATAACACTATAGCATAATGAAATTTGAACAAATCGCAATTGTACTTATGACTAACTGTTGTTTCCTTTCATTGCAGAGAAATGATATGGTTGAGTACTTTGGTGAGCAGTTGTCAGGCTTTGCCTTCACTGTTAATGGATGGGTGCAATCTTATGGATCTCGCTGTGTGAAGCCACCAATCATCTACGGTGACGTGAGCCGTCCAAAACCAATGACTGTCTTCTGGTCATCTACTGCTCAGGGAATGACCAAACGCCCAATGAAGGGAATGCTTACAGGCCCTGTCACCATTCTCAACTGGTCCTTTGTTCGAAATGACCAGCCAAGGTATAAACAAGGCTCGTCATTTTCTTTTTTTTTTTTTATAGACAAATGTTAGTAGTTAGTTTGTCAGGGACAGAGGAAATTTGTTAACATCAAAAATCAAACTCTAGGCCACCTTTTCAATACTCCTTCGACGTCCCAACCTATACTATTGGGCTGTACCTTGAGGGACACTCAACAGACTTTATTGTTATTTCTAACGCGGTATTCAACCTTTTCACAGATCTGAGACTTGCTATCAGATTGCTTTGGCTATCAAGGATGAAGTAGAAGACCTTGAAAAAGCCGGTATTACTGTTATCCAAATTGATGAGGCTGCTTTGAGAGAAGGATTGCCATTGAGGAAATCAGGACAAGCTCACTACTTGGATTGGGCTGTCCATTCCTTCAGGATCACCAATGTTGGTGTGCAGGATACTACTCAGGTACTTCCGAATAATTAATCCAATGTTGTTTGTCTTCTAATGTATGATAAAGTCATAGAATGTTACATCCATAACTTGGATTATTTAACAATTTGCAGATCCATACTCACATGTGCTACTCTCACTTCAATGATATCATCCACTCAATCATTGATATGGATGCTGATGTGATCACCATTGAGAACTCTCGTTCGGACGAAAAGCTCTTAAGGGTGTTCCGAGATGGAGTTAAGTATGGAGCTGGAATTGGACCTGGAGTTTATGACATTCACTCTCCAAGAATACCACCAACTGAAGAAATTGCTGATAGAGTGAACAAGATGCTTGCAGTGCTTGAAACAAACATTTTGTGGGTGAATCCTGATTGTGGTCTCAAAACTCGCAAGTATGGAGAGGTGAATCCAGCTCTCACAAACATGGTTGAGGCCACAAAGCTCATCCGCAACCAGCTCGCTAGTGGCAAGTAAATGGTAGTAAGATATTTGAATCCAAGTAACCACACAAGGTTCTGCTTGTGATTTACAGAGAATGAAAAGTTTTCTGTTTTTTTTTCTTTCTTTTCTGTTGTTGCAATAACTGTGTGTTGAATATTTAGGTGTTTAGTATGCTCTTGTGAGCAAGGGATCCTTCCCTACACCACAGCTTTTTTTTATTTTTTGTTTTCCAAAATATTTGTATTTTTTGTGGCATTGCCTCTATTATATAATGCAATTGATGTTGAGTGTATTTTTATTGTTTAATTTCTCCATGCAATAATGCAAATTTCTTCATTCATATTCTGAGCCAAGTTGTCTAATGCAGTATTTGGTCCAAAAGATGGGAGGAAAAGAGAGGAAAACTAATACTCATACATGTAGTTTTTTGGAAGAAGCAAATAAAATTTGTTAAATAAGTGATTAAATGACACGATGTATCTATGACTGGTATAAGTTAAATATTTTGGAATTATCAAAAGCGAAACACTCAAGAAAATGAAAATAGATAAATAAGAAAACTATATCAATGGTACTTTGCAAAATTTCCAACTCTTGCAACAAGTGCTTCAACCATAAAAGTTTACACGTAACATGGGTCATAGCATCATACTTTGCCTATACTTAAACGTTGCAACAACATTTTGTTTTTACTTTTTCATATGAAATTAAGTTTCCTCCTATCAAAACACTCTAACTTGAAGGTAGATGTTATTTCTGTCTATGAGATTTTTAAACTTTTATATATGACCGTCTGAATAAACAAGTTTTTTCTTAGATAACATTTTAAGGTAGATGTTATTTCTGTCTATGAGATTTTTAAATTTTTTACTGAATGGCACGGGCGATAAATTGAATTTTTGAATTTATCTAAAATTTCAATTCGATATGTTTGAATAAATATTAAAGGTGGATGACCGATCACCGTCCTTTAATATACTTTAAGATCATAACCACAAAATTCCAATAACTATGATGAGATGAGTTTATAAATTGGCTCACAATAACAAACAAGATATCTTGTGGGTTCTTATAGTTAAAAAATTCAGATTATAAATTAGGATTATATATATATATTTTAAAAAAAAACTCACCAAAAATGTTTAATTTTTTTGACATTTACAAGGTTGCATTCCTGTGTTGCGATCACTTGAAAGATAAACTTTTTGGATGCAGTAGGAAGTCGCATCTTGATATGCGATCATCTATAAAGTTTTAATTTTAATTTTATTTTAATAATTGAATATTTGTTAGTTTAATAAAAAATATTTTAATAAATAAATTATATTAATAAAATCAAACAAAGTATATGTAATAGAAAAAAATACATCAAATTATGTGGTTGAGTAGATATATCAAAACAAATAACGTGCTTAACAATTCCCTTCTATTTTTTAGATAAATTTATATTATTTTAACAACTCCTTTATAATTTATAAATAAATTAACTGAATTTTGTTTCATTAACAATTTTTTTTTTATTTTTTTCCTAAATCTAATAAATAATAATAATAATAACAGAATAAATTATATTAATAAAATTAAAATACATTAAAGTGAAGAAAAAGAATAAATCAAACTTAACGCGATTGAAAAGATGTTCAAAAATAAATGATATACTATATTATTTTAGAACATGAGAGTTGTTAAAATAATTTGTTTTAGCATATATGCTCAACTATATTTCTCTTCAAATTAATGTATTTAGTTTAATTTTTATTTATTTATTTAAAAATTATTCAATTATTAAAATAAATAAATAAAAATTAAAATCATATAGTATATAGTTTTTAATATAGGGTTTATTGGTTAATTTTTTTAAAAAATAAAAATTTATAAATAAAAAAATCCATAATATGATAGGGTGAGTGTATAATTATTTTATACCAAAACCAATTAAACTTATTCTATTTTTATTTGGAAGAAAATATATATTTTAACTTTGATATACATAAAGTTAAGGCATCATAACACAAATAATTCTTTTTTATAATTTAAAAAACACAAATAAATTTAGCGAAGAAAATAAATTAATACAAATTCTGAATGTGTAGTAGCAAAGAGGGGTGCAGAACCAGAGTATATTCAGCATCCATTTCTTCTTCTATTCAAGAAGAGCATGGTAGTAGTAACAACCAGTAGAGAGAACGATGTCGTTGTTTTTTATCTGTGACATCTCTTTTGCTCCACAATGGTATTTTTCTTCGTTGTTTGTTTTGTACCCAAATATTGAATAGTGTTTCATAGATCGAGCAAATATTGATACCACATTTACATCTTGATACGTGATATAGTTTTAGAAAACAAAAATAATTGAATATAATACCAAATATTGATATCGAAAGAATGAGACACACCTTCCATTTGAAGAGTCGGGGATGAATTTTTTTTTTAATATTATTACGAACAAAGAATTATGAACGACAAATATATTTAATAATAAAAATTATAATACATGAAACAAATATAAAATATAATAGCTCACTTGTACTTTCACAGCACTGACAGAATGAGATATATAAAAGTTAAAAAAGTGGAATGAACTGTTGTTGACGCCAGAAAAAGCAGATACAATACAAAAACCACAAAATTTCAAAATCGAGTTTGTTTCCATAATCCATTTTCAAAACCATCTTCAAAATCAAAATCAAAATCATCAAACAATGTACAAAAGCAAATTACAAGAAGTATGTCAAAAGAAATCATGGAGTTTACCCGAATACGAAACAATAAGAGAAGGACCCCCTCACAATCCTCGCTTTACATCAACCGTAACCGTCAACTCCATACCTTTTACAACCGTTTCACCTTCTAGATCTGTTAAACTTTCCCAAAACGACGCCGCTATGATTGCGTTTAATCACTTCTCTCAACTAAACCCTATTTCTTCTTCTTCTTCTTCTTCTTCTTCTTCTTCTTCTCCTTTTCTCCCTAATCTCTCTTCTTTTCCTCAACCGCGTCTTTTCGCTTCTGAAACTTCCTCCTTTTCTCCAGGTACGTCTCTTATGCTCTTGTAGTTTGACACCATTCTCTTTGCATGTAAATTATCTTTACAAAAGTTTCATGTGTATTTGCATTGGACCTGCAGATTCACCTGTTGGCATTCCTCAAGTTGATAACATGCTTCCCACAAACAGAGACTTGCAACCAATTTCAGAAGTAGCATCCCCAACTTCTCAGATCAGTAGCGCTGTTACAGATGGCGTGAAAGCACAAGACCCAAAAAGTAATTCAATTTCTGTCTTTTGTTTTTTGATTAATCTGACTGAAAATCTGTTTGAAAATTTCCTTGCCATTGGTGCCACTGAAATTTACCAGCCTCGATTCCATCTTGAATTGGCCATAGCAACTGTCTACTTCAGAGTTCATTCCAGTGATTGTTGCTATCAACAGACATTATGCCGGGGCGTTATAACTTATAAGTTTATGGGCCCCATTTTCATTTATAATTTTTGTTTCTCATTAATTTATCTTTAATATATGTTACTTAGCGTCTCTTTTCATGACAGTGTAAATGTATTTTTCTTTTCATCTTCTTGCTCCATCTTGTGTTTCATATTTTATCATTATAATTATGCAATTTGATTCTATATTGAAATTTGAATATGTATTTAATATAACTTGTGAAGCATTGATTGACTTTGACAAGAAAAAAATAGACACAGAGAAACATAGAATTTCAAATATTTTAGGACATGGTGGAGTGCACACACACATTAATGAAAACTTTAGAATAAAAATTCATGATGCATATAATGACACCCACCTAACATGCACCTAGCTTCAAGATTTACAATATCATGATACATGTCCTGTGTCAATAATACTTGGTATTCTGAAAAGTCCCCTCCAACAATAATGAGCATCTTCCTGATCAACCATGTCATAGTAGGATTAGCATATGAGTTTGATCCTAATTTTATTTTTCAATTTTAAATGGCCACGTCGAGTTGAAAAAAAAGAAACAAATACATGTTGAACATGGGGACAGTTTTCATGTTAGTGTGTGTCCCTTGACTTATAGAATATACTATATAGCAAGTGTTATGCGCCATAAAACAATGGCTATTATCCATCAACTACCTTAGTTTACTATGGAGTCATCTATTATCTTTTCCCTATTGGTTTGATTCAACTTTCATGCTTTAAGGGATTGTTTAGATTTTTGTTCTGGGAGGTCAGTGATGGCGACCAAATGCAGATACAAGTCGATCCGTGGAATTTTCAGTTTCTTCTTAAATTTTCTAATCTCAGTGATTTGTTGAATGGCAATGTAGATCAATGGAATTTATAAAGCAATAAAAAACAATGGTCCTTATTGCATTAGGTTGGGTTGGACCCATAGGTCAGCCACACCATAATAAGAGAAACTGAGAAAGAGGAAATTGATAATATCAATATTACATATTTGGTCTTTTTTGTTACTTATCCTTTGTCTATGACGGTTTTATATTATTTTATTTCATATTTGATTGTATTACATTACTTATGAGTTATGATTTGTTGTCCTTCAACTTTGTCATAGGGATGATACATTTGTACAAGAACCAATTGCAGAACTATGCTCAAAAGAGAAACCTGAATCTTCCAGAATATTCTTCTGAGTGGGAGGGTCCTCCTCACGCCATGCGTTTCAGATGCAAAGTTACAATTGATGGGCAGACCTTTGAGTCTCCTAAGTTTTATTCTACATTGAAGGATGCTGAACATGCAGCAGCGGAAATTGCTTTAATGTCATTATCACCAAGTGGAGTTCAAGAGGCAAGTCTTAATCACTTGTGGCCAATTAGATAACTTTCTTATTTTATAACTCAAATTCTTTTGTTTGGTGCTCCTTACATCCATATGATTGTCTAAATTGCAGGATGATATTGTGGTATACAAAAATCTTTTGCAAGAATTAGTTCAAAAGGAAGGATTTCATTTACCAGTTTATAGTACTAATAAATCTGGTGAGGCTCACAAGCCTACATTTACTTCACAAGTGGAGGTAGAAGGAGAAGTATTTACTGGACAAGAAGCTAAATCCAAGAAGCAGGCAGAGATGAGTGTTGCCAAGGTTGCTTATACAATTTTGAAAGAACGCAAAGGTATTTTTATAATAATAGTGTCATAGTTTGCCATTCTGACATATGCCCACAAATATGGATAATCATAAATCTGAGTCCCTTTGCATTTGTTTCTTGAAAGTTGACTTTAACATATAGCTATTGGGTGAAGGATTTTGTTTGCATCTCAACATGCATTTAGCTGTTGATCTTTTTCTTAAACACAAAACAATGTAATAGTTCATTTGCTGACTTTATTAGGTCAGCAATGATCTGCAGGTTCTTAATGATGTTGTTGACTTTGGTTAACAAAGTCCAGTTTACGGTATTCAACTCCCTTCAGGTAAACCTTGGAAGACGACGGGGCAATTTATAAAGCTGCTACTATTTTTAAGTAGGATAATAAATATGACTACATTGAACTGTCAAAGACGCTTAGAAAAAGTGCACCTTTCACTCTAGTAATTTATGACTGGAGTCTTGTTAATTTTTCTCTTAAAGATCAAATAACAAATACCCGACTTGCAAGATGCTTATGTTATTCGTAGATCAATTAATATTGATAAATTAATGGTTAATTTAAAAGTCATAATAATAGATAACTGAGGGAAAAGAAAACATAAAAAACTCAAGAAATTCATCAATCATGAGCCCTAAGGGTTCAGTCTTCACTTCTGATTGCTATCAGATTCTTGCAACAGATTTAATGTGGTTTGATTCAACATGCATACATCCATGGATTGAAGGTCATCAAATCCGCTGTGAACAACATAACATATAACTTTTCATGGAAATGATGTAAACTATAAGTATAAACCCTCTATTGCCCAACTTATGATATCTGTTTTGTTTTAGTACCATGTTATTAATATGCAATAGCCCAGTATATTCCAATCTACTTAGAAATGCTGGCCATTTCGTCATTGTTCATGTGCTTATTTTGTTCTGTTCAGGCGAGTCAGAACCAAGTTCTTCAGTTCCTTTGTCAACTCGTCAAGGACAAGCCTCTTACTTCCTCTCAGACCATTCTGAATCAAATGTCATAACTGATCTGCAACACGATGCCGATCCAAAATCACTGGTCAGACTTGGACTAGTCACCAGTAATCAACCTAACAAAGATAAACGTAAGCTCTCAAAGTCCTACTATTTCTATTCCCTGTCCTATTCTGAAACAATTTTGTGGAATTCATATTAAAAACATTCCTTAATTTGATTGGTTATCTAGTTTGTTACCCTTGTTCTAAACAATAGTAATTGGAGATTAGATACTCATGTTGAAGAAAGAAAATTTTATTTGTGTTGCAATGAATTTGTAGACTTCAATCAAATCTTGTATAAGGTAGTTGAACTCCCTTCACATGGATCTTGGAAGATGACATGGTAGTTTATTAAGCTGCTACTACTTGTAATGAGGATAACCGATACATAAAAAACCAATATCAAGTTGTGTATGAAGTAGAACAATGGAGAGGCATGAATGTTTGTTAACAAGGCCGTCCAATGCCGAAGTCTATGCTTGCTCTAACATAGTAAATATAAACGAACAACATGCATGCTTAGGATTGTGTAAGCCCTCTTAGGGCCCCATTTGATGGTAAAGGTAGGTTAGAGGCGAATAGGATAAAGATATGATATACTATATATATAAAGTCTTATCCTATTCTGTGCTTGATGTGCACTTGATGACAAACTAGATTGTATTTATTATTTCATTATATATTTGAGATAGACCAAATAATGATATAATATATATCATTTAAATTATCATTGTGAGAAGTTACATTTAATTTTGTAAATAATTTTAAACTTCATTTATTTTTATAATTTTTAATATTAATTTTAGTTTTTAATTTATATATTTTTAAGTTTTTTGATTAGGTGACATAATTAGGTTATCATATCTTGCTGGCTCATCAAACACTAGGATGAGACAAAGTGTGATAACTTATTCTATCATATTTGTCTTATCCTGATCATCAAATAAACTCTTAACCTCTATGTAGATGTTAAGCGAGGGTTAATATTAGTTGGGTCATTGTTGGCTAAGCTCCTTCACAACTTGTTTGATGAAAGGAGAGGATTTGCTAGTTGGCCACTGGTGTTGTGTACGCTAGGATGTGGATGACCAAGATGGTTTCCTGACGTGAGAGAATATGATCTGTGTCCTAGCAGAAGGCTATGGAATTAGGTGGTATAACGTCTTGAGAGAACATTCCAATATGGAAATTCAACTTATTTGGGGCGTGACATGGGTTTAAGCTAGGTTAGAACAATTGCATGCTATCTCAGTGCTCTTTTAAAGGGGATGCCAAGATGCATTGACTTAGTTGGGCGAGGTCTCTAGCTTGCATTTAATGCAGATGGAGTGTCCTTATTCCAAGTTGCTTCGTCTGCTAGCACTGAAATACTTTTGGTTCATAGTGTCGAAGGCGTTTGCTTTTCCTCCAAACTATTGTTGTACCTTGTCATGTGAATAATCTCAGGCTATCTAGTTTGGACCTTTGCATCATTTTGACCATTGTAATTCTTGAGATTAAATGACAAATTCTCTGAAGGAGAATCACTTTTAACCCACGTGAGTGTTAAGAGTCTCACATTAAGTAGATAAAAGTGCTTGTTAAGCCATGAGATTCTCCCACTTAATGAATTAGTTTTTTAGGTTGGTCTCTCCTTATGTGCTTAAGTCTTAAAAGAGAGGATGCTGGTTGTGAGGAAGTTGGTGCACTTTTCTTTTGATCTTGACTCGTGCTTGGACACCAACTCCACCTTGGTCTCGATAGGTACTCACTATCTAATATGAGTTTATTGGAGTGATTTGACCGAGAGAATACAAACTTCAAAAAAGTTTATGATGTATTGACTTAAGTGTTCTTACATTAAAATAAATGTCATATGAAATGCTATAAGGGTGTAAAAAGTAAATTAATATTTGTCCTTCATTAAAATCTTCCCTTCTCTTTGTGAACCAAACAAAATAGTGTTATTTCTCTCCTTGACTCTCATCAACACTAAAATCTCACCATTTCCTTCTCGTTTGAACCAAATGGACCTTTAATGATTCCCTTCTCAATTTCTAAACTCAGGATGAATAATAAATCTTGACGATGTGTATGAATAGTTTTGAAATTATGTAAGTCTAAAAAGAACATACTGATGCTCGCCAAGTAAAAATGAAAGTATTAGTTAAATGTTTAAAAAGTAAGAAAGGAAGTTAGGAATTTCATACAAAATTGTTACGTACCATAAGTTACTAAGGGTCCGATAATGCCTTAAGTTGGGAAATATCAGCAACACACAAGAAAGAGTTAAAAAGAGGTTCAAGCCGAGCTGCCCTCTTAGTCCTCTAATTCCTTCTTCTCGTTCTTATACGTGGCACATTTTTTGTAGTAATAAGCAATTTGGTGTATTGCAGCCCCAACAACCTTAAACCCTAGACCCCAAACAGATAGTTGAAGCACAACATTTTCAAATTTCAACTGTTATTTAACCCCACAATTCTTGAATTAGAGAATTCTCAACCTTCTTGTCCAATAACTTCTTTTCCAACATTGTTATTGACTCTCATTCATAGTTTTAATTGTTCATTTCTGCAATATCCTTCTCAATTTATTTTGCTCATGTCTCAACCTCTTTGCCCTTATTTATATTTTCTTAACTTTGGCCTCTTTAGTTGCCAATGCTGCTGGCAACTCTTTATTCTTCAACTTCAACCGCCGTGGCCTCGACCTTGGCTTATGAGAGGGACCCTACACAGTCTTGTAATGAATGTAGGCTTCTAGAGTCCATGTGCCTTGAGGTGGAAATGAACAAACATGTCTTGAACTAACTTGTGGACTTATACACCTAAAACTTACGGTAAGTGACATTGGGTAAGAAAGGTGATAGGAACCAACGGAGAATAGCAAGCAAAAGATGATATTGATTGGTAGTTGTTGGGGTGTCAAAATCTGTTTCTGTTTAATATTTCACAAGTATAGGGATTCAGTTGAATAGGAGTACTAGTAGGGAGTTAGTTATATATAAGTACTAATAGGGATTCAGTTATATAGGAGTACTAGTAGGGATTTAGTTATATATGAGTAATCATAGGATTTGGTTGTTTAGTAATGTAGTATAAATATATATGATGTATTACCAATATATTTAAGTTTTCAATAAATATAATTTTATTCTAATTCTTGACATGGTATCAGAGTAGGTTCTGATTTTGGGATCTGTCTTTGTGCTTCACTAGCGCTGCCGGCGGCGGCAAAAGTCGCCGGCAGCACCATTTTTTTCAGTGTTTCAATTTTTCGACTTCATACAATCATTTGTCACCATTAACTCCAGCTGCCTTTATAGCAACCAACCACGATGCTACAACTGCCCTCAAAAGCACCGCTTTCACTATGTGTCAAAGTTAAGAGGTGGGATAAAGCGCATAAACCTACTGCCTTCATTGCGGTTTATATTTTCATGAAACCTTAGCCACCTTCATTGTGACCCTTTTTGTTGCCTTCATTGCAGCAACTTGAGATTTTCTTATACCTATTTGCTTCGGCATAAACCTACCACCCACCTTCATTGTGGCCCTTGCTTCCGCATAAATTTTCCGCCTTTATTGCAGTTTCTATTTCTTAGCCACCTTCATTGTGGTCCATTTGCCCCTTCATTGCAGTTTGTATGTCTTAGCCACCTTCATTGTGGTCCTTTTGCCGCCTTCATTGCGGTTCCGTCTTCATTGCAGTTTGAATTTCTTAGCCACCTTCATTGTGGTCCTTTTGCCGCCTTCATTGCGATTTCTATTTCTTAGCCACCTTCATTGTGGCCCTTTTTGCTGCCTTTATTGCAGCAACTCGAGATTTCTTTTTGGCCTAATTTACACTCCATACCATGAAAACCTTGCAGATCTTCTAAGTAGTAGCAACTTTGAAAGAATTGTATTCAAGCTGGGAATGAAGAACACCTATTCACCAGCTTGAGGGGGAGTGTTGGAGTGTCAAAATCTGTTTCTGTTTAATATCCCACAAGTATAGGGATTCAGTTGAATAGGAGTACTAGTAGGGAGTTAGTTATATATAAGTACTAATAGGGATTCAGTTATATAGGAGTACTAGTAGGGATTTAGTTATATATGAGTAATCATAGGATTTGGTTGTTTAGTAATGTAGTATAAATATATCTGATGTATTACCAATATATTTAAGTTTTCAATATATATAATTTTATTCTAATTCTTGAAAGTAGTTTCAGTAAAACAAGAGGAAGTGTCCCCTGTTACAATGGAAAAATGAAAAAAATCTATAGAAATAAAGCTTTTAACAATTGTTGGAGCTAAGTTCTTTGCACTATGTAATGGTGATGTATGTAAAAAACAAATACTCTTGCTAATGATAGGACTTGCACCTGTGCCCAACCCTACATAATTCCCACTTCTATATTTTCACCCCCTTCTCTCATTTGGTTATACCCTTTATATAATCCATCTGTGATTCATTTCCTCCACTCCACTAATGCCACCTGTTTACTAACTTCAGCCCGTCCGCTCACCTTTCTCATGTGGTCTAACATATTTGTCTATCAAAAGGTTATATTCCATTTGGCAATATGGTTGATTCAATCTACATCCACAATTTCCCTTGATATTCACTACAACTGTCCTATATAATATAACAAATTAATTACAGAATAATCAGCCAATAAATGACTTATTCTTATCCACAATTTGGAATTCAACACTCCCCCTCAAGCTGGGCAGTAGATGTCAATCATGCCTAGCTTGGACCTTAAGTTCTCAAAAATTAGATTTGTGAAGGGCCTTGGTCAGTGTATCTGTAGTTGGATTTTTGGAAGGATGTATTCTGTAAGACCCATAATTTTAAAGTGTACTTTATGTATATTAGTGTATTGTTGGTATTGAACTCGGAGGCTTTTTAGCCAAAGTTATTAATATTTTGGAGTTTATATGACCAATAAGATATTTTGATACCTGATTAGAATTACTCGTCGATAAATAAATTAAATTAACTGCTGAAAATTTCATCTGCCAACTGAGTTACGACGAGAGAAGATATTTTTAACAAAAGTGGTTTGGGAAGTTATGGGTGAAATGGTAATTTTAATAAATATCTAGATATTTTGAGATATTTGTTAATTACATTTAATATATTAATTTATATATATATGGTTGGAGGGAAATAGAAGGAAAGGAAAAAAAAGAAAGAAAAGAAAAACAAAGGAAAGAAAAAGGAAGAAGGGAAAAGAGAGAGAAAAGTGAAAACATTTTCCATCTCCTCCCTCTCCCTCCCTGCTGGTGTGAAACATTTCCTCCCTTCCTCCATTTTTCGTTTTCTTGCTTCCTTTGAGTTCAGAAATTGAAACCCAAGGCTAGTGGGTGAGAAAGATTAAGTTTCCAACTCCTTTCCTCTTTCACGGATTCGAAAATGGGTTAGGGATTTCAAAAACCGTCAAACACAAACCTCCCCGTTTCATCTAGATCTAAGATTCATTTCGCGAAGAGATAGAAGGGAAAGTTGCTCACTACCACGCTATGGTGCTAGGAAACCAATTTTGGAGGCGGCGTTACGAGCGGAAGATTTTATCGGATTTACCGCGGCACTGCAATCGCACGTTAACGCTAACGTGAAGGTAATGGCTCCTTCCAAACTTTTAAATTGCATTTAGGGCCTTATTTGTGGTTGTGTGGAAAAGAATTTTGTTAGAATTTAAGTGTTGATTTGGGGGAAAATGAATTTAACTCATTTATGTATAATTTTGAGTAAATGAAATGTGATGTATTTGAGTGTTATGATTGCATTGATTTGTGTGTATCGTACTTGGCGTGTTCATACTTGATGTTTGTTGATTGATGTGATTTGGTGTGAAACGTGGATTGAATTGGATATTATGTTTGAGTTCGTTTGGTATGGAATTTGAAAACCATTAGAGTTAAATGAGTATTAAGAATGGGGAATCTCTTAATGTCTTGTTTACTTAATGTGTGTTTGTGGATTGAATTGGATATTATGTTTGAGTTCGTTTGGTATGGAATTTGAAAACCATTAGAGTTAAACGAGTATTAAGAATGGGGAATCTCTTAATGTCTTGTTTACTTAATGTGTGTTTGTGAAAATCGTTTTGAGTTAAAAGAGTATTAAGAATGAGGAATCTCTTAATATCTCTGTTTACTAATGTTTTGGAAAATCGTTTAAGTCAAATGAGAATTAAGAATAGGGAATCTCTTAATTTCTTGTTTACTTAATGTTCGTTTTTGAAAATCGTTTAAGTTAACTGGGCGTTAAGAATGAGGAATCTCTTAATGTCTTGGTTACTTAATGTTTGTTTTGAAAATCGTTTAAGTTAATCGGGCGTTAAGAATGGGGAAGCTCTTAATGTTTTGGTTACTTAATGTTGTTTTGAAAACCATTTAAGTTAAAAGAATATTAAGAATGTGGAATCTCTTAATATGTCTTTTTGCTTAACGTTTGGCGTTGAAATCGTTTAAGTTAAATGAGTATTAAAAATGGGGAATCTTTTAATATCTGCATTTACTTAACGATTGTTGTGGATGGAGTCAGTATATGCTCATGCATTTTGTAAATCGTGCAGACCTGTGATAGGTGGCACCTTGATAAATAGTACTTTAGCCTGTGATAGGCGGTACATTTATGATTTACGTTTTTTTGTAAATTGTGCAGACCCGTGATAGGTGGCACCTTGGTAAATAGTATTTTGGCCCGTGATAGGCGGTACATTTATGATTTACGGTTTTTTGTAAATTGTGCAGATCCGTGATAGGTGGCACCTTGGTAAAGAGTACTTTGACCTGTGATAGGCGGTACATTTATAATTTACGTTCTTTTTAGTAAACCGTGCAGATCCGTGATAGGTGGCACCTTGGTAAACAGTACGGGCCCGTGATAGGCAGTACGTTTATGGTTTATGCTTTTTTGTAAATCGTGCAGACCCGTGATAGGTGGCACCTCGGTAATTGGTACTTTGGCCTGCGATAGGCGGTAGAATTATGATTTACGGCCATTCGAGGAGGGTTTTGGTTTGGAATTCCGAGTCCATGCATTTGGGCATATACGCATTGCATTAGGGTGCTTGACACACGAGTCGTGTTTATTTCAAGTGTATGATTGAGTGTTTGAACTTGAGATGACATTGTGATTGTGATGATTATACTAAGTGTCTATGTTTTGGAACAAATTGTGTGTAAGTGAAATTGATTGAAAAACCGTTTCGAAACTCATGAGGTTGTAATGATTGTATTATAAATGCTAAGTGTTATGTTTTGGAATTTTGTGATAGCATGTTGGATTGTAAGACTATTTCGAAGTTCATGATGTTGTAGTGATTGTGTTGAAATTGCTAAGTGTTAAGATTCGGAGTTGCGCATGAATGTGAATGAGTTTGATTATGTAATTTTGGAAGAATTGATAGGGAAATCGATTTACCCAATCGATTTGGTAATGAGTTTTCTTAGAAACAGTGAGAAATCGATTCAGCAAATCGATTGGATCCATTACAGGGGCTCTGTCTTTCAGGAAATCGATTTGCCCAATCGATTAGATCCAAAACAGGGGCTTTGTCTTCCAGGAAATTGATTTGCCCAATCGATTGGATTCAATACAGGGGCTCTGTCTTACACGAAATCGATTTGCCCAATCGATTTGGCAATACAGGGGCTCAGACCTTCATCAATCGATTTCCCCAATCGATTGATGTGAGTTCAAAGTTCAGTTTTACTAAAATAACTTCAAGAAATCGATTGGCTTAGTGTAGATCCTTATTTTGAGTTAGATAATCGATTGCTTAATTGTTTTATCAATGTCTTGGTCAGTTATGTATTACTTGATGGATTGAGAACTTTATTTTGATTTCATTTACATTTGACAAGCATTATATGAATTTTTAGCATATGGAAAATCTTTTCAAGATGCATGCTAAGTTAAAAAGGTTATTTGTGCATTTACAACTATTGTGGAAATCTGGGCTTTGCCCTCAGATGAGAGTCAGGGCGGTCCTACTGGTTCGTACCTTACGGAGGGGAACGTAGATAGGAATGCTTGACTAGAGCTATGTTAGGAGGATTTCACGGGGCGTGTGGAGATCACTCAGGGTGTATAGTCTGTGGTAGAATGATCAGATTAGGTTGACATAGAGGGAACAAATGTCTTTCTTTTGTATTTTGTTTATTTTAAACTGGAAGACTGTACCACTTTTTGATATGTAAATATTCTGGATTCATATTTCGTGAAACTTTTCCGCTGTTTGGAAATTATAATGACTAAATTAGTTATTCAAAGGTGTTCACCTTATTTATTCATCTGTTTTATTTTAATTCCTTTTGAAAAAAAATACACCCTTGCTTTGAAAAACGGGGTGTTACATATTCCAACTTGATAATTCCACCATCTATCTTTTCTTTTATGAAATGTCTATCCATCTCCACATGTTTCGTTCTGTCACGGTGGACTGGATTTTTTGCAATATTGATGGTTGCCTTGTTGTCTCACCAGATGCTCGTGGTGGAATCTGTTGGTACTCCTAATTTCTTAAGCATTCTCTGCAACCAAATTCCCTCACAAATGTCATGAGCCATAGCTCTAAACTCAGCCTCTGCACTACTTCTTGCCACCACTGATTGTTTTTTACTTCTCCAAGTAGTTAAGTTTCCCCACACATATGTGCAATGTCCACTTGTTGACTTGCGATCAGTCAACGAACCAGCCCGATTTGCATCTGTGAACACTTTCACACTCCTAATTGGGTCCTTTTTGAATTGAAGACCTTTTTCGGGTGTCTTTTTGAGGTACTGCAAAATTCGAGTCACAACTTTCATGTGATATTCAGTTGGCTTATTCACGAAACGACTTACCATACTCATGAGTAACCAATATCTGGTCTTGTGTGATTTAGGTAAATTAGCTTTCCTACCAATCTTTGGTATCTCTCCTTATCAACTTGGGGGCTTCTTTCTTGTTTTGCCAATTTAAGGTTAGGTTCCATCGGTGTATTGCACCCTAATATTCCTGTTTCCTCCAACAGGTCTAGCATGTATTTTCTTTGGGATACATAGATTCCATGTTTGGAATGAGCAATCTCCATCCTAAGAAAATATTTTAGGTGTCCAAGGTCCTTGACCTCAAATTCTTTAGCTAGAAATCTCTTGAGTTCTTCTATCTCTTTGTCATCATTGCCTGAGATTATGATGTCATCCACATAAACAATAAATATTGCCACCTTTCCTTCACTAGAAGGCTTGACAAACATTGTATGGTTGGTTTGGTGTTGAGTAAAGTCGTGACCCATAACAACTTGCGTTAGTCTTTCAAACCATGCCCATGGGGATTGCTTAAGACCATAAAGTGATTTCTGGAGCTTGCATACCTTGCCAATTGTTTGTGGAGTTTCTAGGCCAGGTGGTATTTTCATGTATACCTCTTCTTCGAGTTCACCATTTAGAAAAAGCATTCTTGATGTCTAGTTGGTGTAAGGGCCAATCTAGATTTACAACTAATGAGATACTAATGGATTTACAATGTTTTTTCATTGTCCACCCCATATGATTGGGTGAACCCCTTTGCCACCAAGTGGGCTTTGTACTTATTTACACTCCCATCAGCATTGTGCTTTATAGAGAAGATCCATTTACACCCAACTGGTTTTTTTCCTCTTGGCAGTTCCACAAATTTCCATGTTCCATTCTTGTCCAATGCTTTAATTTCATCTTCCACTGCAGTCTTCCATTAAGCATGTTGAACAACTTCTTGAACATATTTTGGAAGTTTTATGTTATCCAATATGGTGATGAAGACCCTGTATTCTTGTGACAAATTTCTGTTGCGTGCATGACCTCACTGCTTTCGTCACAACAATTGGTAGGTTATGATCATTCTCATTTAGACTGCAAACGTTGCAAATTCTGTTCCATTTCATGTTGCAAATGTTGTTCCATTTCCCAAGTTTGGAATTCTGCTATATTTTGTTCACTCTCCCCCTGAAGGCCAACTTTGGGGTAGTAAGGTTGATTTTCAAAGAAGGTTACATCCATGGAATGGTAGAATTTTTTGCTTATGGGGTAGTAGCACATGTATCCCTTCTTATTTGGTGGGTATCCTAAGAATATGCATTTAAGGGATTTGGGCTCTAATTTTCCTTTGTTAGGCTGGTTGTCATGCACAAATGCAGTGCAACCAAAGACTTTGGGAGGAATAGATGAAAGGATTTTAATGTGTGGGTAAATGGAATGAAGGGTTTGGCAAGGGGTTTTGAACTTGAGGGCTTTAGAATGCATTGTTAATTAAATATGATGCTGAAAGGACAACTTCACCCCAAAAATGATTTGGTACATTAGTTGATAACATAAGGGACCTAGTAACCTCTATGAGGTGCCTATTTTTCCTCTTGGCAATACCATTTTGTTGTGGTGTGTTCACACAACTGGTTTGGTGAATTATTCCATGCTTGAGAAGGTGAGATTTGAGGGAATGGTGATAGTATTCACGGCCATTGTCAGTTCGTAGAACTTGGATTTTCGTTTGAAATTGGGTTTGTATCATATTGTTGAAGTTCTCAAAGATTTCTCCAACTTCAGATTTTTCTTTCATAAGGAACACTCATGTAACTCGTGTATGATCGTCTATAAAGGTCACAAACCATTTTGAACCTGTTATGTTCTTAACACGGGAAGGTCCCCAAACATCACTATGGATTCATGAGAAAGGTTGGGATGGTTTATAAAATTGAGGAGGATAATGGTTGCGAGTGTTTGGATAATTGACAGATTTCACATTGAAACAAATTTGAATTTTTCTTGAATAGAGAAGGAAACATTTTTTCAAGGTACATAAAGTTTGGATGTCCTAAACGATAGTGCCATACCATGATAGCTTCATGTAGGTTTTCACCACTTGATATAGCAACATAGACTGAATTATTTATTCTCTTCTTGAACTCACTAGTTTGGAGGAAGTAGAGACCTGCACATTCCTCGGCATTGCCAATCTTCCTCCCCGAATCCAGATCCTGAAATTCGCATAGGTGAGGCAAGAATTTAGTGAAACAATTTAGATCGTGAGTCAATTTACTTATGGACAAAATGTTGCAATTCAACTTTGGAACATAAAGTACTGAGTTAAGAGTAATGTCCTTGGAGATGATTATTGAGCCTTTACCAATCACTTTTGTTTTTGTATGTCCTTGGTATTATCGGTATTTGAGTATGTCTCCTTGGCAGCACTCCAGATCTCAGCTGCAGTGCTGTAATACATGAAGTTTTCGCTTGCTTCAGTGGTCATTGAGTTTAGTAGCCATGTCATGACTAAGTTGTTCTCTAGCTTCCATTTTGGGTAATCGGGGTCCTTTTTCTCTGGCTTTTTAGCATTACCAGAGATGTAATCTTCCTTCCCTTTTCCTTGAAGGAAGATTCAGACAGATCTTGCCCATTGGGTGTAGTTTTGGCCATTTAGTTTGTAGCCAGTGATGGGTATAGAGGTGTTTTCGGTCAGGATGGTAACTGTGGAAGTTCCAGTTGCCATTTTAGGGTTTGGGTTTATGACTAAACTGCTTTCTTCAGCCATGGAATAATGGTATTTTTTTTTTTCACTTCGACCAGGTTTGCTCTAATACCATGTGAATTGTTGAGGAAATAATCTTTTCATTTCTTGAATCAGAATGGTTACCATTCTGGTTTAAATACAACATTCCTAGTCTAATAAATAAATCAGAATTAAATAGGAGGGATTAATTATACAAGTCCATTGATATTCACTACAGTTGTCCTATATGATATAATAAATTAATTACAGAATAATTAGTCAATAAATGACTTATTCTCATCCACAATTTGGAATTCAATAGTTTCCAAGTAATTCTCCTACATATTAAGATCCAAACTTTAAGTTGGGCATATATCTTAGACAAACATACACACTTGTTCATTCGACCCTGAGACGTTGACAGCAAACATGTTTTCCTCCCAATGTTAAGATCTTCCCTTGTGAAACGATAAGTAGTCGCCCAAACTCTATGTCTTTTGTTTGACGATGATCCATGTTGGGGGTATGATACACTCATCTTGACAACAATGTTCGAGCATGAGACGAAATCAACAGAAATTACTGTAATTCCCTCGTTACTAGAATCCTACCTTTTGGTTGGGATCTTTCTAAAAATATCGGGGGAAGTATGTTTCGTGTTAGGTACTTGAAAACTTCATTTTCAAACGCACATTTTTCATACTTACGAACTTTCTCTAACTTCTCTTGTTTCGTTTTTCTTTTGTGTGTGCGCAGAAAATATGTTTTCACAATCTTCGAAGGAACTCTTAGGGATGAAACACCAAGAACAAGAACTCGACTCAACTTCCCTATCGACTTCTCAAAACAATCCTACCAAAGGCCCCCAATTGACATTAATCCCAACGAGTTGTGTAGCATCTTTAGCTGATGCTCCAACCAATTCATCATCATCGTGGAATACTTGTGGACTAAAACGTTCATCCATTCCTACCATAAGGAAACCAAAAAAGAAAAAGTAGTTCTAGAACCCATTGAGCATATTTTCAAGTGCAATATGACCTCTCTTCCACGTTGTGGCTTGCTAGACACTATTTTCTACATAGAAACTAGGACCAAGGTACCCGGGGCACGCTCAAATCAAGTTGAGGAGCATGTTGCAAAGCTTGCGACAATTAAAGGCCAAGTTACAAGGTAGAGTAGCAAACTTATAAAAGAAGTTATGAGATAAGAAGGTTGTGAATGCACTTGATTCACAAATTATGGTATAAAACGACCTATGACACTTTTAAAAATGTTGTGGCTCTTTTATCTATTTTTGTATTTTGGGTTAAAGGTTGTTAGGGACACAATAAACTAGTTTACTAATGAATGAAATTGATAGTTCTTTGATATTTTTAATATTTGGTAGAGTAATTGAATAGAATAATAGTTGGATTGTTCTTAGTACAACTTATGCAAATAACTTCCAAGAGAAAACTTACATAAAGAGAGGGAAAGTACAACAACTGTAGTTAAAATAATAACTAACACATCCTTTAGGAATTAGAGAGCCTCTACCAACCTAATCCAACATAAAACAACTGAATGGCAAACCTAATGTCATCCTTATTCCATTTTATAAAATTATATTGGGCATCGTGTATTGGGCTTGCGCCTCACATACACATTCTTGATTGGAAGCCTATTGAAAATACTCCTCCTAAAAGTTTCACATCCGAAATGGATTAGCATTTCAACTTCGACAGAAGTACTTCGATCAAATTTGACATCAAGGGGTTCTACTTGGAGTTCCATGTCTTCAGATAGCATAGGAGGTAAATGTCGGGGAGTAACTTCTTCCTGAACAACTTTGTTAGGATATACAAATAGGGATAATTAGGAGTTTGTTAGTAGTTGCGTTCCTAGGTTGTTAGTAGTGGTATAGGTGTACCTGCTTTGGTGTTTCTAATATTAGTTAGTTATCTAGGACCTAATCCCTATCCTAATGTACCAGAAGTCTTTAAATAGAGGCTTCCACCCCTTTAGAAAGGATCTTTTTATCAAATTTAGAAATGGAGTGGTGTAAACTATTGTAGGAGCATATCCGCTCTTGTGTATCATTTTGTTTGGAGAGATTCTCTCCTATTATTTCTTATCTTTTCTTTCTAAATATTAGTGTTCCTCTAAATCAAGGAATCCAATTCTTGGGTTCCTAACAAACTTTCTTTAATAAAGACACGTGGAAGTCCATTTGACTTTTGAAGTTTCTAAGCCACTTGACTTATGACTTGAATCATTTTGTAAGTGGGTCCTTCCACAAAAGCCATGGAAATGTCACATTCCAATATTATGTAGGAATACAAAGTGGCTGCAAAAGGAGTGGGTGGTGGACGTGGCCTCCTTTGATAGGTGCGTAGGGCATGGGTGGGGATAGAGATCGGGGTGGGTGCAATGGAAAGATTAAAGACCTCTGAAGATAAAGATTGTGATTGACCATGATCATTGGAATCTTCTGCAGTAGAGGGAAAATGTTTGGTGGTTTGAACTTGTGCCTACAGCTTAATGTACTCATTATACTCTTTGGTAGAAAGGTAGACTTGATCACTTGTCAGAGGGCCTCAATTTGAGTAACATGCAACACTTTTGGGTTGCAATTGATTAGCTTTGGTGCGACATTATTCGTCAACATGGCAAAAACTGTTGCAGCGAGGTTGAGCTCAATTATGCCCATGTTCTCTTCCTCTACCACATCGCTGATAAGAATTAGAGACGAGTGCACTGGAGTCAGCTGACACATTGAGAGAAGTAGGGTTGAAGCAGAAGCTATAAGGGTCGAAAATGTAGTAATTGTTTGCAAACAGTTTCATATGAGGGAACAATAGCACTAGAGAGAATTTGGCTGCGACCTGAGTCAAGGTCTGGTTTACTGGTTTATCACCGACAGAAGCCAAAATCATAAAGAATTTTCCACGTTGTTGAGCATGTGTTTCAGCACAGTCAATAAAAGGACATACGTGAATCAGAGTCAATAATCGGACTATCAATTTAACTATATAGCTTTGCAGTGTATAAATGATTGACGTCGTTGGAATATGTTCTGTTCGTCTTTGCCTAAACATCATAACATGTCTTAAACAAGTGAAGTTTGACATCAATTGAGAACCGAAGAACACTGCATATAGAGGCATCAATCCGTTTCCAATTGGCTTGAACCTTGGCGGCTATACCACCTTCTTCTAATCCTTCAATAATGAAATTCAGTTAGAGATTTCTTTCAAATTCTTTCTCAATTTTCTTTCACTTTCTCTCGATTTGAATCTTAATATGGTATCTTGGAGTTTTTTTTTTCCGATCCTGTGCCTATCAATGGCTTCCTGAAATCCTTCTCTCGGTTCCACAAATTTTATGCAATAACCTCAACACTGTATCTCTAGCTCATAATCCTACTCTACATAATCGTATCAAGCATATGGAACTTGATATTTTCTTTGTTCGACAAAAGGTGCTAAGCAAAAGCCTCATTGTCTCATGTTCCAGCTCAAGCTCAATGGGTAGAAGCTTTAACAAAACCTCTCTCTGCTGCCAAAGTTTATAGCTCCGCTTGACATAGTCAGGGTGTTTGACAAACATACTTTCATCAAGCCACCCTCCAATTCTAAGGGGAAATTAGAGATTGAATATAGGGTGGGTCTATAAACCCACACGTTTGTAAAAGCTGTTATGCAACAACTTCAGTTTTTAAATAACTAGGCTTCTAGAATATTCAGTTAGAATCAGTTGTAAGTTATATAGCAAACTTGTCAACTAAGCAGCCTATCCCACTCTTTATTTACCATATATCCTTACTACACTATTTATCACATATCCCCTTTTCCTTATCAGTCCTCATTCCGGTCTCTATTATCTTACACTAGATACCAACTTGAATCTTAATATTGCTCACTCTTCTATGGAAAGGTTAGTACAATTATTTATATACATGAGAGATGCTTTCTTGATAGCTCTTCCAAACAAGGCATCTGCTATAGAATTCTCCCTGTCAGGCTTGTAATGGGTTTCAAAGACAAACCCAATTAATTTGGTAGCCTATTTGAATTTTTCCTCAATTATCAGAAACATCAAACTGCGATGGTAAGTTCTAATAATAAAATGTCTCCCTAATAAATAAATAAATAAGGTCTATTGACTGCCATGACCACTTCCATCAGCTCTGTCAATAACGGGTTTCTGCTGTGCTCTATCTGATAGAGTTCTACTCCAAAAAGCTAAGTGCGTTGGTGCTTATCATGGTGCAACCAACATGGACCAAGCTGGAACATCCATAACTTTAGGCTGTAAACGTATCAGTATAAGCTGTAGGACTGACCAAGTTTTTGTATAATTCAGTAAAGTATCTTGAGTTAGTTTTCAGGGAAACTCACTATTATGTACATATTTTATATAGATTCATCTTATTCTTTTATGACTCACTTATCTAAAAAAATACCCTTGTATTCACTTTATTGTTACACCTCTGCTAAATGGCTAGTTTGGAATACATTTGATAAATCCATGTGTCTGCTATTATTATCAGTTTGAAAGAGAAAAAGTTAAAACTTAACACATGCTACTCTATTTCTGATCTTGTTGCAGTGGAGAAAATATCGTCTTCATCTGGAAATAGCTGCTCAAGGGATTCTTCCTCATTAAAGTGCAAGGCTATTCCCTCATTCTCTGACAGCAACAATGTTGATTTTGAGGTAAGTAATATGTCTTCAACTGCAGTAAGCTCCCCATCACCCCGAAAAAAGGTCGTTATTTACTCACGCAAGACAAATGTTGAAATTGAAAATGGTGGTGCTCTGATGCCGATTAATGATGACAAGTGGATTGCTTACTCGTATTCTCATTGAGATGATTGGAAAGCTGTAGGTCAAGCTCCCTCTGTCTGTATCATATTTTGTAATGTATTCGTGTAGAAAGTGAATTGGAGCAGCTTAGTCAATTAAGTGAATTAACTATGATTAACAACTTAGGATTTATGCTTATTATCCCACTGATAACTATTAGCCATTTCTTTTTGTACTTATTTTCTTGAAGGTCTAAATGCTAGCTCGCTAATTGAGTTAATATACTACCATCCGTCCATCGCTAAATATAAGATTTTGTTTACGTATAATTGAAATTAAGAAAACTGATGGTAGTATTGAATGTGTAAATAATTTAATTGTTTTTACAAGTTTACCTTTTAGGAGAGAATATTAATTTATCTTCTACGTCATAGTATTTATAGTTGGTTATAGAAAATGATGTATAAGATTTATGTATATTTTGATAGAGAAATAATTGAAGCAATTCAAAATTTCAAGAGGTACCATAAAAAGTGAGATAATTTTTTTAATAGGATCTTATATTTAGGAATAAAGATATTAATGAATATTATCATACACCAACCCAACTTGAGAATAGCTTTAACAAAGTTTTATGCGAGGTTGATTCAAGCTAGCAATCAATGATCATTGTGTATGTTCATTATTAACAAATGTAGAAATAATTTGGTGGGGATCTTTTGATAGCTAGGCATACCTGCTTAACTTGGAAGTTGATTTTTTTTTCCTGCCTGGATGCTATGGTGGTCTGCCATGCTTTAATGTCACTTGAAATTTTAACAACAACGCAAAAAATTCCTCAAAAATATAATAAGTTACTGGTCATGTTGGTGGTCTCTATGTATGGGACAATAGCTTATTGTTGTTAGGTTGATAAAAATAAGATAACACAGATGTGTCTCTCAATATTCAACTTGTGAAAATGACATTAATTAAGTAATCGTCTCAACAATAGAGACAAAAAGAGTTATTAACTTAAAATAATATCGTTAATTGTCATCAAAATTTTAGATGATTTTAAACTCTAATATATATTCCAGGTATGTGATAGATGGTCCATGATTGGTGGTCCCTTAGAATTTGTCTATAACTAATTAGGTTGAAAAGCAAGTGAGATCAAATGAGATCCCACCACCTAACTTCTTAGTTGAATAAGTTAAACTCAAAACGACATGGACAAGTAATCTACTATTTCATTTACTTATTATTTACCTTTTGGTAAGACATTGACAAGTAAACCCTTATTAACCAAGCAATATGAATATTTCTGACTCAACTCTATATATAATATGGCATCCACATAAAGTATTTTAAATATAGCAAAATTGCTTTGCTTCTTAAAAAGAGACATCATTTTTTAACAATGTCAATTATATAATACAAACTATGAAACAACTTATTAAGCTGAATAAGCTTTTCAACTCACAAAAGAAGCTCAAAAAAGCTAATATTGAATTGCACTTTTCTCAATAACTATTTTTTGCTAATTGCTTTAAATGTTAGAATTGGTAGAAGATCTTGTAGCCAAAGCTACTAGAAAGTCTCTATAGACCCCAGATGGAATGCTTTCACATATAACATCACCAAGTTCCTTCTCATACTTTTCCTTGAAAACTTTTCTAATCTCATCCATGTCAATTTCTGCCCTGCTTACAAGTGTTCTTGCCAAAGTTCCTATGTCTTTTTTCCTTTTGATGCTTGTATACAGACCCTGCCATTATTAACAAGAATTGTAACTTCATTTCAAATATCTAATCAGATTAAATATGTTTTTGTTCCCAATAAAATTTACAAAATTTGATTTTGATTCCTGTAATTTTTTTATTCTTATTTTATTGAGTTTCTAATAGTGTTTTAAGTCATGCATCAATCTCTTATGGGAAACAAATCAATTGTAATTGCGTGACACAACTTTAAATCTTGAGCGTTCGATCTCAAATTAACGGTCAAAATCATTTTGTACTAATTTTATTGCTATCTCAAATTAGTGGTCTAGATCATTTACTATGTGTTACGTGTAAATGTGTGATTCCCTTAAACACAATTAATATTTTAGGGTCTAAAATTAAATTTTATGGAAGAAAAACAAAGTATAAAAAAATGGGTTACCTTTGCATAATAATATGCTTGATTGCAAATACATTGCACAACCACCATTAGAGCTTTACCAAATTGTCCATAGTTTCCCCTCTTGATAAACTAAAACACAACGAATTTCAAATATATATCAAATAATGAAAATAGATTGAATGAGGTAAGAAAGGAAGACATAGGATAATTACTAGCATAATCTTATTATTTAGTAGTCAATTAGTACCTTTGTGTAGTCATGACCATAAATGTGTTTATAACTCAAAAATGTTAGCTTAAGTTGTTGAATACTCCTCTTGCTTAAAAGTTCTAGTACAACAGCTTCATCTACAACTCCTAAGCTTCCTTCACCAGTTTCATATAGTCTCCTTGCATCACACTTAGATATATGATGGCTAATATCTGATTGGTGAGCTTTATGTGATGCTGACAATGCCATAAGAATCTTCATATTCAAAATCAAACCGAAATTTCATTCACTTCATAAATATTAATGGTTAATTTGTTATATATAATAAAATAAAAATAAAAAAGAATTGATATAAGTAGCATAGATCGAATTTTGGACCTCCTACTTAATACTGCTTTGATGTCTCAACCTAAACCACTAGACTAATCCTTTCTTAGACAATTTACAAACAATTTTGTTGAAAACCTCACCTTTTGAAATGGATGTGGAGGGTCCAAATTTATAATATCTTGATCTAAATGTCTTCTAAACATTTTGTGATATGCTTGTGTGATGAGAACAACATGACTTGATTTCCTACCTACAAAAATTTCCACAAGAGCCTTGAAATTGGTCTCATCTTGTTGAAGAGCTTCTTTAGCAACAAAAGCATCTCTATCATGTGGACAAATCATCCATAAAGACAAAGAAGAAAATTTCATAGAAGAAAAATCATCTTCATATCTTTGTAGTTGACCTATCAAGTCTTCACCATACACTGCCTTATAAGTCTCTCTTAGTTGTTGTCTTTCAAGGAGGGTTAAGCAAGCAAGAGTTGGAATAAGTTGGCTCAAACCACCTAAAGAATCATGAATTTTCTTACAATCTAGCTCAAAATTATGGTTTGTCATGGTTAGAATGTTGGTAGCCATTTGAGAAAAAAATAAATAATGTAATGGTTTTATTTATTGAAGTAGATAGTTTAGTTGACAATTTGACATGTATTTAAGCACCAATTCCTTGAAGGGCAAGGCAAGAATAATACTATTTGAAAAGGAAAAATGGGAAATGGTGGACTCATTAGTCACTAAGTGTGTTTTGTTAAACATGATGAAAATTGATTTTAAATTAATTTTTTATAATTAAATAAATTACATTAATAATAGTCCAACAAATAACATTTTTGTGATATAAATAAATATCAAAATACACCAATAAAAAACCACAAAATACCTATTTAAAACTCGTTAATACTTCTACACACAACCAAAACAAAAAAATTCACAACATCAAGATTTTATAAAATTGATTTTTGTAAAATACGAGTTAAATGTAAAATGATTTATATTTAGATAAATTCATATAATACTAAATTGAATAATAGATTTTAATTTTAAAATTAATTTTAAAAATAAAATTATCATATTCAAGCATTATATAAAAAACAATTTTGATGTCAAAATCAATTTTACTCAAAAAAATTATTAAACACAATTATAAGTTATTAGAATATTTTTGAAAAGGTAAAATAAATTTAGTAAAGTATGGGTTGAAAGTTGAAAAAGATGAGAAGTGAAGGTTGTGTGAAATGAGTTGATGGTGATGTGTAACGCAGGTTGAAATGTACTTGTAAGATGCGTGCCATGTGAAGTTTGTTTGATAGCTGAAATTGTAATTGGTTTCCAAGTAGACTATGAGTCCACCATCACACCTTTACACAACTTTTTCGGTACTCGTCTCCAAACACCAACCACTAAAGTCACTTCTCATTCAATATAGTTTTTGTTTTTTTGACTTAGACACACATGTTCATTTTTGGAATTTCTTTTTACAAATAAAATATAAAATACTGTTGTTTAAAAAATATATTAAAATATTCAATTTTTTAACTTTGAAGAACACAAATCACCAAAATATAATCATATTGAAATAGTAGTTGATCACAGGACGGAGACGTGACTTTCATGTATATATTTTTTTTGTATTTTTTCTATTAATTGATAAAAAAAATAATAAATAAATACTTAACAATATATAATAATATAAAATTAATAAAAATTAGTAAAAAAATACAAAAAAAAATTATAAATATTGAATAGAGTAGTCGGTAATAGAAGAATTCGATGCCTCTAACTGATACTGTTGTTATTTATAGACTTTTAACTCCTCATTCTCTCTAATTAAAAATTAATAATATTTTGTTTTTGACAGGAATAAAACTCGGTGTTTAAGGGATAAGTTTTATGCATTTTATTTATAGCGTCTATTTCTAATGTAAGTATTTGCATTTTTCTTTTTTCGCTAAAGGAAAACATATAATGGAGCAAAGAAAAGATTGTGGACATGCTAATGTTTTTTAACATGCTACAAGCTTTAAACAATTGTGTATATGCTAATTTATATTTTAATAAATAAAATTAGTTGCAAAATAGGAGGAGTTGACTGGAGCAACTGCTAATTTATTTGCAATGTCACAAAAGTATACTTAATAGGTCGTAAAATATGAGGGGTTGCTAAAATATTGTCTAAAGGTTAATGACAACTTTATTCAAAAATTATAAAAATAAAATAAAATTAAAATACTAACTATTAATTAATAATAATATAAATTAATTAAAATTAGTAAAAAAAAATTACAAAGAAATGACAAATATTGAGTAGAGTTATCTATGACATTCGAACAATATTTTAGATTATAAACAGATAATTAATATAGTCCGTATGTGTTGTGTTTCTTATTCTTAACTTATGTTTTACTTTAAAATGTAAGTAAATGTATTTTTTTTTTTTTAAATTGAATTTGAGTATTTATTGAAAGAAAAAAAAAGAACGTTGATATGCTAAAATCTTTGAAGATGTTGCAATGTTTAAATAACTATATATATATATATATATGTTAATTTATATTTTAATAAATAAAATTGGCTGCAAAATAGGAGGAAATTTGTTGAAAATAAAATATTAGTATATAAATAAATAGAAAACATGTAAGTATTCATAGTCTATTCATAGAAAACATGTCCTAGTAATTTACTTTCAGGTAGTCAATTAATTTAGTCCCAAGATTGTATTATTACTTTCACTATTGATAATATAACTTTTCAAGACTGAAGTTCGAGACAAACGATTGGAGTCAGATGTGAGTCTCAAAGCCTCTATTTCCTTTCTTCATCATAAGACATGTTCTACCACATATTCCCCTCATACTATCCATGTTCAACTAGAACAGCCAAGTATTACCAAACTTTAAAAATTGTTGTCTAGTTTATCTAAGTTGTCCATTTTACATTGTGAATCGTGTGAATTAGGGAATCACACTCGTAATCATTTTCTTGATCAGGTCAATAAAAAGTTTTCACCCTCATTTGCTTTATTTCACTCTAACGTTTGGGGTTATTCGTGTATTGTGTCTGCTTTGGAGTCTAAGTCTTTTGTTACTTTTATTGACGATTACTCTCATTGTATTTTTAATAAAAAATAGATCCGAACTATTTTCAATATTTGAGAAATTTTATCAAGAAATTAAAACTCTTTTTGGTGTTTCTATTCGTACTTTACGAAGTGATAATGCTCATAAATATTTGCCCCATCAATTTCAAAATTTTATGGCTTCCAATGGTAGTCTTCACCAAATGTCATCTCCTCATACACCCTAACAGAGTGGGGTAGCTAAACGCAAAAATAGGCATCTCATTGAAACTATCTGAACGATACTTTTATATGGTAATGTTCCATTTCATTTTTGAGGATGCAGCAGTCTTAACGACATGTTACCTTATCCATTGTATATTGTCTTTTGTCATTGATGACAATATCCCTCATTTGGTTCTCTTTCCCCATACCTTTCTTCACTTACTACCTCCTCATTTTTTTTGGATCCACATGTTTTATTCACAATTTATCTCTTGATCTCAACAAATTATTAACTCGAACACTCAAGTGTGTCTTTCTCGAATATCATCAGTCTCAAAAGAGTAATCGTTGTTATTCTCCTACACTACATTGATACATTACATCAGCTAATGTTATTTTTTTTAAGTCTGTATCATATTTTGAACCAACCCATATAGCTAGTTAGCTCCATTAGGACATTAATCATGAACCTCCTCAAGTAGTTATCCATATTCCACCCACTCTTTTTCCTCTCAAACTTGTCGAGTTTGTCCCCCAAACTCCACGACTACTACAAAAAATATCATCGTCATCACCCACCATTTACTGTGCATGTTCTTGTTTCCGTTACAGACTCTCCTCCAACGCCACCACCAGATTATGACCTACCACCTGAGCATGACCTTTCCATTACTCTTTGTAAGGATATTTGCACAACACATAATCTATCTTCTCATTATATTGATTTATGTTATCATCATCTTTCTCCCTTTACATTACATTTTATTGTCTTTTTTGTCTTTTGTTTCTATTCCTAAATCTCTAGGTGAAGTATTATCCCATGCTAAGTGGAGACAAACAATATTTGATAAAATGTGTGCTTTACAAAGTAGTGATACTTGGGAACTGATCCCTTTACCTCATGGAAAGTTCATAGTAGGTTGTCGTTGGATTTATATGGTGAAGGTTGTCTCTGATGGTAAGATTGATCGATTTAAGGCTCGCTTGTTGGCCAAGGGATATACTCAAATTTTTGGGTTGGATTACAACAATACCTTCTCACTTGTTGCCAAAATGGCATATGTCAAACTGTTTTCTCCATTGCAGTAATTTGACATTGATCTCTCCATCAAATTGACATTAAAAATGCATTTTTCCACGGTGATCTTGAAGAGGAAGTTTATATGAAGCAACCATTAGGAATTGTTGCTTAGGGGGAGTTTTCCACCATGGTTTGTTGGCTACACAGATCCCTTTATGGTCTTAAGAGTCTCACAAAGCTTGATTTGCAGATTCTGCTTAGTAGTACAAATGTTTGGTATGATTCATATTAAAGCCGACCACTCTGTATTTTATCATCACTTAGCTTAAGGGTGCGTCTATCTTATTGTTTATGTGGGTGATATTTTCATAACTAATAGTGATCATCAATGAATACTCCATTTGAAACATCTTTCAAATCAGTTTCAAACTAAAGACTTTGGTAAACTTTGTTACTTTTTGGATATTGAGTTAGCTCAATCCAAGGATGGACTAGCAATTTCACAAAGAAAATATGTTATGCATATTCTTGAAGAAACAAGTCTATTAAACGCCAAACCAGTTGTACTCCTATAGATCTAATGTCAAACTCTTACATAATCAGGGGGAACCTCTATCAGATTCAGGAAGATATAGGAGATTGGTTGGGTAAACTATCTTATAGTCACTTGTCCTGACATTTCCTTTGTTGTTAGTGTGGTAAACCAATTCTTAAATTCTTCTTGGCAAGAACATATGAATGTTATAATCCGAATTCTTAAAACAACAAAAGTGCATATGGAAAAGGTCTCATTTATGAAGATATAACACATACTTAGATAGTTGGTTACTCATATGCTAATTGGACATGCTCATCCATTGATAGACGATCAACTTATGAGTATTGCGTACTTGTCAAAGGAAATTTAATATTTTGGAAGAGTAAAAAATAAAATATTGTTACAAGATCCAACGCTGAGGCATAATAAAGTGTCATGGCATTAGTAAGATATGAGTTCATCTGTTTGAAACAATTACTAAAAGAACTTCAATTTAAAGAGGTCAGCCCAATGACACTAATATGTGATAATGAAGTTGCATTACACGTGCTCAAATCCTATTTTTCATGAGAGGATCAAACATATTGTGATATGCCATTTTGTTAGAGAAAATATCTAATCGGCCGATATTATCACTAGCTTTGTCAATTCTAATGATCAGTTGACAAATGTTCTTACAAAATCATTGTGAGGTCTTATAATTAGTTATATATGTAACAAGTTGGGTGCATTTAATTTATATGCTCCAGCTTTAGGGAGAGTGTTGAAAATAAAATATTAGTATGTAAATAAATTGAAAGTCTGTAAGTATTCATGTCATTATATGTATTTATTACTCAATGATTGTATAAAGAATTTTCGTTGTATAGTTGAAACACATGCTATTCAACATGTTTCTCAATATTCTTTTTTCAATTCAACATAGTTGACTACAAAATAAGAGGGAGTTGTTAATTTATTTGCAATGTAACAAATAATAGTAAATAATTAACAAGTGAATATGTTGCATGCAAGATAAGAGAGAATTGTTAAAATATTGTTCAAATGTAACCGACAAAACTATTGAATCTCTATAATATTTTTTTACTAATTTTAATTAATTTTATATTATTATATATTAATAAAATAATATATATTTACCAAATGATTTTTAGAAACCGAATACAAAGATAAATTTGATCCAATTTTTTTAAAAAAATTAATGAAAAATGAGCTAAAGATACATCACCATTGTTAGCACCACTATTGTTAGCTAACATGACAAGGAGACAAAAGCATAAATTATAATAAACATTCTATTTAGATTAGTCATATGAATATCATACTTTGCAAAAAGCATCAATGGATTGATATAAGACAAGAGTAAGAATCAATAGGGATGTCTAACATAGGCTAACTTCAATCCCCTACAGATAGCCCATAATTCCATCATGGTTCCATTTTATTTGGTTCATGGACCAACAACATGCATATGTTTGAGGGCCCATACAGGATGGGAATTGGTTTTAGACTACATAACATTTATATTTGTTTTGTTAGAAACTACTTCTCCAAAAAAAATTGTAACTTGTAATAAGTTTTTATTGTTCTTACATCTTAAGATTATTCCTCTAAACCAACCTTGGTTATAACGAACAATGAACATTAAACATTCCCAACCTTGGCTATATATTTTAGGATGATATAAAAAATGTTTTAACATTTTTCCATATTTTATTATCTAATATTGATTACAATTAACAATAGAAAATTGACTAATAAATTTTATTTTTTTATCACTAATTTAGATCAATAATTATATATTTCTTAGAAGTGTAAGTTGTTGGATCATGAAGGGAACATAATGGATCCGTTATATTGAATAAAAAATAATCGTACAAGTGAGTTGAACACTACATATTTAGCCAAAACCTAAATACATTGAATTTATGAGTCATTTCACTTGTATATTATTTAATATTCAATTTTTTAAGCAATATGGGACTTCTAATTCACAATTACTAGACAACACAAGTAGTCTTCCGATTAGACTATCCATGAATTATAAAAAATATTTTTCTGACATCAAATATTAGTATCAGACATTATATGATATATTGTTTATGGTTAATTAAATATTTTATCTCTATCTCTCTCCTCAAAATCTGATTACACACAATATTAATGTATTTTATATGGTGTCTCATTTGTATTCAAATAATTAGCTCACGAATTATATAAGTACTATCTTGATTCTTAATTATAAACACCTATTGAGAAAAAAAAAATTATCTCTAAATACAAGCATTATCTCAAATTTTAAGTACATTTATTTTTCTCAAAGATAACCCCTTATTTATATCATTAATTTATTTTAGAAAATGGAAAGTTAAATTAAATACACATATATAAATGATATTTATAAGAACATCAAAATATAAAATAGACTATTTTTTTTTAATATATGTGAAAAATGTAATTGATATAATTAAGGAAGGAGGAGGAGGTAGTAACTTTTAGAATGAAAGATTTTTGTGAATCATTTATTAGATTTACTATTCTCTGTGTGAATGCTTCATTTGGCACCGTAGTCTATTCTAGGATTGTTATGCTAAAGGTGTCTAGTTGCAGCTCCATTATATTTTGTGTAATTAATACAATTAATTCATCGTATTTTTTTTTTAGAATCACAATTAGACTCAGATTCAGGTACTTGAAAAAAACCTACAACGGATAGCGTAAAAATCTACATAATGGATATGGGCATGAGTACGAGTACTATAGTACCTACTCTGCTCCGCATCCATACTTATATAAAAATATTATTTATTTATTATATTAATATTTAATTTGATTAATTATTTTCCTTTATGTTTTAATGTCTATTAATATCATTTGACTATTACAATATTTATAATCAAATCAAAAAATAAAAGTTTGTAAATTTTTTAAGAATTTGATTATAATGAATATTTAAATAATTGTGACTTTATAACTAAAAGTGATATCTTATTAATCATGTTTTTATAATTATACTTGCAACTTTTTATCAATTGTTTTTATTAATCTCAAATAATATTGTCGTAAGACTTCAACTTCATAAAATATTATAATTAATATTTGAATGTGTATTGTAACGAGTGTTAATTTGAAATGTTGAGTCAGAAAATATTTTGGTTTATAATACTTTATGATTGGATTTATGATATTTGAATAATTTTTAAATTTAATCACAAAATAATATTTATTTATCGATCTATTTTAGTTAAAGTGTGGGTAATGGGTATGGATACGAGCACGTACCTAGAGAGTAAAGGTACGAATATTAAAGTTAATATGCAAAAGGGTACAGACACGGATACGGGTATGAGTACTTTTTTAAACCGCCAGTATAGAGACGAGTACTATAGTAGCTTACCCAAACCCTACTCATTGTTATCCTTAATTGTTTTGTTCAATGTTTTCCAAAGCTTAACTAACTAACTAGCACCTCAATGATTTTGGAGGTATTTCCCAAATCTAAAAAACTGAATCTCTAATAAATAAAATTAATTTTAATATTATAAATAATTTTAAAATATCATATTTTTATTGAATAAAATATAAAAAATTGAAATTATTTTACTTAAATTTATCAAAATAGATAAATTATAAACAACATTTAAATATAATTTTAAGTTAATACTGACTTCGTGATTATTTAAAGAGAGAGGAAGAAAAAACATGAATAATAATAAAAGAATTAAGTATTCAATTAAGTATCCGTTTACATCTATAAGCATCATAATAATCATGAATTTATGATGTGGTCATCGATAGCACAATCTAAAATCCATAAAATCCAGGCAGTGAGATAGTTTTCCATTTGGCAAGCAAGTCACACTATTTTTCAATAAATTAAGTATCCGTTTACTTTGAAAAACTAATTTTTTATTGTTCATATTAAAAATATTTATGTGTTAATTTTAGTTGCTGAAAATGATATAAGAGAATTTTGAAATAAACAATCATTTTTATTTTTGAAATTAATGAAAATGTTAAAATAAATAATTGTTATTATTTCTATAAATACATTATTTGCAAAAATACATTTTAGAAAATAGTTCACTTGAAGGGTCTCATATTTTTTATAAGTAAATTGAAATGAACAATATTTTAAAAAATGAAAATAAAAAATACTTTTTCATAGAGTAAACAATTTCTAAGGTTTGTGCAATTGTAAATACTAATTTCTTAAAGTAACCAAAATCAATTTTAAGAAGTTAATATTTTCAATGGTTTTTCTATACATGTTTAATTGGAAATAGTCTTTGATAACTTGTTGAGTGTTAAATTCAATAAACCATTAAAAGCTTTTTTCTCACCTCTTAAATTATCACAAAAGTCTTTTAATTTTATTCAAATTAATTTTAATCATTAATTCAAACATATATTTTTATGTATTTAAAAATAGACTAAATTACGTCTATAGTCCTTTAACTTAATTTCAAGTAACGTTTTATTTTTTTATCTTTTTTTCGTCTCGAGTTGATCTTTTATTTTAATTTTAAGTGACAATTTGATATTTTATGTTTTAAAATTTCAACAATGTTATCCTTGTTTATACAAAAATTCAAAAAAATCATCAAAATTTTCAACCAAACCCATAAAATTAATAATCATCTTCAATATAATGCAAATTTTATCAAATCGATATCTCAAATATTCAAATACACTCATATTTTCATCTCTAACAACATCAATAAAGAATGAAAATATGAGTTTATTTCAAGATTTAAGTTATAAATTTGATTAAATTTGTATTTTATTGAAGATGATAATGAATTTTATGAGTTTTGTTTAAAAATTTTGATAATTTTTTTTGAATTCTTATAAAAAAAAGGATAACATTGTTGACATATTAAAATATAAAATATTAAATTGTCATTAAAAATTAAAATAAATGATCGATTTGAAAGAAAAAAAAAATAAAGAACTAAAACGTTAACTGAAAGTAAGTTAAGAGACCGCAGATGTAATTTAACTTTAAAAATATTAAAAATGAAAAAAAAAATACCATAAATCATTTGATGTTAGATGTATTGAGTAAGCCCAATAATCAATAGAGTAACTTTAACGTACACCTAGTTTTATTTTTTGGTGTGGAAGTTTATTTCCAAATGGTAAATGAGCAAAAAAGAAAAAAACAACAAGAAAAAATAAATGTATGAAAGATCTAGGTGTAGTACGAAAACCTAAAAACAACACTTAATGTGTTATAAAACTAGGTAAGAAAACGTGGACCCAAAATTTTGATTTGGTCAAACCTAACTAACACATATGTCAACACACTAAATCTAAAAAGTTTCTCTTCCCACTCCCAAATATCTCTTAAAAATAGTTTTTTGGTCCTATGGATGGATATTTTATTATTCTAAAATAAACTCATTTTTTTCTTCCAAATATATACTTTGAGTGGAGATTGTGGTATTTTAAAAATATTAAGAGTTAAAAGTAGCTTTTCAAATCTAAAATAACAAACAACCAAAATTGAACCTATAAACACAGTTGGAGAGTGCATTAGGAATTTTTGGTCCAAACTCGTCTCGTGTTCACTATGACTTAGATGCACTCCATCTATATGCGGCTTGCAAATTATTCTATATATGTTTCTTAATAATTATCACATTTACAAACCATTATTTATCCCACAAATATTGCCATATTTAGTTTTCAATATACTTTAAGGATTTTGTTTTATTCTAGGTTTAATTAATACTATTTTTATAATTTTTTATTATTATTTTTTATTTATAATAATTGAAATACCCTAACAATTAATAGAGATAAGAGTAGTATTGAGATCCCTTACTCCAACATTCTCTTTCTAAAAAAAGGACATTTATTTTAAAAAAAAATCTCATCTAGTGATGCTTATTCAATTAAACTTATCTTATCAAAATAATACATTAATTTAGTCTCTAAACTATCACCTTTTTTTTAAATTGATCGCTAAACTATTAAAATCTATAAAAGATTTATAAACTATTCATCAATCCAACTATTTAATCCCTCTGTCAATTTTTATCATTTAGATATTCGTCAATTGACTATTTTTTTTTTTTATTGTTTAGCTCTTAATTGACTATTTCTTTAAATTATGATCATAATTGCATGTGTGTGGCTGTTCCAATATTTACATCGCCACAACTAAAGTACTACATTGGTATCATGTGATGTAGTTTATAATTTAAACTCTATTTTTAATTATAAAAATAAATGAATATAATATATAAAATATCATAACAATACACTAACTACTAATTACTCTATCATGTGATAGTTAAAAATCAAACTTATTTTAACTTATTGTAAAAGAAAAAAAAAAAAACTCATTTTTATTGTTAACCTCTAAAAAAACTCATTTTTATTGTTAACCACTTTATAATTCCGTTATTTAACTTATTTACTTCAACCATCTATTAATTTTATATTATCTGTGTATTTTATTCATTTATTAGATATCTAATTCAAGTGTGATTCAACAAATTGTTTTATCTCCAATCCAAATGTATGTTTTTTAGTCTTTGCTATCATATCACAAGAATTAAGGATGCTTTAGTCCCTAAAATCGTGTGAAAAGATGTTGCTTGTGTCATATCTTCGTCAAAATAAAAATCATATAGTATACAAAAGCTGTATCCAAATAAGAAAAGATAGGGTGGTGACACAAAAGTCAGTCACCCTAAGAATAAAAGTGCTTCTTTTTCTGCCCCATCTCCATTCCTTATTCACTTCCCAATGTTCATTAGAATCCTTGAAACCTTTTATTTCAAGGACGGCCAAAAAGAAGAGGCTATGTTTGACAAAGAATCTTCCCTACTAAGAAAATTACGTATAAAAAGCAAAAGTAAAATAAAACTATTATTTCCTAATATGATAAAGTAAAAGAAAATAATTATGGTATTGGGCTGTCTAAAGGTGCTTGCGGATCAAGATAGGCAATCACCCTTTAATGTCTTTTTCTTAGTCCTCTCATATGTCTTCCACTTCACAATTTCATAATATTCTTGGCAATAATAACAATATACAACTTATTTTAATTCTATTTTAAAATAATATGTATAACTTTAAAATTAAAGCTTTGTTTATATTTACAAAGTTTTTATTATTATCATATAATTAATATTTAATCCTAGATTTTACCTAAGAATTTGCTTATCATATTTTTTCTCAATAGGACACAGTAAGTTAGGAGACAATTTTGGTCAAGTAATTTTTTTTAATATGTAAGTTTCAAAGGCTCCCTATTGTAATTAATAGAGGTCAAATTGTTGTAAATAGTATTTGGTTTGAAAATCATAGTCTCATATTCTGTAAATTATTTCAGATATCATTAAACTCATACTATAGGTTTGAATTTAAAACATCAAAGTATTCATGTTGAAATCCTAAATGTGTAACTAAAAATAAAAACGTATGAGTTATAAGTAAAAAAAACAAACCAACAAATTCAATTAAAGACTTAAAGCAATTAAAAATGTGTCATTAAAAAAAAATTGTGTTACCATTTAATTCCAAATTAGAACTCTAATTAAAGTGGTTTCATGCCCAAAAATCCATTTTCTCACTTTTGAAAAATGTATATATAAGTGGCTCCCCTAAACATTATGCATCCTTCTTTCTCCATCATTTTCAAAACTTCAAAGTCATATCAACGAAATCCCAAACTCCACCATTTACCTTATGCATGAGCTAACATACACATAACACCACACTTTCAACGCATCGTTTCAAAACTCACATCGGCCAGAAGAGACAACATTTTTCGAAATTACCAAAATGGGCACCGTTCGAAAGCTCATAGTAGAAGTAATAGACGCACAAAACCTTGCCCCCAAGGACGGTCACGGAACTTCAAGTCCTTACATCGTAGTTGACTTTTACGGTCAAAGAAGAAAAACCCGAACCGCGGTTCGAGACCTGAACCCGGTTTGGAACGAAACGCTGTCGTTTAACGTTGGTGAACATAATGAAATTTTCGGCGACGTTTTGGAACTCGACGTTTATCACGATCAGAAATACGGACCGACTCGGAGGGAAAACTCACTGGGTCGAATTCGACTCGGTTCAACTCAGTTCGTTAGAAAAGGCGAAGAAGCTTTGATTTATTACGAGTTGAAGAAGAAAAGCTTGTTCAATATGGTTCAGGGTAAAGTTGGCTTGAAAATTTACTATGTTGATGAAGAAATTTCGCCGGCACCGGCGCCAGCGTCGGAAAATTTAACATCACCACCGGAGGAGAAGATAGAGGAAGCAAAGATCAACGACAAAGACGAAACTAAAACCGAGCCGGAGAAAGTGGAACTACCACCAGCAGCGCCGTCGGAACCACTTCCGGCAGGTGAAAAGCCTAATGAAGAGTTACCGGAGTTAGAAAAAACTGAACCCCAACCACCACCACCACCAGATGCTGAATCCGAACCTAAGGCCGAACCAGAATCTCAACCGCCAAAAGAAGGTGGTGATCCGCTGGATGCGTTACCACCAGAAGTATTTGAAATGGCAGCTGCATCTATTTCAAGGTCAAATTCTGAAATTAGATTCAACGGTCCACAGCCGATAAGAAGATCTGCATCGATGGCTAGTTTTACATCAGAAGCTTCTGTTGATAGCATGTTGATCGAACGATCCTCGTTTGATCTCGTTGACAAGATGCACTACCTTTTCGTTCGCGTAGTTAAAGCGCGTTACTTGCCAACAAACGGTAATCCTATAGTGAAAATTGCGGTTTCCGGTAACCATGTTAGTTCCAAACCCGCACGCAAAACAACTTTATTCGAATGGAATCAAACATTCGCATTCTCCCGCGACGCACATGACTCTTCACCTATACTTGAAATCACGGTGTGGGACCCACAAATAGTTGCTGACGTGGACGGTCGTGATTTACTTGGTGGAGTTTGTTTTGACGTGAATGAGATTCCAGTGAGGGACCCACCGGATAGTCCTCTTGCACCACAATGGTATAGAATGGAAGGTGGTGGGGCCCAACATGGTGATTTAATGATTGCCACGTGGATCGGTACACAAGCTGACGATTCATTTTCTGACGCGTGGAAAAGTGATACTTATAATCACGTGAATTCAAAAGCCAAAGTATATCAATCACCAAAGCTATGGTACCTTCGTGTAACTATTCTTGAAGCTCAAGATATAACACCGTCAACACCGTTAAAAGAAGCATGGTTTCAATTTCAAGTCAAAGCACAATTTGGATTTCAGGTGTTAAAGTCGAAAACAGCCGTTACTAAAAACGGTGTGGTTTCATGGAACGAAGATCTTCTCTTTGTAGCAGCAGAGCCAATAACAGTAAGTGACTATATTGTTTTGAGTTTGGAAAACCGGCAACCGAAAGCACCGGTAATGATGGGTGTTGTGAGAATACCATTAACAGCAGTTGAGAGAAGAGTTGATGACCGGAACATCGGGTCACGTTGGTTCACATTCGAAGATCCAAATAATGAAAAGAAAAACGGTTACAAAGGAAGGGTTCACTTACGGTTATGCTTTGATGGAGGGTATCACGTGATGGATGAAGCAGCTCACGTGAGCAGTGATTACCGGCCAACAGCAAGACAACTTTGGAAACCACCGGTTGGAACTATCGAACTTGGCATCATTGGTTGCAAGAATTTGATACCGATGAAAACGGTAAACGGTAAAAGCTCCACCGATTGTTACTGTGTTGCGAAATACGGTAACAAATGGGTACGAACAAGAACCGTTTCAGATAATTTGGAACCAAAGTGGAATGAACAATACACGTGGAAGGTTTTCGATCCTTCAACCGTTTTAACAATTGGAGTTTTCGATAGTTTTTCAGTTTTTGAATTCGAAACTGAAAAAACTAACGAATCAACGAGACCTGATTTTCGTATAGGTAAAGTACGAATACGTATATCTACACTTCAAACGGGTCGTGTGTATAAAAATACGTATCCACTATTGCTACTTACTCATGTTGGTTTAAAAAAGATGGGGGAGATTGAGATAGCTATAAGATTCGTTCGGACGGTTCAACGGTTGGATTTTCTCCACGTGTACTCACAACCAATGTTGCCTTTGATGCATCATATAAAACCATTGGGTGTGATTCACCAAGAGATGTTGCGAAAAACGGCGGTGAAAATGGTGGCAGGACATCTTTTGAGATCGGAACCACCGTTGAGGAAAGAAGTTGTGTTTTATATGCTCGATGCTGATTCACAAAATTTTAGTGTTAGGAAGGTGCGTGCGAATTGGTATAGGATAATTAATGTGGTTGCGGGTTTGATTGAGATTGTGAGGTGGATAGAAGATACACGTGGATGGAGGAATCCAACGGCTACAATTCTTGTTCACGCTTTACTTGTTATGTTGGTTTGGTTTCCTGATTTGATTGTCCCGACGTTGGCTTTTTATGTGTTTGCTATTGGCGCGTGGAACTATAGGTTTCGTGCGCGTGATCCTCTTCCGCATTTTGATTCGAAGATTTCACTTGCTGACGTGGCAGATATGGAGGAGTTGGATGAGGAGTTTGATATGGTGCCGAGTACTCGATCTAATGAAGTGGTGCGTGCAAGGTATGATAAGTTGCGCACGCTCGGGGCGCGAGTGCAAACTGTGTTGGGGGACTTGGCAACGCAAGGGGAGCGTGTGCAGGCATTGGTGACGTGGCGTGATCCATGTGCGACTGGGATATTTATTTTTTTGTGTTTGGTTGTGGCCATGATATTGTATTTGGTACCTTCGAAGATGGTGGCTATGGCTTGTGGATTCTATTATCTTCGCCATCCTATCTTTCGTGATCGATTACCATCACTGGGGTTGAATTTTTTTAGAAGACTCCCTTCATTATCTGATCGGATTATGTAGATTCTATTTTTATTTTGTAAAAGTAAGAAATTAATTCAATGTGAGAGAATTTGATAGTCATGTAATATAGTTTATATAGATGTGCCTGTGTGGAAAAGTATAACATAAATTGAGTGAGCTACTTACATATTTCTCTATTTTTTATTCTTAATTCTTTAAGTTTTGTTAAACTTTGATGGATTGGTTGTTGCACTATACAAGAATATACACTTGAAGAGTAATAGATATGAAGTTGTCTTCAATTATTTGAAACACGTTATATTGATCTTTGAGAGTGGAATTGTCGGCGCATCCTGTGGTTGTAAGGATACTTTAATAGCCATTTTTAAGTGGCTATTACCCTTCTTATATTAATAGTCTCTTTATAATGCAGAATTCCGTTTGTGTTGTATTACTTGTAAGGTGAACAACATCATCAATTTTGGAATTGGTGTGTATGATGTGTGGTATTTATTGTCCATAACTTATTCATGTTTATGATAAAATGATGCATGCTTGGAGAAACAAAATATATTAAAGTTTATGATAACTTATTGAAGTTTATGATATATTAAATTGAAGAAACATAAGAAAAAAAAACATCTCAACGACATAGAAGGATATAAAAAAATTTATTTAATGTATTTAATTTAAGGAAATTGAGTTTCACAGATGCATCTTCCTATGTGCATGATGTCTCTCATATGTTCTCTCACCTTGAAGGTTTCTCAATGAAATTGAACTCTAATAAGATGTCAACACCCAAAGCCTTAAGCTGCAAAATGACATTAGAAAGGTTGCAACGCTCAATTTCCGGTATTGTAGAATCCTCAAGTTTCTCAAATTCATTTTCTGAATATAGACGAAAGCGTTTTCCAGTTCCTTCACGCCCTGTGTTACCAAATTAAATATATTACTTTAATAGCTAAACTTAACTACATATGTATCATACCAATCATTATAACAAAGATATGATTCAAAAAATAAGATAAACATAAATTATAATTCTAGATGTGCTTCCTGAACATATATACAAGATACAGTGTCATGGTGCATGCTTCTTGTAGATAGATACTGCAGTTTTGGTTAGAGAATTAATATAAGAAATAAATGAAAAGTTAAAAAATAAGGCGACAAGCCTAGGAAACACAGGACTTCGGCCTAGGTAGGAGTAAAACAGAATATATGGAATGCAAATTTAGCAAGAACGCACAAATTATAACTTAAGAGGCGATCCTTGAAGATCATATAATATCACAAGTCTCATGTTTTAAGTACCCCGAGTCCATTGTACATAACAGAATGACAGAAATAGAGAGAGATGTCAACAACAGGATCCAAGCAGGGTGGATGAAATGGAGAAATGGATGTTCTGGGTATGATTTATGAAAGCAAAATACCACTCAGATATAAGGAAAATTTAATCGCATAACTATAAACCCTGCAATATTGTATGGGGCAAATGTTGGGAGCTTAAGAGCTAACAAGAAAGTAAAATTAGTGTCAAGTCGTCTTCAGTTAAACTGAG
Source organism: Cicer judaicum (assembly GCA_037974835.1). NCBI lineage: Eukaryota > Viridiplantae > Streptophyta > Magnoliopsida > Fabales > Fabaceae > Cicer > Cicer judaicum. Next base: position 5,346,596 of record JBBPBS010000170.1, read on the forward strand.
CCAAACTTACTTCATTTTCATTACATTAACTAAATTAACTCAACCAATAATTGCAGCAACAATTGAACATCAAACATCAAACAGACTGAAACATAATCCAGCACCATACCTTCTTTGCAAAGCCTGGGACTTGGATGTAGGTACTACAATCAAAGATTCCATGCCATTCCCAGGGTCACAGGAACGGGCTTTTACAAGTCCAGGATCAATTACATACTTGATTCCAGGAATTGTTACTGATGTCACAGCAATATTGGTTGCCAATATCTCCTGACAAAACAACAAAGTGCCAAGTTGAATGCAATTTAAGACAAGTGATTACCTGATATGATAAATATTAGAGTTACATAAAATACACATAAGCTCACACTACAGGCTTGATTGGTGTTATGGTTATACATAAGCTCAAATTAAATAGGTGAGCCTCAAGTGTGGAAAATAATATGGTCCTAGCAGACACTGTTTTGCAGGTACTTGAACAAGGGTGCTGTATCCACCACAGCATATACTGGCCAGGGGTGTATATTGTTATCAATTCACGGACCATTCTTTCAAAATATTCATTTTCCCTATCTTTCTCTCTAATTCTGATACCAGTTTTAACAGAAGATGATCATTATACAAGTCATACGTGGCCAAGAGAACTTCCGATGATGAAACTTGCATATCAAAGAATAAGCAATATCAAAGCATGATCATATCTTCTAAACACACTGAGACACTAAATGAGGCAACCAGGAACCAGCAATTACTTCAAATTAACATGATCAGATGAAACAGAGTGCTTCAAGAGAATGAACAAAAACCTAGATGGAAATGTCAACTGATTAAAGTTAAAAATTAAAAAAAATTACGAAAGCTAAGTTAAATTTATTTTCCTGTTTTTTCTATTGAATTCTATGCAGAAGTCGTTCAATAATGGAACACAAGATTAAATGCTTAGCTACAGGGTACCTTGCGAAATTCAGATGGAGCTGGTGCAAAGGCTTGCATTTGCTGCTCAGATGGAAGAGCTGCAAATATAGGCACAACTAGAAGCTTCCGTCTTCCTTCAGGTATCTTTGTAAGACGCTCATTGATAAGCCTTTCAACAGCTTCAATCTCTTCTTGCCCTGTAAGAAATACTAATATATCACTGGGGCCTCCCCTAGATAAACGTATAACATAAAAAACATATGACTTTAAGTACTGATGATATCAACTTTATTTCTCAGACATCACTACAGTGTTATCATATATATATATATATATATATATATATATATATATATATATATATATATATATATATATATATATAAGCAGAAATATGCCTGAATGACTGATGTAATGCGCAAACATGAATAAAAAATGAGATATGCACGAGGAATGAAGGAATATATCATTGCATACATGGAACCACTGTCCACAGACTGATATGCATTAGGATATAAAGATCTCATAAAATAAAATAAATTTCAAACCACACTAGTAAATTACATGGACTGATTAAACCAATTACCTGGAAAATCGTTATCAAGGCAGCATCTAGATAGTCTGTTTCTGCATGGCAAGTATAAAATATATCTACCGGGAACTGTCTCCCTTGGATGTGAACAGCTTTAGCACCACCAAAGTACTCAGAAAAAGTGCAAGCATCAAGACTTGCAGACATGATAATTAATTTCAACGGAGAACTCTTATCGCGGTGGTCTTTCTTAAGAAAACTGCCATTCTGACCATTGTCTTTATCCAACGACATAAAACCATTCACAATTAAGAAGAGTGAGGCATACATGAAGTAACAAAGAGGCATACGTGTATCCAAAGAAATTTATATGATGCACAGATACACAAATGGCCTCCGAATTGCCGCTCCAAAAAAGAGATGGACTGAGGGCAATTCGGAGGCCACTTGTGTATTTGTGCATCATATACATTTCTTTGGATTATATATCTTCCCATGGACATCCAAACAAAATTACCCATCCCCTCATTAGTCGGTCATATAGAAAATTTATTGGTTGAAGAATCACTATAGCAAAGAAGGATTTTAAACTTCTGTTTGAAAGTCTATTTAATTGATCATGATATACAAGTCATTGATAAAATCCAACCTATACAAATCTCACTGACTAAATATCAGAGACAACTGTTACACTGGATATTATTAGGAAAAAAATTGATTGAATTATTCTACCATACGACTATTACCCAGAAAATTAACAATACAACTCATCCGCTTCAAAAGCATTTAGTCAAGGAACAGCAGGAACTGGAACAATTCCCAGTTTTCTGCGAACATCTTCCAAATCTTCATGAAAATGCTGCTCATAATATACACACATGAGATCAGTGCACTGCGTGCCAGCACGAACAGCCCAGGGAAAGTAGTGCTGATAAAACAATTTTCTCTGTTTTTCGCTGAATCTTGTTGTGCCCCCTATGACAGACATCATGCACATAGGAAGATACATCTGTCGAAACTCAATTACCTTCAGTGCCGACTCCCCAATCAAGTTAGTAGGAAGGTCAAAAAGAGTATGCCAGAAATCATGGACTTCACGAGCTCGCATGGCAACATAGGCCAGCTCATCTGTATCCATGAACCGCACAGGAGGTCGATCATCTGGCGAAAAGTTCCTGGATCCCATAAATCTAGCATAGGTGGCACCAAATGTATTTTCTGGCAGGTCCCAAGCATGTCCTACATTTGCAAATATAACACGAGGGCGATCCAACAGTACTGCCTGTCAAACAAGATTTTTTAAGTTATAACCCTTCAATCTGAAGATGCCTTAATTTAATGCAAAATTTTTAAATGTGTCCAAGGTGCATTAATTGCATGTTGGTTGGCATAAGATAGAAGTGTGCATATGTAAGTCAGAAATTACAAAATAATATTAAATATAATATAACTTGTCTAATCACTATAGAACTTCAAGAACAATCCCAAAAAACGACAAGAACTTCATCCCTAACGATCATAAAAACAACAGAAGATGTTTATGTTGGGAAGACATCTCCTGAGCTCTATAAACAGGTAAAACAACGGCCACTCAGTATAAATTTATAGTTTCAAACTGATTTGAACCAAAAACAACAGAACAAGAGGAATAAAAAATGAGGCTGTCATACAACAACACACTATTACACAAAAAAATACATAATTCACAATGCAATTTCCACATCTTTCCCAATACATGTATTCATGAAACAAAGCAATAATCATCCTTAGATGCGGTCTAAAATTCGACTAATTGGTGACAACACATAATATCCCAAAGGAAGCAAGACTGTCTAAAATTCCTTTCCCATGTCGCGGCATAATATCCCATAACATCATCAACAAGAAGAGGGTAGTTTCACAACATGTTGAGCAAGGAGAAAAAAAAATGTCTATCAAACAAAAACAATAAACATGAAGAAGAAGAAGAAGAAGAAAAAAAGCAAAAAAATGGAAGAAAAAGTGCTCACTGACCCTCCCTTCAGGGGAAGTTTTCATCCTTTGAAGAACTCTTTCAAAAGCAGGCTTTCCAGTTGTTTCACCAAGAGCAGCTATCAAATCAGCTCTTCGAGGATCCAAAAGCGCCCCAACCGCCGAACCCAATGCCACTGCCGCCTGCTGCCATGTCTTCAGCTTGATTCTACCGCCTCCCACCATTACAATTAACTTGCCAAACCTGAAACATACAATCATAATATTATCATTCATTCAATGAATCCATTTTGATTTTAATTATGATTAGGTTAAGAAAAAAACAAGATAGAATAGGATTTAAGAGAAAACGAGAGTAGTGGGGACTTTGTACAATGGATCTTACACAAAAGATTGTTATGAGGTGTTTCTTTGTGAGTTGAAAGAGGAAGAAGAAAGTGAGTGATAGAGAGAGAGGATTTGTATTAGTCTATTTAACAGTGTGTTTGTTACGACTCCAGCATTATTGGTGCATATGCTATCGGAAGCGGCGGAGGGATTGTTCGGTGAAGCGGTGGTGATGATGTCGGAGACGGAGGTGATGTGGACTCTGTAAAATTGTGGAGAACCGTGGGAGGGAGGAGAGCCAATAGGTTAGGAATAAATAAATTTTGTTAACTTTATTAATTAGTATTTAAATTATATTATATTAATAATTTTAGTTTTTTAAATTAAAGTAATTTTTTTAGTTTTTTTTAAAGTAATGAATAGTTAGATTATATTAAATAGTTTCTATTTTTTTTAAAGGAATTTTATATTTCAAAGAAGTGAACCCACAAATATGATTCATTGAAAGTAAATTATGAACTTTTTTATTAATATAGTTTTAGTTCAAGTTTTAGAAATTTTAAATAATCAAATACTCAAATGTCTATGTGCTTGAATTTTTGGAAATAAATTATTATTTTTCTTTAGAATTGTAAACTTTTTTTATAATCATGAGATAACGAATTGATTCAAATAAACTTACTTATCACCAAATTAACTTGGTCTAGACTTTTATTTTATGACAAAAGAGATATGGGTTTATGAATAAGGGTGTAATAGTAGTGCAAAATTAGTTTATAATAACGGTAGTGTACTATTTTTTTTCTTCTCATAAATCAAATTGAGCTTAAGAAAATTAAACCCCCTTATGTTTGTTCCAAACAAAGCAAATATAATATTTTTGTAAAAAGAAAAAAATTGCCTTGAATTTAATTTTTAAATGCATTAAGAGTATAATTTTTTTTTTTTGCAGTAATAATAAATCACAGTTATCTGATATTAAAAAATATTTAACTTGTATAATAATCACTTGTAAAATAATGAACATATATAGTTATAATATATTAACGGTATAAAATATTTTATCTATAAATTTAAACTTTTTTAATAATACTTTATTCATATATAAAATACTTAAAAATTGTTTATAATTAAAAATAAAAATATAGAAAAGAGTACACAATGCATTAAAACATCAAATCTAATAGATTTCTTTATATTACATTTACAACAAATTTGCCCAACACATCATCATATTTCATTTCCCCAAAAGTTTAGATGACTCTTTGCATATTGAATAAAGTTATACTGTTTGATAGTTTGTGTGCAACATTCCCATCATTTGGAATGTAAGATGCATCCTTCCACCAAGAGGTGCCTGTCATTGGAGGATTTAGTGGCATGTCCACCTCTTATAAACTAGTCGTCGGACATTATATTACTATTAATTTATATTTTATGCATTGGAATTATTTATTGTAAATTATTCCAATATTTTAAAGGAATCTGTAACTTAATTACGAATGATTTGTTTTTGTTTGATTTTTATGTCACAGGATATTAATTTTGTCATTCAATCTAGTCGGTTCAATCATTCTCATTTTAATTAATGTTTTTGTTATCATATAGTATAAATACTTATCACAATAAAGTATAGCACTTATCACAATTATATAAAATAAAGTTTTCTTTCGTATTCATTGATTCATAGGTTTTCTTGTTCTAAGAGTGTGGTTTTATGAATATCCACAAATTATCGAGATCTTTATGAGTTGAAACCGAATAAGTATGACAATTGTTAACGTTAATTATGTCAAATACACTTGAAATTTGATAATATTAGCTAGCTTTTGAAAAATAGATTAGGAATTCAATAAGTATTATGTCACATTATATTATGAATCACATAGTTCAAACTTAAATAATTTTAGAAAATAGATTAGTGATAAATCATGCACCGTAAAGCAATTATCTGTCTTAAATAGAGACCACTACAACATTTTTGCTCTTTAACAACATTTGAAAAATGTTGCCAAAACATGGAAAACTGTTGCCAAAGAGAATAGGAAACATTTTTCACACGTCTCATATGCGAGCGTTGCTTATTATATTTGACAATATTTTTCTCGCACTTTTGGGCACACTATTTATAAATGTTGTCTAAACTATGAGAATAAGGAACAATTTTTCAACGCGCTTAAGACAACATTTTTTAATTGTTGTCATATCTGACAACACTTGATAAATGTTGTCTCAAAACAATACAATGAAAACATTGATAAAATGTTGCTAGAGCTTATAGGCAATAATTTTAAATTGAATTCATATATATAAAATAAATTTTCATATTTGTATTATTTTAATTCAAATCATAAATTAGCCATTTTTCCCTTATTTTATAATAATAAATTATTGTGTATCTAATTAATTTAATTACATGCAAATTGAACTAAAGATAATATAATGCAAATTTAAATACAAATTATTAACAAATTTGTATTCCAATAAATGGTAGTAAACAAATTGTCTAACATAATTTAATAAAATTTATTACTTAAAGTACTAGTCTAGCAAAATATATAGTTTGTTGAAGTTTTGATACTTCAATCAATTACATGCCTAATAAAAAAAAACATCATCCCAAAAACCATAATCCAAAATCATCATTTAAATCATTCAAATATGTCTTCTTCGTATTTATCGTCATCTTCAAATTTGTCATTTATGTCGTCCTCTTCAAATTCATCGCCTTCGTCGTCAACTTGAAATAATTCACCATCATTTTCATTGATACCTTGGTGCATAATAAAATAAAAACTAAACATATGATGAAAACTGAAACGCAAAACAGAAACAAATAACACTTCCAAAACAGAATCACGTAAAATGCAAACAAAATAAGAACCGCCAGCAGAAACTAAAAAATGCAAAACAGAACTTGACATAAAGATAACCATTAACAGTAAGCAAAATAGTGATGCACAAAAAAGGTAGCAAAACACACAAACAGAATTGCATGCAAAATAGAATCAGATATAGAACCAAGGACAGTTGAGAATGGACAAGAGAGATGTGTTGGCAAAATTAACAGCATTAAGGTATAGGTTGAAAACAAGGATAGTCATATACCTTTAAATCTTTTCTTCCCTTTAGTATCAATGGGTCTATTTTTAGCCATTTCTTTGATTATTTCTTGAACAATGTATTTGCCTTGAAAGTCTGCATCGCTTGAGTCATTTAGATATGATCGACACTTGATAATGTTGTCAGTTCAAAATCAATTGATCTACTCCCATCCTGAAACCAAGTCCACAGTACTACAAAATAAAAACAAATATACAAATAAAAACCAAGGATTCAATTTAGTATTTTTACTATACACAAAAAATCCAACAAAATGACAAAGGTTTCTCAATCAACCGTACCCTTCTTTTGTGCGGGGGCACTAGTTACTCTTAGCAACTAGGGGTTAGTGTTAAGCCATGTATTCCTCCTAAGTACTAAAGGTGCCACCAAAATGATATAAAAAAAAACTCCCAAACCATACAAATGTAAAGAGTGTTTCTGAAACTCACAATTTCACAATGAAAAGAAAAAATAAAGGGTCACAGTGTGAATTCTAAACTAGTTTCATTATCGAAACACCAAAGCAATAACATATCGAATTCAGAAAAGTGGAAGAGGGTATAAGAGAGACATAAACAGATAATAAAAAATCAGATATGATATCAAATTAAACATTTCCAATCAACCAAAAATCAACAATAAGTAAACCAATCTCAAATTTATGAAGAAAATGAGTTAACATTATAAATACAAATTGGTTCTTTAAAGTTAAATAACATAAAATGGATCAAATGGTGATGTAAAACAACTATGTAGTTAACCTTTCATAGAAAAACTAATTTTCAGATTTTAATGAGAAATAAATGGAAAAATAACACACAACCATGAAGAAGGAGAATGTCACGGTGGCGAATCAAGTTCTTATCTGTGATGTAGAATGCCTTTGAGAAGATGGAGATAGATTTTATGGTGGAAAAAAGAAGGAGGAAGAGAAAGAATGAAACGAAGATAGAATGGGTTGCCGTTGTCGTATCGAATGTTCTGTTCGAATGAGGATGTCGCCGACATTGCATATTGTGAACATAGACGGAAATAAGAAGGAAGGAGTTGAGTCGCATAAAGGTTTCTATTTTTCCTGATGTTCATTTCCTTTCTTCTTTTTTGCTTTATTAAAGAGTTGTTCCCTTTCTTTTAACTAAAACTATAATAATAATAATAATAATAATAATAATAATAATAATAATAATTTAATAAGTAAATTTTTTTATATAGTTTCTCTTATTTTTGTAAACTAAAATGATAATGCTTAGTAAAAATAATTTTATTTTGTTTATAAATTAATAAATTTTTGTTTTAAATTTTAATAAAAAAAATAATATTTAAAAATATATTTGAAAGAATTCATCCCGCAAAAATTCTCATCAATGTTACATTTTTTAAGTAGTATTTTAAAAATATAATTTTTTGTTAACAATTGAAAAATGTTCCTAAAAATGGCTAAGGGAACAATTCTCATATATTGCCAAAATATTATACAGAGACATTTTAAAATTGTTCCCATAAATATTTTAGGGAACATTTATATGGTGTTGCAAGAATAGTGATAACAACAGATATAAAATGTTGTCTTATCTACTTTTAGGCAACACTTTATACATGTTACTTAAAAAAGTGTTGCCAGAAACAATAAATGTTGTAGTGGACTAAACAAATCTAATTACAAAAATGCATATATCTAACAATTGTATATTCGAACAATTTAGTGCAATTTGTGGTTTATAACTTTTTATATTTTATATTTACGTGTTAACGAAAAAAATGTTAGGAATGACCAACATAGTCTAATTTATGTTAGAAACTAAGAATGTTATGGGAAAATTGTTAGAAACCAAGAAAGTTTTTGGTATTGAAAGTTGGTATAATTCAAGTTAAAATACTAAGTGAATGTAATATCTGACTAACTCATCTCTTAATTAGTTAGTTAGATAGTTAGAATGAATAGAAATAAACTATGTATAAATAGCGCACACAATTCATTCAATAAATAAGTCCAACAACTCATATACTATTTATTTTTCTATTTTCTTGCACTTGAAGTAATAAGTTTGAAAGCTATCAATTGGTATCCATAGCAAGGGTTTGATCCTAGAGTGTTAAACACGATTGAATTGTGAAGATCAAACACGAGTGAAGTGAGAATGAGTTCAAGTGTAAACAATGAAATTTTTTCAGCCCACATGCCATATTTTGATGGAAAGGATTGGGATAGATGAATAGTGCAAATTCGAACATTGTTTGGATTTCAAGAAATGTTAGAAATAATAGAAAAAAGTTTTGAAGATCTGGGAGTCAATCCAATAGAGGAGCAGAGGTTGCTTTAAAAAGAAAACAAGAAGAAAGATTGCAAGGCCACCTTCATTCTTCATCAATGCCTTGACACAACCAACTTTGACAATTTTTCTGATGCAAGAAGTGCAAAAGAAGCCTGAGATATTCTTGAGAAGTGTTATTCTGGAGGAACAAAGGTCAAAAAAGTGAAGTTGTAGACCTAACAGAGACAATTCGAATTGTTGTAGATGAAGGAGTAAGAGAATGTGTCAGATCTGATTTCAATGAGGAGTATCACCAATCAAATGGTTGGTTGTGGGGAGAAGCTTACTGAACATAAACTATGTGAAAAGATATTGAGATATTTGCATCCCATGTTCATTACATTATGCGTGTCATTAAGGAGTCCAATGACATTTGCCACATTGAGTTTTATAGAGCTATAGAGAATTTTAGCAGCAAGAGAGTTGAGAATGGAGGAAAGGAGTAGAATGAAACATGGTGATCAGGCGTTGGCAACACAAGTGTACAAGAAGGTAGATCAGAAAAAGAAGTGGAAGAAAAATAAATTCAAGAAATTTGAGGACAAGACTAAGTATTCATCAAAGAGAGGAAATGCAAGTGGTAAACCCAAAGTAAAATCAAAGAATTTTGATAAGAAGAAGGTGCAATGTTACAATTGTGAGAAATTTGGACAATTTACTGATGAGTGTTGGGCTGGAAAAGGAGGAAAACAGAAGAAAGAAGAAGATGAAGCATGTGTTGCTCAAGAAGATGACTCAGATTCAGAAACAATCTTGTTAATGGCTACCACAAACGAATAACATTCTTCGTTCCAGTTCTGATTTCTTGATACTAGTTGTTCTAATCATATGACAAATCATAAAGAATGGCTGGTGGATGTTGATACCTCAAGAAGAAGCAAAATTAGGTTTGTTGATGATAGAACCTTGGAAGTTGAGGGAGTTGACAACATGGTGATCAAGAGAAGAAATGGCAAGACAATGATGCTTGAAAATGTGTTGTATGTACCAAGAATGAAAATTAATTTGTTGAGCATTGGGCAGCTGATTCAAAAAGGGTTTCAAGTGATCATGAAGGATGATGCTTTAGAGATTTATGATGGGTAAAAAAAAGATGATACTAAAGGTTCATCTTTCGAAGAACAAAATCTTTGTTATCAACATACATACTGCATATATTCAATGTTTGAAGGCAGTAAGCTTAGTTGATGAAAATTGAATATGGCATTCAAGATTTGGCCATCTCAACTTCAGAAGCTTGCAACATCCTAAACATAGACTATGACCATAATATATCGAACACACTACATATTGATGTTTTTTGTTCTCTATCTAAATAGGGTCTAAGATATAAATAGTTTAAGTTGAGGAAGAATCACAAGTCAATGACTACTCGCCGTTTGTCTATCTTTTCTATGTGTTTCACGATTAATACACATCGAGAGACTACAACCAATGAATTCATCAATTAATCTATTTTTAATATCTTTGATAAATCAATATGTTGTAGACCATAATTTATATATGTATGCTAAAATGTTATTTGACTTTGAGTCTAAAGTATGATTATAGTTATATTAATTTTTATGTTCAACGTATCTTATATGATTAATTATTGGATTAATTTCAACATTCTTTTATTATATTTCATTATCCATGGATTATTTACCGTATATTTCATATGACACAAGATCTCTATCATATTTAATTATATAAAACATGTTCTATTGTATTAAATATTTCATTTGATCTTATTATAAAATAATAATAATAATAATAATAATTATTATATTTCCTATAATTAAAGAGAACTAAATATAATTTGTTTTTGTCCGTATAAAAGATGATAAATATCATCATAAATTTATATACAACTGCAAATTTAATTGGTCACCATCCTATACATAAGCTATGATCCATAATACATCGGACACACCACATATTAATGTTTTCTCTATTTAAAGAGTGTCTAAGATATAAAAAATTTAAGTTAAGGATGAATTCCAAGTCAACGACTGCTCGTGATCTCGTCTCTCTTTGCTATGTATTTCATGATAAAGTCACCAATAAATCTATACATTCTTAATATCTTTAATAAATCAACGTGTTGTAAATAATAATGTAAATGCATGCTCGTAAATTTTTAAAATAATTTTAAATACTTCAAATTGATCTTAAATCCTTAAATAATTTATATTCATATATTTTTAATATTTTTGATAAATTAACATGTTGCAAATAATAATTTATATGCATACTCATTATTTTAGTGCATGCGTAATTATTTTTAACTAGGGCATGCATATGCTTGATACGTACAATCTTGTATTTATTGTAAAATTATTACCACATTATATAATACACAATTTGTTTCCCTAAACACATTATATCCTTCTTCCTCTATGTTATTGGAAGAAGATTCGAGAAACTAAAAAAATAAGCATGGTTCGAATATTCTATGTAGAGGTTGTGGATGCAAAGGATGTTACTCCCAAAGACAGTAGAGGATTTTCTAGTCTCTACGTGGAACTTACTCTCAAGGATGGTAAGAAATTATCAACGAAGAAAACCGAGGTTCGCAACACGAACCCGGTTTGGAACCAAACGTTGTCGTTTAGCATGAAAAATGTAGGCGACACGTTGAAACTTTATAGTAATGATATAAAGACAAAAAAACAACTCAACCTTGGCCTAACTCAAATTAAGTTAGATAAATTTGTACCAATAGGTAAAGAGAGTTTGAAATATTACAAATTGAAGAAAAATGGTTGGTTCAATTGGGTTAGTGGCGCGATTGGTGTGAAACTCTACTACGAAGATGTGGCAGTGGGGGTGCAAAAAGAAGAAATGGAATTTAAACATCTAAAAGAAAAGGAATATAAATATCTAGAAGAAAATGAGGATCCGGTAGTGATGCCATGGATAGAAGAGACACGTGGATGGCAAAATCCAAAGGTTACTATGTTTGTCCACGTGTTGCTTGTTATCAATGTGTGGTTTCCTCATTTGGTAGTTCCTTTAGTAGGTTTATGTGTTTTGTCTAGTGACACGTGGAGCAATAGGATTTATTTGCGTAACCGTGGACGAGCAATGGTAAAACGGTGTCGGGATTTGCGTGTGGTTGGGATTTTGGTTTTCTTTTGTTTGGTTGGAGTGTTGACGTTAATTTTGGTTCCTTTTAAAATTGTGGTTATGGGTTGTGGATTCTATTATCTTCGTCACCCTGTGTTGTGTAGATGGTGTGATCGGGGTGTTACCATTGTCACTAGTTTAGTTGATCGGAAGAGAAAATAGATGGAAAGAATGAGAGAGAGAGAGAGAGAGAGAGAGAAAAGAATAAGTATATTGTTGAAATAATATAAATGTCCTTTAATAGAAAGTAATATTAGTAAAGGAATAAAAAGTCATGGTTATGTGTGTCAATTTGCTTTTTTTCTCGTTTTATTTTCTAAGTATTATATATCATATACAATACAAAAAAAATATTAAAATTTGTACAATATTGTGATTAATTCACGCACGATCATAATATATAATAGTTAATAGTTGAAATTATAAAATCTTTAATGCGTTTAGCGATCATAATATATAATAGTTAAAATTGCAAAATCTTTAATGTATTTAACGATTATAATATATAATAGTTGAAATTACAAAAATTTTAATGCGATGAAAAACGTAGTTGAAACCACTACTTAAAATCTTAATCTTCTCTTCCAACTATTGGACTTTTAAGGTCATATAGAGTGGTATTTATTGTGAGCCTCTTTAAAAAAAGTCCACCCTCAAAGCCTTTGTCAAGGACCAACAATTTAAAGCTAATTAGAATTGGTAACTCGTTAAGATGCTGGGGCAAATTAGAACAACTAATCGGTCTTATCAAAGTCCTTGATAACTTAGACGTATCCTCATAAAATTTATTATTAGGGGGAAATATGTTGTTAAAAATGCATTTGTTCTCTTTAATAGCAAAATGATGTTTTATAAGAACAACCCACTAACACAAAGTGTGCATAGAGGTCAAGTTACATCATAGAGATTAAACAGAATGGCAAAAGTCTTTCGCCTTCCCGTGAAGTCAATTATAGGAATGTAATTTTATATTTGAGTGTTTTGTTTCAAACAATATACATTTAAGAGTCTATAGATAACATCTCATATCATAGAAGATTTGCACCATATTTTTAAGTTGAAGTTCTCTACACCCACCTGAACATCTTTCATCAATAATTTAATGTCGATTGTACGTTCTAGATGAGACTTCTACATTCATGTCACTTTATCTTTCTCATTTACTCTAAATTGAACCTGCCCTAGCTCTCCCGATAATTTTCTATATTTGCAACCCTTGTTCTTTATCTAAGAATAAGACGAAAAATCTATTAAACCTAACTTTCAAGATCAACATGATCATCCACATATCTAACAAAAATGAGATTACCTCTTTACTTAAGTTTTTCATAGATTATACACATCAATTTTATCTAAAATTCCAATAACCCCATCATCCACTCGCATTTCCTTTACCGTAATGACACTTGCACTTCATTAGTACCTCTCTTAATCGCCATATTTAAATTACAGTACTTTACACGTACACTATATTTCTTATTTTAACTCTCCCCAATTATTTACCTAATAGAACTATTTCCAAGAAATAACATAATTTTACTTAGCCTAATTTCAATCTTTACATATTTCCGGTTTTTGCGGTTTGTATAGATAAATTGCTCCCACAATAAATAAATATATATATATATATATATATATATATATATATAAAATAACTTATTTATTTTTTATTATTTCTTTTTGCAACTTCTGCAAGCAATGTTTTAAGTTTAATTAAAAATAGATATGAAATGCGGCATAATATGCCTCTTCAATATTGTGAAAAGTTTAGGCAGTTAGCGGTTCTTCTCTTTAATTATACATAGGCATTCAACATATAATTTAATCAAAGAATTTAATTAATATATATATATATATATTTTATTAGTGTAAAAAATATTTACACTATTAATCAATTATAATTGTAAAATTGTTAATATTATTTATTTTTTGTTATAACTATTACTTATAAAATCATTTATATCATTGATTATGAGTTGTTAATAGTACATGTAAATTAAACTTCTTTATTCAAATTTAAACATTTTCTATATCTCAAGGAAAATTTGTACCTCTTCTGATATTTTAATTGATATAGTTATAATATGAAACGCCTATTTAATATCACTTTTCTAATATTTTTAAATTGTATCAGTAACTTTCTGCCGCTGTATCATTTTTTTAACATTCTATTGTTATATATCATATTATTAATGATTTCTGCATAAAAAATAATATTATTATTGATTTGATTGCTTCTTTGCATTTGATTTTAAATATGCTAAAGTAAAGAGCCAAAGATTCTGTCCAATTGAATCTCTCATTCATTGCTAAGACAGTGGTATATATATTAATGCCGTTATTGTCAATTGTCGAAATTAATTTTTATATATTGTTCAATATAAAATATTTATATTGTTGACAAATCACAGCGACTTGTATATATAGCTTTAAAAATAAATTAATAATAATTTAATAGTTCTAATTAATTGATAAATGAAAAAAAGTTTAATATTATTCAGATATATAGATGAAATCCTTTACAATTTTCTCAATGGGAGACAAATTTTAAGCTACGGTTTATAAGTTAACATATATAGTATATGCTTTCAATGCTCACACTTAACACATTGTACCCTCTTTGTCTCTCTTTGATGTGGTTTAATCCTAATAAAGATGAAATTTTTATTTGTTATACTTGTAATATTTGTTGTTGTTTCACCTTGCATATGTGCTAGATTACTAACACCCAGCTTCAATGTTCTTGACTATGGTGCTGTTGGGAATGGCATAAATGACGAAACTCAGGTATGTTTCCCTATTTTGTCCCTCTAAATATAACATCTTGCTTTAAAATGTTCTATTTTTATAGTGGTATTGATTTAAATGTAAAATTAAGGATAAAACTTATAATTTTCACCATTGATACTTACATTCTTTGATGTGTTATGGGTTTTCTTGAATATTTTAGTTTTTCTACTCTTAGCATATTTTGTACTTTGGGTAGTGCTCAATTTTTGTGAATAAATAGAGTTTTGTTACTCAAAAACAAAAAATAATTCATATCCATTATTAGGGAAAATATTTTTTTTAGTTGGTGATGAATTATAACTATTAGAATATTAAAAATATTTGATTTTAATTATAATCACACAAATAACTCTTTCATTAACATTCTTCGACTAATACTATTTCTATAATTGAATGAAATGCACTTGAGTCCCACTAAATTTGTAGACCAAATAGTAAAATTAAATTTCAAAGAAAGTACAATTGTTTGTTTGTAATTAAGGTAAATGTTCATATGTTCTGATTTTGTTTCTCACTCTCAAATACATTGGAAGCTAGGATTCAGTAGTGTACTATAATCCAGTAAAAAACAAAAAATTAGAGGGTTGGATGAGCATTCATTAATTAATATATTAAAAAAGGGCCATGCTAACATTAAATAAAATGCACAATTTATATATTAAGGATTCTATAAATGAAATGCACAGTTTCTCATACAAAATTTATATCTTTAATACACTAACATATATCCTGAAAACACATGTTAACAATTTCCTAAATTACTGCAATTTAAAGGTGTTTGAATTGAAACTACTACAAAATAGTAAACAAATATTAAAATTAAAAGTTAAATATATTTTTAATCTTTATAAAATTAAAGTCAAAGCAACTGAGGCTAGGACTTCAGCTTTCAAATTTTTTGGGCCTCTAAATTAAACCTCAAAATAATGTATGTTATACTATCAATTTCATTTATCGATAATTCAATGGTGTTGCAAGGAATTTCATTATAACAAAAAAAAACTTTTAATCGTATAAAACTATCATATAAATAGTTTTATTCTGATATTCATTAATTATAATTTTATTGTGAAATCGAAAGTTAAACTAAATGGCAACTTGTAAAAGGCTTTTGTGGATGCATGGAAAGATACATGTAGTGCAATTCATGACAGCCCAACACTTCTCATACCCAAAGGAAAAACATTCATCTTGCAACCTTTATGGTTTCAAGGTCCTTGCAACTCTGCAACAGTTTTTGTAAAGGTAAATTACAATCTATTTATTATATAATTAATTTTTTCTCTAATGTTTGACGAAATTTCAACCTCTATTAATCTTATAAAGGATATGCTTTTGGACAATATAAAATGTTGAATTGAATTAGTTTTTTTTTTTAATCTTTTTTTACAATAAGATATTTAGTGTTTTTTTTAGTCTTATGCAACTTATTTTATTTTATATGCATTATTGGAGTTGGCAGCTTGAGGGAACAATAAAAGCCCCAAACAAGATTGAGGCATGGAAATGGCCCAATAACAATGAGAAAGAAACATGGATCCGTTTCTCAGAGATAAATGGGCTCATTGTTTATGGAAATGGACAAATTGATGGTCAAGGTGCTCCATGGTGGGATTGCTATTCAAACACCAACTGTCACAGACCAACTGTAAGTTATAAAACACTAAATCAAAGTGAACAATATGATAATTTTATAATTAAATTGAAAAACTTAATTGAACTGAAAACACCCTTAATGTTTTAATTTAGAAATTGGGATTGAAATCTTATTACAATATGATTGTGATAACATGTGCAGGCTCTACATTTTCATGCTTGTGAAAATCTAATTCTTAGAGGATTGACTCACATCAATAGTCCAAGAAATCATATAAGTTTAAATGCATGTCATGGATCACATATATCTCAATTACATATTATTGCTCCAAATGAAAGCCCAAACACTGATGGTATTGACATTGCAGAATCATCTAATGTCATCATTGAGAATTCAAAAATGGAAACAGGTAATTCACAAAGTGTTTCTTATCAAAATTTAAATCAAGTGGCTACACTCATATTTGTTCTTGAAAAAAATTAGTTTTGGTCAAAGAAGCATATTATTAAACAAGTTAGAAATAGTATTAAGTTTTTTAATGATTTTTCTTTTTTAACATTATATTTTTATAGAAAAATATTAATTTGACCAATGTGTGTATTTTTTTTTACCATTATTAGACTAAACCCTTGGTGAATTTTTATTTTTGGTTAGTTATTGACTGAAAAATATAAATTAATTATGAATATTTTGTTTAAGAAATAATTAAGTCAATTGTAAATTTGAAGGAATGTATATCTAAAGAGGGAGAAAATAATAATTTTTCATTTATTTAGGCTAAAGATGAATTTTTTTTAAGGTCCGAAAAGCATTTTCTTTTTTTAATCTTACAATTATAAAATTATTGGGCCTTGATGGGCTTTTCTCAAAACTCTAGTAATGGGTCTTTCATTGAACCCATCATTATTTATACATTGATTCAAAAACTAAACTAACATTTTTGTTTAAATTTATTCAATTAAGGTGATGATTGCATTGCCATTAATCACGGTTCAAGTTCCATAAATATCATTGGAATTTTTTGTGGACCTGGCCATGGCATCAGGTTAGTTCAAGTTAATTTTTCTGCTTTCAACATCAATTAATTAAGTGTGTTTAGATCAATAATTAAATTGTTTGGGATGCATTATAGTGTGGGTAGTCTAGGAAGAAATGGAGCAGATGAATCGGTGGAAAATATATATGTTCGAAATTGCACCTTCAATGGCACAACAAATGGAGCTAGAATTAAGACATGGATGGTAAGCTATAATTTGAATAATTTAATTAAAAAAATAATTTTTTTTAACAAAGATTAGTCACTAATTTAACGAAAATAAATAATATAATTATTAAAAATATATAAATTCAATTAATTAGTATTGGATATGTGCTTTATTCCTATAACTCAAATTATTACTATAATACACTTATATAATTTGTGTATTTTTAAAATTAGGGAGGACATGGATATGCAAGAAAAGTGACATTTGAGGATATTATAGTTATTGAAGCCTATAATCCTGTGATTATTGATCAAGAATATAATCCATATGATAGTGTACATGCAGTGAAAGTGAGTGATGTAACTTTTCGCAACATAAGGGGAACATCTATTTCTAAGCATGCAATCCAATTAAATTGTGATGAAGCCATAAGTTGCACAAACATTATACTAGAAGGGATTAACATAACTTCTTCTATTGGAGAGGAAATTCATGCATCGTGTAAAAATGCAAAGGGAATGTGCACTTCTTGTATTCCATATGTTCCATGTCTTTCTCAAGAGTGATAAAGTTTTTGGATTTAAATTTCTTGATGTCACAACTGCGTATACAGTTAATATTGTAGACTGTCCGATTTTAATCAAATAATCAAAAAATAAATCAATTTTTTAAATTCTAAAATTTATTTTTAAATTATTTAATTTTGATTGGGCCGTCTTTAATGTGTTGATTGCGCTATTGCGTGCAGTTGTGACTACTTGAGATTTAAATTCAAAATCTTATGGTAATTTGAATTTATGTTTGTCTCGACGTCTAATTTAGGTTTTTATATTATTTATTTTTAAAATGTTTCTTCTCTCACCCTATTATTTTCAAATATACATATTGACTCTTTGTTATTTTTATACCTTAACTCACACTATATGGTATGACCCAAGGAAATTGTGCTATATCCTAAATTAATTTTACTCAATATATTTATAATTATATCATTACTTGTTCTCAATTTTACTCTCCAAAACTTGATGAAATGTCACTTTTTTAATTATGTGTAAAAAAAAAGAAACTTCGTGAAAGATCTCATGTGAATTAATTATATTTTATTATTATTCTAAATTTGTAAAACACTCTTCTTCTGGTGAAGAAACAACACGAATCGTGAAGCGAAAAAGAAAATGATAGAATGAAATTAGGGTTGGACTCGCATTTGACTTCTCAAGTTAATTTACGTTTTTTATGAAGTCATATTCTTTAGCTCTCAAGGTATTAGGGATTAGAATAATATATATATAATAATAAAATGTATTTTTAAAATAGAAATGTATTTTATAAATTTGAAATAATAATAAAATATAATTAATATACATGAAATCTTGTTCATCATCTTTTTTTTTTATACATCATTAAAAAATGACATTTTATCAAGTTTTAAAGTAATATTAGATTTGGGACTGAAAACCAATAAAATAAAAAGACTATTTTTGTTATTTAATTAAAATAAAAGAACTAAAATTATAATTAAACTTTATTATTATTATTGTTATTCTTCTCATAATTTCGTATCGTTGGATGATAGTTAAGCTCTAGACAAATGTTATCTATCTTTTTTTTCAAATTTTTATTTTTATTTATTTTTTATGTAAAAGTAAAAAATACATAAACAAAAAAGAGAAAAACAAATTAC